>NHNU01000010.1:831895-1190404 GCA_002785985.1 Microcyclosporella mali
CCCGCCGCTGTCTACTCCATGTCAGCCTCATCCTCGCTCAGATCTACCCTCGCACAGTCATACCTGTCAGGATATTGTGTGGCCATGACTGTAGCTTGTGCGCGCCGCCAATGGCGTCCAGTGTCTTCTGTCCCGGTTTGAGGCCACTGTCTCGTGTCAGTCTTTGTCTGATGTCTAACGTCATCTTCAGGTCCGTACAGATGATAGGTGTTATTCAGACAGAGCCTACAGCTCGTCTCCTCAAGCTGCTTTGGAGTGAGTCCTTTCAGGGAGGCCTGCGTGGCGACTGGCATGAACATGGGCAGCTGAACAGGGCCATGCGGGAGGTGCAGGGTCGCTGCTCTGGCTTTCGTAGTCTGAGCAGAATGTGATCAGCGATTTGAGGATGTGGATGGGGTGACAACCTTACGGAACATGTTGCCACGAGATCGAAGGTCAGCGCTGACTGGGAGCGCTTTGGGCGCGTGTTCTCGTCAGACATGTTATGTGAGGTTGTTAGTGCGAATGCCTAGCACGATCTTGGTGGGCTTATGTCATGAGGGCGGAGTCCGAAATATTCCGGCTAGAACGCTGGCGGTGAAAGCGTGTGCCGCTTACCTAAGCGCGTATATAGCACGTTTCGTAGAGCCTTAATTCATTTATAGCTAGAGGTTTTCGAGAGCCTTAGAAACCTAGAATAGACAAGTGTGAAAGAGCTATTCTAGCTATTTTATTAATTTATCTTTAATTAATTAAGAAAATTACTTATTATTTTATATTAGCTATTAAATACATTTCTATATATTAGAAGAGTTTTTATTAATTTTATAAGAATAAAGATAAGATAATTACTAATTAATTAGATCTATCTCCTTTTTATCCTTTTATTACTTTCTAATAATCTCTAGATCTATCTCTATATTATAAAATAGTAAAAGGATAGAAAGGAGCTAAACTACTTACTTTCTATATTTTACTTTTTTTTTACTAATTACAAAAATTATTATTTAAGTAAATACTACTTCTATTCTTCCTTTTATTCTTTAAAACTTATCTTTAGATTTATTATAGGTAAAGATAAAAGGATAAAAAGAAGCTATCTTAAGTTTTTTAAAAAAAATTATAAAAATTAAATATAGAAGCTTTTTATTTTATTTAGCTTAGCTGCTTTTTATTATTTTATCTTTATATATAAGAGCCTAGAGCTATCTTTATATTAAGTAAAAGTTTAAGGATAAATAATAGCTATCTTAGCTATTTTATAGATTTTACTCTTTATAGATTAAGAAAACTACTAGTTAATTTAATATAGCTTTTTAAATCCTTCTATCTCTCTATACTAATCTTTAGATCTCTTCTTAAAATTTAAAAGAAGAAAAGGATAAAAAGAAAGTATCTTAGCTATATTATTAATTAATTATATTATATTTTTTTTTTCTTTTCTAATAATAACCTCTAGATCTATCTCTATAATAAATAGAAATAAAAGGATAAAAAAAAGCTAGCTTAGCTATTTTAAAACTTTTATAAGAATTTATTTTTAAAAATTACTAATTAATTTAATCTTACTTCTTTTCTTCCTTTTGTTTTTCTATAATAATCTCTAGATTTATCTTTATTATAAGAAAGTATAAAATAATAAAAAAGAGCTATTTTAGGTATTTTAAAAAAATAATTATAATAAGTTTAAAAGGTTATTAATTATTTTAACCTAGCTTCCTTTTATCCTTTTATCCTTTTATCTTTTTATATTAATCTCTAGATTTATCTCTAGAATATAAAAAATTAGATAGATAAAAAGAGGCTTACTTATCTTATAGATTTTATTTTTTTACTAATTAAAAAGATAATTATTAAATTAAATCTTACTTCTTTTCTTCCTTTTATCTCTTTATATTAATCTCTAGATTTATCTTAATAATAAGAAAAGATATAAGGATAAAAAGAAGCTATTTTAGGTATTCTAAAGATTTTCTAAAAATTTATCTAGAAAGATAATTTAATAATTAGACCTAGCTTCTTTTCTTTCTTTTTATTTTTTAATAGTAATATCTAGATTTATCTTTATACTAAGTAGTAAATTTCTTAATTAAGTAATTATAATATCTATAAATAAGCTAAGATTACTCTTTCTAAACCTTTTATTCTTTTTTATTATAGAGATAAACCTAGAGGATTTTAATAAAGAATAAAAGAAAGAAAAGAAGTAAGATCTAAGTAAATAATTATTTTTCTAGTTAAGAAGAAGTAAAATCTAAAAAATAAGTAAATTAACTCCTTTTAGTTCTTTTATTCCTTTATAATATAGAGAAAAATCTAGAGATTTATAGAGGAAAACTTAAGGAAGAAAAAGAGTAATATCTAGTTAAATAATAATTTTATTAGAAGTAAAATTAATAAAGTAGCTAAATAGGCTCCTTTTTATCCTTATACTTTTTACTTAGTATAGAGAGAGACCTAGGCTCTTATATATAGAAATGAAACTATATAAAGAAGCTAGGACTAATTAGAAAATAAGCTTTATAACTAAATTTTAATAAAAATTTAGAAAATCTAAAATAGCTATTTTTTATCTTTTTATCGTTTATAGAAATAAAGATAAATCTAGAGATTATAATAAAGAAATAAAAGGAAGAAAAAGAGTAAGATTTAAATAATAATTTTTCTAATAACTAAAAAAAGAGGAAAATCTAGAAAATAAGTAAGTTAGCTCTTTTTTATCCTTTTATCCCTTTAGATTATATAAATAAATCTAGAGATTAACATAAAAAAATAAAAGGAAGAAAAGAAGTAGATTCTAATAGAATAATAATTTTTCTTAACTAATTAAGATAGAATCTATAAAATAGCTAAGTTAGCTTATTCTACCCTTTAATTTTTTTTTAATATTAGGCTAAACTTAGAGATATTTATATAGCTTAGTATAGAAGAAGTAGAGGGAGAAACTAAGCCTAGTCTAGTAAAATAATAGTTCTTTTAAGTAACTAATAATTCTCTAAATAAATAAAGGTAAAAGCTATAAAATAGCTAAGATAGCTCCTTTCTTTCCTTTTATTTTTATATATTATAGAGATAAGTCTAGAGATTAATAGAGAAAGATAAAAGGAAGAAAAGAAGTAAGTTATAACTAGATTATATATTTCCTAATTAGTTAATAGAATAAAATCTATAAGTAGATTAATTAGCTTCTTTTTACCGTTTTATTACTCTTTATTATAGAAGAATTAAAGGAGTCTAATCTTAGCTAATAAGGAAAATTTTTATAAAATAGCTAAAATAGCTCCTTTCTATCCTTTTATTTCTTTTGTTTATAGAGGTAAATCTAGAAACTATTATAGAAAAATAAAAGGAAGAAAAGAAGTAAGGTCTAAGTAAATAATAATTATTTAATCTAGTTAAGATAGAGTTAAGACTAAAATATAGGTAAATTAGCTTCTTTTTATCCCTCTATACTTTTTTATTATTGAAATAAATCTAGAGATTAAGAGGAAATTTATAAGGGAAAAAACAAGCTAAATCTAACTAGTTAATAGACTTCTTAATTAATTCTTTATAAAATTTATAAAATAGGTAGAATAGCTTTCTTTTATCTTCTTATTTCTTTTTAGTATAGAGAAATAGCTCCTTTCTATCCTTTTATTTTCCTATTATAGAGATAGATCTAGAAATAAAGGTAAGTAAATAAAGGAAAGAAAAGGAGCTATATCTATTTACTTAACTTTTATCTTAATAAATATAAAATAATATCTATAAGATAGCTAAGTTAGCTCTTATTTAATCTTTTACTAGTTAGAATTATAAGAATAGATCTATAGACTAATAGAGAAGGAAAAAGAATAAAATAAAGCTAGGTCTAATTAGAAAGAAATTTTTAAAAAGAAATTAAAGTAAAATTTATAATATAACTAAGGTAACTCCTTTTTATCCTTTTATCTCTTTATATTATTAAGAAAAACCTAGGGATTTTTATTAAAGAATAAAAGGAAGAAAAGAAGTAAGGTCTAATTAGATAATAACTATTCTAATTAGTTAAGAAAAGATAAGACTTAAAAATTAAATAAGTTAGCTTCCTTTTATCCTTTTATATCTTTATAATATAGAAATTAGCTTAAATATTAATAGAAAAAATTAAAAGAAAGAAAATAAGCGAGGTCCATTAAGAGAGAAATTTTTTAAAATAAATTAAAGTAAAATTTATAATATAGTTAAGATAGTTTCTTTTCTTCCTTTTAGTTCTTTATAATATAGGGAAAAATCTAGAGATTTTTATTAAAGAATAAAAGGAAGAAAAGAAGTAAGGTCTAATAAGATAATAATTTTTCTAATTTTTAAAGAAAAAATAAGACTTAGAAAATAAGTAAATTAGCTTCTTTTTATCCTTTTATATCTTTATAAGATAGAAATCAACTTTAAGAATAATAGAGAAAATTGAAAGGAAGAAACTAAGTAAGGTCTAATTAAAGAGAAATTTTTAAAAATAAATTATAGTAAAATTTATTATATAGCTAAGTAAGCTCCTTTTCTTCCTTTTACTCTTCTTTATTATAGAGATAAATCTTAAGAGTAATATAGAAGAATAAAAGGAAGAAAAGCAGTAAGGTCTAATAAGATAATAATTTTTCTTATTAGTTAAGAAAAGTTAAGACTTAAAAGATAAGTAAATTAGCTCTCTTTTATCCTTTTATATCTTTATAATAAAGAAATTAGCTTAGATATTAATAGAGAACATTAAAAGGAAGAAAATAAGCTAAGTCTAACTAAAGAGAAATTTTCTAGAATAAATAAAAGTAAAATTTATAATATAGCTCAAATAGCTTCTTTTCTTCCTTTTACTCTTCTCTATTATAGAGATAAACTTAGAGATTTTTATTAAAGAAGAAAAGGAAGAAAAGGACTAAGGTCTAGTTAAATAATAATTATTCTAATTAGTTAAGAAAAAGTAGAACTTAAAAAATAAGTAAATTAGCTTACTTTTCTCCTTTTATATCTTTATAATATAGAGATTATATTAGATATTTATAAAGAAAATTAAAAGAAAGAAAATAAGCTAGGTCTAATTAAAGAGAAAATTTTTAACTAAATCTTTATAGGATCTATAAAATAGCTAAAGTAGCTTCTTTTTATCCTTTTAGTTCTTTGTATTGGAAGGAAAAACTTAAAGAATTTAATTAAAGAAGAAAAGGAAGAAAAGAACTAAGGTCTAATTAAATAGTAATTATTCTAATTAATTAAGAAAAAATAAGACTAAAAAAATAAGTAGATTAGCTTCCTTTATCCTTTTATATCTTTATAATATAGAAATAAGCTTAAATATTAATAGAGAAAATTAAAAGTAAGAAAATAAGCTAGGTTTAATTAGAGAGAAATCTTTTTAACTAAATCTTTATAAAATCTAGAAAATAGCTAAAATAGCTTCTTTTCTTCCTTTTATTCTTCTCTATTATAGAGATAAATCCTAAGAGTAATATAGAAAAATAAGAGGAAGAAAAGGAATAAGGTCTAATTAAATATTAATTTCTCTAATTAGTTAAGAAAAAATAAGACTTAAAAAAGAAGTAAATTAGCTTACTTTTCTCCTTTTATATTTTTATAATATAGAAACTAACTTAGAGATTAATAGAGAAAGTTAAAAGGAAGAAAATAAGCTAGATTTAAGTGCTTAATAATTTTTTTTTATCAAATCTTTATAAGATCTATAAAATAGCTAAAGTAGCTTCTTTTTATCCTTTTATCTCTTAATATTATAGAGAAAACCCTAGAGATTTTTATAAAGGAATAAAACGAAGGAAAGAAGTAAGATCTTATTAGATAGGTAATAATCTTTCTAATTAATTAAGAAAAAATAAGACTTAAAAAATAAGTAAATTAGCTTCCTTTTATCCTTTTATATCTTTATAAGATAGAGATCGACTTTTAAGAATAATAGAGAAAATTAAAAGGAAGAAAATAAGTGAGGTCTAATTAAAGAGAAATTTTTAAAAATAAATTAAAGTAAAATTTATAATATCGCTAAGATAGCTCCTTTTCTTCCTTTTAGTTCTTTATATTAGAAAGAGAAACTTAGAATTTTTTATTAAAGAAGAAAAGGAAGAAAAGAAGTAAGATTTAATTAAATAATAATTATTCTAATTAGTTAAGAAAAAGTAAGACTTTAAAAATAAGTAAATTAGCTCTATTTTATCCTTTTAAATCTTTATAATATAGAGATCGACTTAGATACTAATAAAGAAAATTAAAAGGAAGAAAATAAGCTAGGTCTAATTAGAGAGAAACTTTTAAAAATAAAATAAATTAAAATTTATTATATAGCTAAGATAGCTTCTTTTCTTCCTTTTATTTCTTTATAAGATAGAGAAAAACCTAAAGATTTTTATTAAAGAATAAAAGGAAGAAACGAAGTAAGGTCTAATTAATTAATAATTATTTTAATTAGTTAAAAAAGATAAAACTTAAAAAAATAAGTAAATTAGCTCCCTTCTCTCCTTTTAAATCTTTATAATATAGAGATCGACTTAGATATTAATAAAGAAATCTAAAAGGAAGAAAGTAAGCGAGGTCTAATTAAGGAGAAATTTTTAAAAATAAATTATAGTAAAATTTGTTATATAGCTAAGTAAGCTCCTTTTCTTCCTTTTATTCTTCTTTATTATAGAGATAAATCTTAAGAGTAATATAGAGAAATAAAAGGAAGAAAAGAAGTAAGGTCTAATTAGATAACTATTTTTCTAATTAGTTAAGAAAAAGTAAAACCTAGAAAATAAGTAAATTAGCTCCCTTTCCCCCTTTTATATCTTTAAAATATAAAAATTAACTTGAATATTAATAGAGAAAATTAAAAGAAAGAAAAGAAGCTAGATCTAACTAGTAGATAATCTTTTTTACTTTATTTAATTTATAATATAGCTAAAATAGCTCCTTTTCTTCCTTTTATTCTTCTCTATAATAAAGATAAATCTTAAGAGTAATATAGAAAAATAAGAGGACGAAAAGAAGTAAGGTCTAATAAGATAATAATTTCTCTAATTAGTTAAGCAAAAACAAGACTAAAAAATAAAACACCTAGATCTATACACGCTATATATCTCCGCCAAAACCGAACCGATTATCACGAAAAGTAGCGCAATCGAAAGCCCGCATCGAGTTCTCCTACGCACCTACGACGCAGCTACGCGCCTGCAGCGCCGCCTACGTAAACTACACTAGAAGAAATTCGGATTCTAGACCCTACGCCCCACGCCCCACACCCAACACCTAACACCCAACACCTAACACCTAACACCTAACACCTAACACCCAACACCTAACACTTAACACCTAACACCTAACACCCAACACCCAACACCTAACACCTAACACCTAAATACGGAAATTTTGTTATTTTATATTTCTTAGAGGAGGATTAGAGGGGGCGTTGCCGGGGACAGTCTATCGAAACAAATACGCCTTTCTACTTAGTACAAAAACGCCGAAAGGCCGTGTTACATAGTCCTAGACTTAGACAGCACGTTAATGGAACAAACAAACAAAACAAACAAACAAGTATCAAGGCTCTCTTTTAGGTACGTAGACTCTACTTGAGCTAAGATATCATAGAATAAAGAAAAAGAGTCTTAATCTTCTAGCAGGACCTTAATTTTGAGAATAACACAAAATCTTTTGTAAGATGTCCAGTATCAAGGCTCTTTTCTAAAGTATATAAGCTCTTTTCAAGCTAAAGAGCTATGATATCGGAAAAAAAGAGTCTTGATATATTGACAGAATTTTAATCCTTTGTTATAAGATATATCCTTGTTCTTAGACAAAGGCTAGCCTTTGAGCTCTCATATTCTTTAGATCATGAAACAATGAGATCTAGAAAAGAAAGCTCAAATACTGAGTATTCAGAATAACAATAGAGACTTGTGAATCCAAAAAGTAAAAATAAGTCTCATAATAAGTCTCTTTTCCAAATTTGAGACTTTCATTCAGATTCGTACGACTCTGCAGATTATTTTTGTTCAACGTGTACAGTCTTGCTTAGATACGCAAGTGTTTCATCCGTGCGCGCAAACCTTTTGTCCGTGCGTCAGTCTTCGGTACGCATGTCGGTCTTTTGTCCGTGCGCACCTACCTTCTATCTATGCATCGATCTTCTGTCTTTACACGTCGACTCCTATCCAGTACGCAAGGAACGCCTTCAGCCTATACAGATCTGTTCATACTCCGTATATACCTCCATACTCCGTCCCCCTCTCTTTGCGCCCGTACGACGATTATACGTTGAGGATCTTGTAGGCAGAGATCTGCGAGAGAATATAGAACGTAGTGAAAATTGGCTTCCAGTAGCCTCCGCAGCCGAAGTGGTCGTTTGTCCAAACAATTAAAGCATCATCGACGGCGGTAGAGAAGGGGCTTTGACAGGAGGTGCAGCCGTCGGCGATGGTCTCGCGGTAGCAACAAGCTCGGCGACACAATGACTGTCAGTATCGATGATATCGGCGGCATTGAGTGGAGTCGAAGTGCTTCCTCACGATCTCTTCAAAGACGCCACGGCTTGCTGCCGCACATGACGACCATGATCCGTTCTGTCGCCTCTCTAGCCAGTTGATGAGCGTGTTTAAGGACTTGATCCATGCTTTCTTCGACGCGTCAGCATTCAAAGCATTCTCACGCCCAGGCTCACTTTCCAAGGCTCTCACAGAGTATCTATTTGGATGCTGACGAGCACTCGCAGCAAGGTACTCTGTGTTGGCTTCCACGGCTCGCCTTGCCAAGTCCCAAGCAATGAAAGGCTGCCTCTACCATTCGCATGGACAGCGTCGTTTGCGTGAGTTGATGGCGTCCATTGCTCGGCTCTGTGCTTGATGAAGGATAAAAAGCAGCTGCCGTCTGGGATGCGGACCAGCGAGATGATATAGAGATGAAGGCTCAAGTCTGCTACTAGGACAATGTCCTCTATGTCGCCGCAGAGATAAATTGCCTTTGTGAAGTCTTCTACAATTGTTTGCGCACGCAGGGAGTGACTTCCGTTGTGCCATGCATATCCCGGGCAACGAGGCGTTCATCTCAGAGTAGCTCCAAGCTCCACTATGTCAATCAGTCACCTTGAAATGTGCACACATGTGATTGGCAACATATTCTTGGACCCCAAGAGTTCAGACCAAGACTGATATCACAAAGATCTGCGCTGACAACTCAGTCGACCAAGTGGGGAGACCTTGAACAGTCTCGCTTCCGAGCGAAACCTTGGTATCTAATTACACTTGATCCAGGTTTTGCTTCGCCCGAAGTGTCGTGGATGTGGCATTCTGCCAGACCAATGATCTGACGTTCATTGTGCAGATAATCGTCAAGGCTGATCGTATCCAAGAAGATGATCCTCTCGAGGCAGTATCATCGCCGTAATGTATACGAAAAGTCACGGTTGGGGAAGACTTTGGGAAGTCCCAGACTGGGAACAACGAAGCTTGAGTGATGTTCGTATGAAAATGATTGGCATAATGTGATCTCCCAATGAACAGTCTCCGCGAAGCTTGCATGTAAACGCAGCCCACTTGTCAATCTCGGCGGCGGGAATTATCGTCTTCGTAGTTGATATTACGTGTGGAGCAGAGATTCATGTTCACCGGCAACTATCGAATATGTCTACAGAGGCGCAAGATTGAGGCTAATCACGTTTTTGGGTTCTGGGGCGGTCAGAATTCAGACGAGCACATACAGCGGCGTGTTCCATGTTTCGACGGATGTTGTCGGCTATTCGAAATTTTGCAAGCTTTTCTTCCCAGACACATATATATAGTCATGAGCCCTATCGTAAGTGCCATCGAAGATAACACCGAGAGTGTTGGCCGTGAGGCTGATTTTCAGCCTTCGACCGGCTTTGCATGCAAGGCACGATAAACACCGCAATATGTCTGTCTGCATAGCCTGATACTATGGTTTGGTAGCTGCTGCCGTCCGGCCATCCGCTGTGCAAAGTGGCTGTTACCTCGATGTAAAGGGAACAGTGGCTAGGAGGTAGAAGAGTGTAGTCAAAATGCAATCGATGCCTCAGGCAGTACTTCATAGGTTAGGACTCAATTGCAATTTTACTTTCATCCGATTGCAAAGTCGCCTGCAGGCTATCCTTCGACAAACGGGAAGCCCCTTGAGATTAGTATCACTGGGATTCAGACTTGGTATCACCGTGCTTCCAGACTTTACAAGTAAGTTCGATCAGTGCTGGCTGTTATAAAGGTCTTCCTTTATGTCGAGACATCTGTACTCTTAAGCTATATTGACCTTACCAAGAAAACCCGTACGACGTAGACAAGTCACAAAGTGTGGAGGGACGATGAGATATAAGTGTAGCTACTTAACATTATATACGAGTAAGGACCGATGTCGAGAGACCTAATATTGTTTTGCGCTCTCTCGCTTAAAACGCAGGAGGGTCGGAGTGATGCATTATAGACCGAGCTTCCTGTGGCCTGACATAAATACATATGCGAGACGGATTGAAGATACATCCTCGGAGCCCGTGCTAGCAGTTGGTAGTGTTGCAGAAGTAGACAATTCCCACCAAAAGAATGCTCTGACCAGCCGAGCTTGGAAATACAAGATCGGGCGAGCCAATGTCTCATTCTGTCGTCAACCAGTCGCCTGAAGCATCGCACTTGGCTCTGAGTTCAAATCACAAAAGAAGGCGATCAGACCAAACACCGCGCCCACCTCCGGCAGAACCGAAGCTCCGCCGGCAATAGTCGAGACCGTGTCGGGACAAATCCCATCACTCCGATCCTGCATTTCAAGCTGCACGCGAATGCCAAATCCGCTGTAATCTCCTTGTACAGCCTGAAAGTCCACCAAATTTGTAGCAGTCTCGATATACCCGAGCGGCGTATCCGTAGGTCCCGTCCCGCGAATGACGGACTTGTCAAAGATAGCCCGAGCACCACTGATGAAGGCATCGCGGTTCTCGCGCAGGAAGTTTCCCTGGGCCTGGATGCAAACATTCTGGGTCTCGGTAGCTTGGACGCATTTTTCTTGGCCGAAGTTACAACCTTGGGCGGTGCAAATCTCGTCTCGAACAGCGTCCCACAGGATGCTGAAAGCTTGAGGTTCGTTGCCGGAAGTGTCTTGGGCGCCAATGCGGCCGTCGCCAATTTCGCACGAAGTATCGTAGCCCATCTGACGGGCACGGAGGAAGCGGGTCTCGTTGGCGGAGAGGCTGGAGTAGGAGAGAGGTGTGGCTACGCTTTGCGATGGCAGTGTGGCCAGTAGTGGCAAGAGGCATGATAGGATTGAGAGGAGTTCCATTGTGGCGATCTCTGAAGCGATTTCCCGCGAGGTATTAATTGATCGGATGCTTGTTTTCAAGTGCTGTTGTGGTGCAGAAATGTCTTGAGTCTGCCTGATGTTTATAGCAGTCGAGCAATATCATGATCTTTCGATCGCCACTGATATTGTTGCCCTATGACGCCTCCTGTCCTGCACAGGATGTTGTGAGGCTTGCTGATATTTCTTGGAACGTCTTGACATCTTTGAACATTTGAGCTTCCGAGCGAATCATAAAGGCGGTATTCGAATGCACGCCCGCGGACGTCTGTTGTTGCTCCACGAAATCTGTCGAAGGATCAACTAGTAGACAGCATGAATTGCTATAGTGTAGTTAGGGCACAGATTTACTGTCTTGGCTGGCAATGCCCAGCTTCGTAAGTGGCGATGTAAATATCTGGTTCTGAGAATGGCAGGTGAACAAGCAACCCTAAGTCTCCAGCTCAACCATGGAGTTCTCGTGTGTCAGTCTTTGGCAAATGTGACGGACAGTGCAAAATAAGGGAGTCAGGGTTGATGAATCTATCACGTGACGCAGGAACTTCCCATTCCCCTAGTCTTGAGTCGATCGGTCTGCGCCCAGAACTCCGGTTGGGATTCAGCTGGCGACCATCTCTCAGTGAATATGGCGCCTTATGCTCGTATAGGGGGAGGATGATGAATGAAGACTTTGAAGTTGATGCAGAGAGGGAAGGAGGGAAGACGAACCCACGAATCCATTTTAGCGCTAGCATGTTTTTGACTAGTCCCGGATATAGCCTTGTTCCCGAGGTTACTCGATTGGTAGTGACGAACGTCGTCTCCTCTTCCATTGCGAACAGTAGGTCGACAACTAATAATCAATAACAAACAAACGGCCAGTGACACGAAAACCACGCGAACAAGAAGGAAGCTCTAGTCCAACTGAAAATTGCTCACCACAAAGTCGCTATGGCAGCAAAACAGGTCATACGCCGAGCACAGCTTTATGGTGAGGCCTTTCAATTCGAATCCAAACACGATAATTCCTCTGACGACTTCATTCAGTTCCCGGCTCATCAATGCGTTTCCTCGAGAAATCTCGGTCAATTCCTTCTGTTGACTCGATCTGCTACGACCTCGAGGATAGCGTTACACCGTCCAAAAAGCCTGAAGGCCGCTCCAACATCCTCTCCATTCTGAACCGAGACCGTGCCGCAGGAATACGCGAACAAGCCGTGCGGATAAACGCCGTAGACTCTGGCTATGCTCTGGATGACTTGGCCGCAATTCTGAAAGGAAAACACCTGGACTGTATCGTCGTTCCTAAAGTGGATGCACCCAAGGACCTCCACTTTGTTACAGATGTGCTGAAGCAGATGTTACCGGAACGTCACGGCAGCGGCTCGTCAAATCCAGTGAAAATAGTAGCGTTGGTAGAGAGTGCAAAAGCCATCATGGATCTAAATCAGATCTGCAAGGCTTCGCCGTATCTTTCTGGCTTGACGTTTGCAGCGGAAGATTTCGCCATGGATCTCTCCATAACCCGGACGCCCAGCCTATCCGAATTCCTCTACGCCCGCTCCGCAATCGTGACCGCCGCACGAGCACACAACCTGCCGTCCACAATAGATCTGGTATCGACAACGTTCCGTGGCGAGGAAGGAAAGCAGCAATTACGAGAAGAATCCGAGAATGGAAAGCGGTTCGGATTCAATGGGAAGCAGTGTATTCATCCGGATCAGGTGGCGGTTGTGCAGGAAGTATATTCGCCGTCTGAGAAGGAATCAGAATGGGCCGTGAGGATCGTCATCTGTGACAAGAAAGCCGATGCACAAGGTCGTGGTGCATGGACCATGGACGGGAAGATGATTGATGTGCCGGTTGTAGGGAAAGCGAAAGCTATTGTGGCGAGAGCGGAAGTCTGTGGCTTGGATGTGCATGGACTCATGGAGAGATTCAAAGACGAGGAGCCTCAATAGTCGAGGAAACTGTAACATGTCTAATTATGAGCTTGTAACACATCAATACCCCCTCCTCCTATCCACCACATTGATCAACTTCTCCCCCTTCTCCTTCCTCTCCAAGTTCAGCTCCAGAATTGCGAACGTACGTTCGATATAGTTGCTCCCAGTACCACTTATATGTGGCGTTACAATCACGTTAGGGAGTGCCCAAAGTTCCGAATCGCTAGGCAAAGGCTCTGGATCCGTAACATCAAGTGCTGCTCCGGCTAGCGTCCCATCCTTCAGTGCCTCGATGAAAGCTGGTTGATCAAGGATCGGCCCTCTGGCTATGTTTGTAACGAGAGCAGGTCTCTTGCCACCATCACTCAACACCCTAAACTCCTCCGTGCTCAGAAAATGTTTTGTCTGGTCCGTTAAAGGCACAGCAACGACCAGCCAATCGAGATTCTGTTGCAAGAAGTTCCGCAGACTTTCCTTGTCCAGGCCACTATACCACTCAATGGGTATCTCGCCGTCTGGATCACCAGTCCCTGCAACGATGAAGCCTTTGTCTTTCCTCTTCTCAGCCGTGTCCTTGGGGCTCGCTGTGTATGCCAAGACCTCCATTCCCATAGCCTTCGCAACGCGCCCGACCTGTCTTCCGATACTCCCGTACCCCAACACACCCAGCCTCCTGCCCACCATGTCTCTCACGTTCCTGTATTCTGCCGCTTCGCCCTTCCCAGCGCCCCATTGAGCCTTCTTCTGCAGCTCATAGAGTTGTCTGTATCCATGACTCCACACCAAGCCGGTCATGATGACCCATTCCGCGATCTGAGGGCCATGGATCCCACTGCTTGTCGTGATCGTCACATCTGTGTCGGTGTAAAGAGGCTCTTTCTGCGCTTGATTACTCCCGGCGCTCACCAGATGCACCAACTCCAAATTCGGGACGTCTGAAGGCCTGTTGGGGAAGGTGAAGAGCGTGACAAGGAGCGTTGCAGTAGACCAGAGGTGTGAAGGGACGGTGTCCTTGAATGTAGCCGTTCGAGCAGCTGACATGGAGATCTCGAAGTAAGTGATCTCAAGAGCCGGAAACTTCTGGCGCAAATGCGAGAAGACGGCTTTGGGCTCTGGCCATGGCAGTACGCAGAGGAGATGTTGTTTTGCTGGACCGCCGCCCATCGTCAATGCCGCCGGGCGCAGGAGGATGGTGGGTGAGAGGAGGTGTGCAGGATGGAGTGCTGGTAAAAGTGAAAAAGGAATGCAGACCTACCACAGAGCGGATTGCTTGATCAGATCATCAATGCCTCTCATGACGCCTTGTACTCTCAGATGCAGGTCCCGAGGATGGTAGCTCCACTCACTCATCGTCCTGGACTCGATAGGCGAGTACCTGGCTTCCACAGCTTCCTATTTGGTAGGCTGGATTACTAATGCAACAAGTCGGGGTATCAAATCAGTGGCAGGGCATCCTGGAGAGTTAAAACAACAAATCGAGCCTTGTGACCAGCAATAGTGATTCTCGTGCCGCCATCCAGTGATATATACCAAAGCAACCGTTCCTTTCGCCCATTCTCGTGCTACCATCGCACGCTGAGGCATCAGTGCCATCCATGAACCAGCTCCTCACACCGTCCCAACCAAGGTGGGCGCACTGTATCCTCAAGCAGCGGCTGCTGACGATCTCGACACTGCCCCATATACAGCTCGTTCCCTCGGCTCATCACCATTGCGCCTCGTATCAAACTCATATTCTTGGTAGTCGTGCTTAGGCCGTCGGAGCTTCTGTGCTTGTTTGCATCGACACATCCCCATCAGCATCCACGCCGTTTCCCAGCTCTGCCGTCTTCTCGACACCCACCTCAGTTGTAGTTTCCGTCTTATTTGTGTTCTCCTCCTTCTCATCGGCCTCATCCTCAGCCGGTGTCTCCGTTGTAGGGACGGCACCATCCTTTGACTCGACAGCTGGAGGAGCACTCTCACCATTGGTAGCTGGCTCTTCTTTCTTCCCGACTGCGGATGGTGGGGCAGCATCGCCATCAGCTTCCATACGACGATTCCAGACCTCCAACAATGCTGAACTGCGCTTCTTGAATTGGAATTCCTCTTCTCTCGGGACGGAAGCCAGTTTCACAATTGCCTTGAGGACCTTGTGTATCTTGGTAGTGCGGATGATTGATGCCTCGAGATTTTCATATGCTTCGAGTTGGGAGAAGAACTCTGCCATAGCTGCCATCTCGGTCTCTTGTGGTGCTGAGTCGCGGGACAGGAATCCCTTTTGTAATCGGTGGCGAAGATAGAGGACGGCTTTCTCACGTTGAGCTAGCTTCTCCTCTTCGGTAAGCTGTGGCTTGGATTCATCCTCATCCTCGATCTTGGGCGCAGAGACGACCTTCTTCTTGGTCTTTGTCGACTTCTTGACGGATGCCTCTTCACCATTCGGTGTCTTCGGAGCATTAATCTTCGTGACCTTTGGCGTTTTCTTTGGCTAGCAATTGTCAGCATATCCCTCGTTAACCTTTGATTGATATTGCCTGAACACTGACCTTCGCGTCGGCATCACTGTCAGCGTCCTTCTTCCGCTTCTTGCTGGACTTTGGGGGTTCGGCGCCGTCCATCTCAACATCCTCATCGACACCTTTGCTCTTGCGTGGCGCCTTCTTCTTTGGCTTCTCCTTATCCTCGGCGGCTGCTGCTTCGGCTTCGGCGGCGGCCTCAGTCCTGCGTCGCTCCTCCTCTGCTGCCGCCTCCTCCTCGAGCTGTCGAAAGTTTTCTTCCTCTTCTTGCCATTGTCGCAAGATACCCTTGAAGTAGTCGAGGTCGTGGTTCTCCGCAACGACCTGGTACGCACTCTGAAGAGCCTTGGGCATCTTACCCTTGGGGAGGACTTTGCATTCTTCGGGATCAAGGGGTGTCAGACTGGTGTTGACCATCCATTGACTGCGATGCCGTGTTAGCGTATCCAGATCACCACCGGCTTGACGATGGTACTTACAACTCGTTAGTAAACAGAAACATGATCGGAAAGGTGCGTTCCTTGGCATTCTTGCCGCCCTCCTTGAAGTCATCGCGAATGGAGCCGTCTGGGCGCGCTGTGCTTACGGGCCGACTGGCGAGGAGCGATTCCGGAAGCATCTCCTCATCACAGATGACCGCAGGCCACGGTGGGAATCCCTTGAGACGAGCCCAATAGAATTCGCCGGGCTTGCACTCGAGGCGCAGGGTTGGCATCGACTTCTTTTTATTGAGCTTCTTCGACTTGTGCTCCGGCACCCCACCCACGGACTTGCGTTTCTTATCTTTGCCGCCCGAGCCTGGCGTGTCATCGGGTGTGGTATCTGTGGGCGCAGCGTTGGTCTGCTCCGCTTTCTCGCTTTCGACGACAGACGCGTCTACGTTTGCATGTTCAGCGTTTGTCTCTCTCTCCTCAGGCTTCTCCGTAGAAGCCTCGGTCTCGCCATTGGTCGTGGCGGGCCCAATCGGCTCGGCGGCGACAGCGGGCTTCAGAGATGTCAGCGGCGGAAGCACAGTTTCATGCAACGCGACGGCATGGCTTACTGCTGATGCCTCCGCGGAGATTGTGGACGTCGTCTCGTCGGCCATGGCGCTTGTCTGGCAGTATGCGCGAGGGTACGTGCCGGGCGCACTGAGGGTATTGCGACGCGGTGAGCGTGGCAGCCCCAGACGCGTAGGAAGTGGAGCAGTGGGCGACAGGAATGCGAGCAGGTGATGGAGGATAGTCGAGGGTAGGGAATGACGGTATGCGGGCGATGGGTGGCGGACGCGTGTGTTGGAGGTTGATGGGTGGTGTGTTGTTGACGGAGGGAAAAAGCGCAGCCAGACGGGCAGACTTGAAGAAGGAACTCTGTGGTGCACGGGCCACGTAGCGTGTCTGCGCCAGGAAAGCGACCGACGGCTGGAAGGCTTGGAGCCAACAAACACGTGAAGCGCCCGCCGCCGCCGCACTCATGCTGCAACGTCGGTGCAAATTGAATGTGGTGGGAGTGCTACGCCCTTTGACACTCCGCGTACGTATCTGCGAGTGTACAGCAGAGCGTCGTCGAGCGGTATCGTCGCCGGACTGCTCTTGGCGTCTCGATCCATGTATCCTGCCATCCGCAAGCGCGGCAAGCCAATCAGAAGTGGCATCACTTTGCCCGCCCAGGCAAAAAGTTCCGACGCCTCAATGTCCATCTGTCAAAATCGCACTGCATCGCCGTCCGTCTTGTGGTCACGTGGTTTCCATGAGGATCCTGGCATCTGGCAGCGATCTTCTCCCGTTCTCAGCGTTCTTCGGACTTCGAATCTGCACTTGGATCTAATGTTGGGCTGACGCAAGCTAGAAAGCTTTCTCAACCACCCCCACCATTTTGATGGGAGCTCGACGAGGACTTCCTGGCTCCGCGAGACGTCCACAGAGTGCCTCATAGTGTCTTGCAAAACTTTGCATTGTCGCCGTTGGATTCCACGCAGAGGCTCAGGATCGAGTAGTAGGTCAATCACGATTCGGTTGCGGTGCGCCCAGCACATTAAGTTAAGGTGGCAAATGTCGAGCAGACATGAAGCGGATCTTGCACACAACTCGTGGTCCGACGAGAATCCACAGGCTTGCAGATGTGGCTAGTGTTGTGATCCTTTAGTCCATGGCAAGCCTTCTTGCAGCGGTCGGTTTATGTATTGCAGCGGGGTAGTCGGCGCTGTCTCTACCGCGCCTATTGCTAAACTTGCGACTATCAGTACATGTCGGTGGCCAATCTGATACAAAGGGTGTATACGTACCAGCTTCTCTCATAAATTCGCAGACAAAGTTTCGTTGGCGATGGAAAGTAGTAAACAGAAAGTAGGTCAGGCCACGTAGGCGTCTTACCAAAGAAAGAAGAGAGTGAGGTCGAGAGCAACAGAACCCTCGGAGTGTACGAGAAATGTGATGATACGAGGAGAGCGTCCACTTACCGAGTCAGTCCAATGACTTACCCGCCGAGATCAGCCTGTCTATGGCCATGCTGGAATATCGGTATCTTGGAGTCTCTGAGCTTTCTTTGGGACTCTTTGAATGAGTGTTGATCCCAGCCTAATTTCGCATCTTCCCAGCATCGGCCGCGCCGGAGTAGAGAGTCCGCGCGCCGGCATAAGCAAAATGGTGCTCTGCACGACGTCCTTCGCCAGGCGCGGGAACGGTGTTCAGCTCGGGGTCACCTGTCCTTGATACAGCATGAGTGGTCCTTGCGGCTGATTGTGACCAGCCGGGCGTGCTGATACACTGTCCTCATATGCTCCATGTCCGTTGAACCAGATACTCCTTCCATATGAATCTTCACTGCCATCCTAACACCTCTTCCTCAGATCGACTATGCGCCTGCAGGCCCTCGGGAAGTCGATGGCGTGCGCTCCGATCAAGACGCAGATGGATAAACAGTAGAACGATCTAGAAGGGAACTGCGACCGTAGCGATGACTGATCACAGATGCGGCTGTTATCCGCAGATAGTCTGGCGGAACCTCAGATAGGACAGGCTGACTGAGGAGGCGGCGGCGATGATCACAGGGAGGTTATGATTGTACGGGGAGTTTGTCGACAGGTCGGGTCGAGGTTGGGATGGGATGGGCGATGGATGTGCACAGTAGTGAGCGATGGAGACGATGCGGTGGAGAGGCGAAGAAAAGCCGCAAGCCAACCAATCAGCGCGGTAGTACAGCCGCTCCTTCTTCCGCAGTACACAACATCACCTTCACCATCCTCTATTGCCCTTCATCACTTAACGATAGCAATGACATCAGCATAGCCCTCGAGGCTTACATTGATGGAACCTAATATGTCGCTGGCTTTAGTTTCGATATGAGACATTGCTGCTGGCTGAATTCACATCCAAGTGGGAGTAATCGCCGCAATCGTCCACTTGAAGAGCGGACGGGCAAAGACAGCCATGGTATTGTCAGACCGTATAGTGACATCCAAAGCCGCAACACATATTACAAATCACCACAATCAAACCATCGCATACAATCAGCCTGTCGCCTCAGCACGGGCATGCTGCCTAACAGGATCAAGCCGGCCTCGATACAGTCTCCCACACCACCTTCAGTAATCCGGGCACTGCCACTTCCCATCTTCCACTCCTGGAAATGCCTTTGCTATGCCCTTGTTGATTCCCTCGGCATTGTAAAACCAATACACGAATTTTAACACAAAATCGTCTTTCTCATCAAGTGCGCAATCCCACCACATGATCGGCATGATGCCCATCTCGCCTTGAATCGTGTGCCTGATGTCGTGGCATTGGTCTTTGTCGTATGTCTTAGATATGGACACGGTGTACGAGTTGATGAGACCGTGATTGATGGCGTGGCAGGTTGATGGAGCTTGCGCAGCGGGTGTTGGGATGGGTACGGAGGAGGTAGTTGGAGAAGCGGCTATGGTGGCTGTCGTGGTGGAGGTGATTGCAGCGGATACAGTCGTAGGGAAACTTGTAGAGCTCATGAAGTCGGTATTGGCAACACTCGTGGTGTTGGCCATAGCAGAAAGGTCTGGGTGGGAGAGATCGGGATTCGGGTCGAGGATGGCCGCTGAAGGTTCGTCACCGGTGATAAAGAGGATGCGGCCATCTTGTGGGAGTGGTGTGGCGAGTGTAGTACTTGCGAGAGTCACAGCGATGCTGACTGGACTGAGGCAACGCATCTTGTTGACGAGTCCTCGTTGATGCTCGAAGGTAGTAAGCAGAGGCCGATACACCAGTTTTGGATTGTGCTGGAACGAAGTGCGTTGGTTGGTCGCCAATCTCGAGAGCAGTGCCCTGCATCCTTCAGAAGTCCTAGCCATTGGTACGAATGACTGATTCCAGGCGACCAGCTCGTCAGTCGTGCTGCAAAGGTCATGTCTCCGACAGCGCAGAATTTGGAGTCATTGCAGTATCTCCCAACTTGTGAGCGCTATGTTTGCTGCCGAGAGCACTCCTATGACAACGAGTAATACAGTACAGACCATACTAGAGGATCCGGAGGTCGTAGGCTCGAAGAAGGTCTGGCATTCGTGAACTTGTCAACAACTTCTCAAGCTCGAATCATGCAATTCGACAAGGCTCAAATGACCGGATTAAGCATGCCAGAGCACTGGCTCTTCGACGCACCTATGTTCTAATCCAGAATGACTTCCGTCCAGGCAGAGCCTATGCTACGCAGAATGGTATTTATGAATGCCTGTGCAGCGTCTGCTCGGTGGGTATCCTCCATGTCTGATTCAACTCCGGCTGAACATTCGAGCATCATTACATTATGCATCTGCAACGGGAGTACCCAAGCCGGCGCGCTCGACCTCCAATGTTCAACCAACATATCCTTGTCCAACCTTCGGGTTCTCGAGAGGACGAAGAATTGTTGGCGCTTCTCGGCTTTTGTAGCCCCACGCCATGATTCATCGAGCAGACATATCCCGACTTTGTCACCTCTCGAGAGAGTGACAGAGCTTGGACGACTCGGCTTATAGCATTCTCATCGACGCTGTCGTCGCTGGTTTGACTACAGGTGGTCTCCTTGCCCGAATCGAAATCAGCAGACTGTGTCCATATCTGCAACAGTGCTTACTCCCGGACTAGTTCATCAGTTGGTGCACAGCCGTCTTCGCCAGACAACCAAATTTCGTCGACTCGACGGACCTTGGGTAATGTATGACAGGAATGGTGGCCTCGATGTTCAACGCAGCCTTGTTTGGCATATACCTCCGAATTACTCTATGCACTACTTTTTGCGTGATTGGTGACCTCCCGTTGGCCGTTGATCGTTTCGTTTGGACCATGTCGAAGAGCGTCCCCTTTGTCCCCAGTACATTGCGACTCCCGCGTCATGAGCGCCGATGTGGTTGCCTGCGAAGATGGTGGCAATTGGACGTGGCCTACAATCTGGGCTGCGTGATCAAATATCAAGCGACCAACTGCACGTTTCCTGACCGGTAGTCGCATGAGGCCAGTGCTGGCGCCGGGCTTGCCAGTCTTTGTACAGCCTCTCGTATGTGTTCTGGGCTTCGACACTTGCATGCCATCGTTCATCAATAACACTGAGTCCGTCAACATTGCTCATCGGGACTTGCGCACTGAGCTCCTGTTCTGTTCGATGCTTGTCACAATGTTCGATAGCAGTCCAGCGATAGCTTGGCTGGGCAGAATGATGACTGCTGCAGTCAGGGCAATGCTAGACCTTGCGAGCTTTTTGTGACTCACGGAGTCCGGAGGCGAGACGTCAATCAGGAACTGGTGCGGTAAGCTCCTATTGTATCTCATGCAGTACGAGAGAAGAGTGCCGCTGATGTACCAATGTCATGCTCATCCTGGCCATCCATCAATCCATGCCATTCGATGCCCCCCAATGAAGAGCGAGTTAACAGGCGAATGCCCAACAGTCTTAAGACCACAGCAATTGCCAGAGCTGCAGCCATGACAAGACTTAATCGAGACAGAACCTACTTTGGGTCAGCGACCCTTTTTAGCCGGCTTCGCCGAAAGACTTCCGCCAGCGTACCACGACGCGAGGGGAGAAATCTCTTTGGACTTCTCGGATGTGCTTGGTTTCTTGTCTCGGGCGCTCGAAGACTTCTGCGTCACAGGCCTTATTGGTGGTGGGACACCACCGAAGAGTCCTTCAAACGAATCTGGGTAGAGTTCTCTATTTGCCGGCGAAGGTGTCATCGGATATGGGAGCTCTGATGTGCTCGTTCTAGGACTGCTTCGCCTTTTCTTCTTCGTGCCGGCCCCTTTCTTGTTAGACACCGACGTGAGACCCGAGTCACCGAAACGGCCGAGTACGAATGGATCGCTGCCGCCTCTCATATGGTGGCCTTCACCAAGATCGAGGCCCGCCAACAAATCAAGCGTGGAAGCTTTCTTTGTTTTTTCTTCTTCCATAGGCCAGAGGTGCATCGTGATCATGTGGCCAGGTCTTACCATACTATTCCATACTTGAGGAAGTATTATCTCACCGTCCGGCACCGTAAGGTCGTAGTGTCCTTGATGAACGTGATCACCAATGAGGTCTACATATAAGAACGCTTGCTTAACCAGGCTCTCCATTCCCTTCCATGTCTTGCAGATAGGCCAAGGAAATGTGAACTTCCGGCCTACGGCGTCTTTAAACCTGAGAGGCTCCATAGTGTCTGGTTTCGCCATGGCCAATTGTTCTTCAAGCAGCTTCTTGGCGCGCTCAGCTTCTTCTCTCTCTTTCTCAGCCTGTAGCAACCTCTCGAACAAATCGTTGGACTGAGTAGCCTGCTGTCTTGACAGGAAGAGTTGCATATGTCGCAATACATCGTTGGTTGGCAGAGCTGTTTCCGCCATGTGGTAGGCTTGATGTTGTGCCAAATAACTCGAGATAATCTGCTCTTTTCCGCGAAGATCGCTGGAGTTCCAGTTGTTGGTGATCGCTGACGTTCCGCCCGGCATCGAATTCGAAGGAGAAGATTTGGATTTGTGTTCGGGCTCAACAATTTTCGCTCGATCACTGAGATGAAACTCTGTAGCGCGCGAATCAGTCTTTGGTACTTGCTCCTCGACCAAAGTGGACTTGTTCTCGCTCTCGAACAAATTGCTGGGCTCTCGCTCCTCTACGTCATAATCTTCCTCGTCCAGAAATTCTTCATCTTCGGCCTTGGCCAAAAGCTCTTGAGGGAGCGAAAACAATGCGAGCCGCTGCAAGTGATGACTGGGATGCTTCAGCCAGCTCTTCATAGGCACCACGAACTTGCCGCAGAGTGGGCATTCGTTGCTGCTTTTGTCTTCGTCTGGCCGCGACCATGCCTCAGTAACCTGATGTATGGCTGATTTCGCGGGAGATTGGTCATGTCGCTCGATCAAATGTGTCTCAAATCTAACGAGCTTGTGGTGCTTCTTGTCACATTGTGGGAAGATGCATATCCAGTATCGATTATGTGCTCTTGTCTGGTGTGATTGCCAGTCTTGTCTCCTTGAGTACTGACGGTCTGGGGTAAGACAATCTTTGTGCGTACAGACGTATGGTGGTAGATCTTCGAATATGTGTCATCTAGCTATTGATTAGCCTCCTGACTGATGTCGCACGTTGCTAGGCTGCAATCTTACCTCCAAGCTCGTTCGTCGAGGACAGATATCACATCAAAACAGATGGGCATTCGAATGGCTCGCCGTCTTTGGCCTGCCTCGGGCAACCTCGGTGGCAGTACTGATTCATCTCCTGATGTCGTCAATGCGAAGGAAGTCGCACTGTGTATCGAACTCTTGTCAGATCCCGCAGAAGACGCAGCGTACTCAAAGTCGCTCCTTCTAGGAAGCGACAGTGCTTTTAGTACTGTGGTGGCCTTGCTCATCGCTTACTTCAAGTCCTTCAGCAAGTTTCCGACGATGAGTATTCCTGTACTGAAAGTATTGTCGCCTTTTGGCAATTCCCTTGCCTAGACGTTTGTGGAGATACGCAGCTGCGTCGGGATACTTTGCAGCCACGTGCGCAGTGCAGTATGGCTCGAAGTGCTTCGATTCAGAAGTCAGGGCTTGCCTCAACGCATCGTGGCGCGCTGCATGGCGAAGAGGTATAAGAAATCGATAGAGCAACGTGATGACGTTGTGGGTGGCTTCGAGTGGCGTGTAGGTGTCATCTGCTGTCCAGTCGCACGCAAAGTCCAAAGAGTCCTGAGAACTGTCGTCGTCATCGGTCGAGATATCCGATCTTGAAGCGTGTTCGGCGGCGATGCTTTCTGCGACTACATGCGGTCAGAGCTCTTCAAAATCATGATTACAAGGTCCGGACTTAATGCCGATGCCCACCTCTGTGTAGGGAAGTCAATAAATTGCGGAGCAACTCTTGTACACGCATCTGTAGGTTATGGCTGTCGCGGAGCCCGTAGTCCAAGGACCTTCGCCCCGTATTCCTATGAGCAGCGACGTTTCCAACCCATATCTTGAAGCGAGCTAATTCGTTATCGAGCTTAGATGGGAGTCGTCGTTCTTGATAAAGTTCGTTGTCACGAAGTGACTGGCAGGCCCTCAGACACCGTTGCACCAGGGAAGATATAGACATGACGGGTGGTACTCGTTGCTGACGCTAGCCTGGATCTAATGCTTGCATGAACAAAAGGTATCCGGATCTCTGGTGCACATGTTCGTGTGACAGAGATTCTTGCTTGAGCCAGGAGGTGTGTTATTCGTTTTTGGGGTCGGAGCTTCAGCTTCAGCTTCAGCCAGGGCGTAGAGGCCGGCCGTTCACATGGATATGGTAGCATATAATTTGTCGATCTTCCTGCATGATGGGTCATGTGAGCTGCGCATCAGCATCACAGCCGATAGGATGAGTGCACGAACAGTGCCAGCATCGCTCTTGTGCTCGTACTAGATTTCAAGCCCTTCGCATAGCGCTTCGTTCATGCCTGCGTTGCTGTATTGAGAAATCAGCTGCATAATTGATATCTACCTGACGTTGTAGCGGAAATGTCTGGCGTAGAAGTGGCAGGTTTCATACTAGCATTGTGTCCACTCGTGATAACCGGACTCGAGCACTATGGCGATGGCGTGCGAATGATCAAGAAGATTCGAGATTCTCATCGAGCCTTCAGAAGGCTGAAGGAGGAGCTGGCATGCGAGAACGATATGTTCCTAAACACATTGGAGCTTCTGCTGAAAGATTGCATGGAGGAGGAGATATTAGCCGATATGTTGGCTCATATTGACAAAGAGAAATGGTCCAACCCGGTCGTCGATCGATGTTTACGAGAGAGACTACAGCGGTCTTACGACGTCTATTGGAGGTGTGTGGAGAGGATCAAGAGTTCACTGCTCAACCTGGCAGGTGAGCTTGAGCTGCAACCGGATGGCAAGGGGCCGTTTGAGTTGAACAAACGGTCTCTGGGCGATGCTCTTCGGCGTCTGCGTCGGGGACTGCGGTTCAAGACGTACACCGAGATCCTTGGAGAGATCAAATCTGCCAACCTTCAGCTTGACAAGCTTACTGGCCAAGTCATTCTGCTGGAGCCAATAAGGGAGACACGCAAACGTGTGCCAAACTTCGATGAAGAGCGAAAGCAAGCTACCAGTCTTCATGCAGCCATTCTAAAAGGACTGACCAGATCCTGCGGCGCTGGACATCGAGCAAGCCTATATTTGGTGCCTTTGGACCGAGGATTATGCCCTCCATCGGGTGTCCAAAGTGATAAGAGTTTCCGCGTCGTGATGCACCACGAGCAGAGCGCCTCAAGAGTAGTTCAGCTTCCGTGGCTGCTGCGAGAAGCCGAGTTTCGTCTGCTGGATCCAATAAGAGACTTTGGAGCGCCGTCCCAGCGTACCATCCGGTTCCAGGACGCACAAGCGGGTCTAATGCGAGCGGCTCCACCAGGAATCTTGGAAATCCAAGACATCTGTAAAAGCCTTTATAGCTTCCGCGCATCTGGCATGGGCGAATGCGCTGGATTCCTTCGAGACTCGTCCAGAAGCACTCGACAAGGGTTGTACTGGCCACAAACGCCTCTCATCATAAGCCAGTCAACTCCAGTTACAGCTTCATTGCGCCATATCTTGAACGATGCCAGAAGGCTCGACTTGAGCGAAGCTCACAAGAGACGCCTGGCACTCGCTTTGGCCCTGGCAATGCTTCGCCTACATGATACTCCCTGGCTGGGAAGCGATTGGGGCAATGACAAGATAATGCTAATCGTGAAAGACGGAAGAATCGTCGCTGAGCATCCCTTCGTGTCCACCAAAGTGCTCTCAGCACACTCTCAGCTTCCGAACAGCCAATCATGTCCAAGCAGGGCTAGTGTGCTGGTACAGAACGAGACCATATTCGCCTCGGGGATTATGTTGATCGAACTCTGCCTGGAACAGCCCTGTGAACAGCTGGTCTCGGTAGATGAACTCCAGCTCGATGGCAAGCGCCACGAGTTCATCGAGTTCCTGACAGCGCTGCGACTCCTCGACGAAGTATACGAGACAGCAGGCGATCGATATGGAGATGTGGTCCGGCGATGTGTGAAGTGCGGGTTTGATCAACGACGAACCAGCTTACACGACGTGTATTTCCGAAAAGCTGTATGGGATGGAGTGGTAGCGGTGCTTCAGCGTGATGTCGAAGAGGTGAAGGGTCTGTGGGGAGAGACAGCGAAAAGGAGGAGGAGGCAGCATGGAACTCAGAGTTGATGTGAGGATGCAGACGCTAGCGTACAAAATCCGCCCACCGTAGATCACATCACGCTATGCAGCGCCAAGCAAGTCCATGCAGGGGTCTGGGGAGCTCCGCGTCTCTCGTGTAGACATGTATGTAGCTTGAGGAAAGTGAATGCCTGCTGCACACGTGAACATTCACCACCACGCCCGACTCCATTCCCACCACCACTTCCGAGTTGCGTTGGCCATATCGACACCCATCTTCACCTAGCAATTGATGGTCAAGCACTCTGCATTTGAACCTCACCCGCCATGGCCGACCTCAACGCGCCCCCCGGAGCGCTCAATTGGCGATTGAGCGCACACCCCATCACCCTCGTCACCTTTCTCTTCTTTCGCGCCTGTCAGTATCCTAGCTACATGGCTTCCTTCCCATGGATGCCTCCTAGCTAACATACACTCTCAGCCTCCCTGGTCGTCTACCTCCTCGGCCTCATCGTCATCTCCGACAACTTCGTCCTCATCTTCATCATCACCATGCTCCTCCTGGCCGCCGACTTCTACTACCTCAAAAACATAGCCGGTCGCCGTCTCGTCGGGCTTCGCTGGTGGAACGAAGTCAACCCTCAAACCGGCGATTCGCACTGGGTCTTCGAGAGCGCTCCTCCTCCCAACGAGCCAGGAGGAAAGATTGTCAATGCGACGGACAAGAGGTTCTTCTGGTTGGCATTGTACAGTCAGCCAGCGCTGTGGGTTGCCCTGGCGATTGTGGCGATCGTGAAGTTCGAATTTATAAGCTTGATACTTGTCGGTGAGTCTGTGGTTGGTGGATGGGCATGTGGTCGGGATTGTGGTGCTGACATGCGTGGATTCAGTCATTGCGCTGGTCCTGACGATCACGAATACCCTCGCCTTCTCACGATGCGACAAATTCAGCCAAGCAAGCGGTCTGGTGGAAAGAGGCCTCTATTCAGGCTCTTTGGCACGAAATGTTGGCGGAGCACTGGTTTCCAGGCTGTTTAGCAGCCGGTCATGATCCGGAGGGGAGATGTGAATGTACATCACAGCAATATTATTGTCTTCCAAAGGTATCATAAACTTGTACCTGAACACTTACCATATCCACTCAATGATCTCGTGCGGGATGATCGTTCCACTCGGCGCAACTGACCCATGGCTGCATGGAGTTCTCTGTTCTCGTCGATCCACACGAAAGTGAGGGCAACGCACTGGACGGCTTTTCTTGCAAAGACTCCTCCAACATTTCCTTTCATTCGCTGCTTTCGTCTTCCTCGCGCTGGGAAGTGGGGATGTCATGAACATTACTACTGCTACTAAGCCGAATGCAGAAGCTTTAAGTCTGAAATTGATGGCAACACGTACGAGACGTGCTTATGTTGTGCGATCACTCAGATCTTGATAGTGACTGGATGACTCTTCTTCCACTCACGAAACAACAGAGTCTAACGCCTAATAATTTTGATCTCCGTATGATCATGAATCTCACCTTCGATTCGAAACCTCACACCACATTCAACGTAGAAACAACGTGGCAGCACGGCCAATTCTCCAAAACCAAAACGGCCATTGTCTCCATGGAATCCATTGACACTACTGCCTTCACTCGCGGCTACTTTCTCTCCGTCCCTTTACCACACTGGGTAGATCCGCAGGCAAAGCTGCTCTTCGTCCTCTTTGCTGGATTGCGCCACCGAGCTCATCGACCTCGATCGGGAGGAGCAGCAACCGCACGCTGTACTTTAAAATGCGAGCATGCTCATGATCGCTGCATCGGACGAGCTCTCGCGGCATTGGCCATAGAGCCGCTGCATGACACTTGATCAACACGGCAGTGAAAAGGCGCGCTTGTGCGTGTCGTTCGTACATTTTCAGAAATTCTCAGTTGTCGAGTTCATCAAAGGGCCTCGTTTGTTGAACATGAAGACTGCTAGGCGACGGAAGGCCACTCCGTCATCGCGTTCGTGGAATAGGACGAGTAGGAGATCCTCGAAAGCATCTTTAGGCTCGTCGAGCCGTCGGAGGGACGAAGTTCGTGAACAGGATGCCATGATCCTGCTGTTGGCCGATCGAGTTAGATTTGAACTCCTCAGACTTACTCCATGCGTTGGCTAGCCTCACGCAAGATCTACAAGACAAACATCTGTTGGTCTCTTGTCCGCCATGATAGAGATTGGACTTTGGCTGCGTCGTTTTGTTAGTTGCTTTCCAGCCAACAATGATCGCTACGTCTCAGAGTACACATATGGTCCCTCTCGATCCTTGATCGGGACCTTTATCCTCGCCTGCTCAACCTCTTTACCATCGATCTTGATCCCTGCCTCCATCACATCGCCTGTAACAACAGGTCCCACACCCTTTGGCGTGCCTGTCAGAACGATATCGCCAGGCTGTAAAGTCATGACCTTCGAGATATCACTCAATTGCCTCCCAATGCGGAACAACATCAACTCCGTGTTATCGTTCTGCTTCATCTCTCCATTGACGCTCAACCACAATTCCATGTTATGCGGATCTTTGACCAACTCCTTCTTGATAGGCCCAGCAATCGGAAGGAACGTGTCGAATCCTTTAGCGATATCCCATGGAAGACCCTTCTTCTTCGCCTCCTCTTGGGCATTGCGGGCAGTCATGTCAATCGTAAGCAGATACGAATCAATGGCATCCATCCATGTCTCCGTGTCATGCTCGTCTAAATCGCGAAGTGTCTTGCCGATGACGATGCCTAGCTCGACCTCGAAATGCATGTTGACACCAGCAGGACGAAGCACGGGCCCTTCATCCGGCAAGAGGATGGAAGTGGGAGGTTTGAGGAAGAAGAAGGGTTGTTTGGGCCGCTGGTTGTTGAGTTCTTTGACGTGATCGGCGTAGTTGCGGCCTATGCACATTACCTGGCCTGTGAATCAGTATGGTGATCCTCCCACAACGTGACCCCTGTGGTAGAACGGAATTGCAGACCTTCCGGCAATTGCTCTTGATCTCCTTCAGGGAGGCCATATTGCTGGTCGTAGTAGCGTAAGCTCTCCTTCCTCGCGGTGTATTGACAGTAGAGATGTCTGAAGCTTGTCGCGGATGTGTAGCGAGAGCAGTGCCATTTCTGCTATATGTACCGGGATAGTGCCTCGCGGCAGATGAGGTGCAGGTGGAGGAAAAGGGCACGCAACTGAACGCTCGCGTCGCCCTCACCGGCAGAGCGATGGCCGATGCTGCGCGGGATGCTCCTGCTCGTACGAATTTCGCGGACATGACCATGTTTTTCTGAATTACTGGGCAGATTTTAATCCTTACTTTCAGCCCGAGAAGATGTCGGTCTTATGTGTATCTGATAGCACCGGTCGACATCAAATACCGGCTCGTCCTTCCGCGGCGATGAAGTGGATCCCAACTTTTTATCTCCGAAGTCTCGGCTGAAAGCCACGAGCTCGGAAGGGTGGGCGTTGCATCTATCATGTACCTTTGCACTGTTGACCTTCATTCACCTCACCTCCAATATCAACATCGAAGTCCATAGACATCATGTCAGTCTGTATGAAATCGACGGTCAACGGGCCGCCAACTCCACTCATCATTATCGATCTCTCCCTTGTTGACAGCGAAATGATCACCGGTCCTTGCTTGGGACAGGAAATACAGCCTATCTCTGGACCTCCAGACCTGTGTAGCGAATCATCCAGGGGCATGACTGTCAATGGGATGACACGAGCGCGTGGTTGAGATCAATTCTCGTATCCTCACCCGTTTCAACGCCAGGTCGGGCTAATTGTAGATTCAGCTGAGGCTCGCCTACGGTACGCAACTCCACCTTGTTGCATGTCGATGTCGCACAGCATTTTTCCAGTCAGCTAACTGAAGAGTGCGTGAAGACTCATAAGTAGGTCATCTTCCAGCGACGTTGGGAATACTTCCATCTCGTCCGTAAGCGCATTTCCCACAATGTCTCTCATCAAATCATTATTTGCTCTGGCTCTCGTCACTCTGCGCACATTCTCATGCGCACAAGACACAACGACTTCCACCAACCCCACATTCGCTCTCCGTGCCTGGCCATATGGGGACGGCACTCTCTCCGGTCCCTACAACGTCGACACAATCCGGCTCAATGCTCTCCTTGGCGTCGCCTGGAAAAAACCTCAATACTTTGAGATCGCAAATTATTACGCGTCCAGCGTCGTGTACTTCTACCTAAACACGTCTTCAACCTTGATTGCCTGGGGAGACATGGCAGTCCAGATGCCAGCCAATTTAAGTAACCCTTTCAACTATGGCGAAGGCTTGGTCGGATCGACTGGCTTCCATTTCGAGCCTGCGACAGAAGATACGTACGAGCATTTGGTATGGGAGCCCGACGGAGAAGAGTTCGGGACGTTCTATGCTTGCTGGCAGACTGGGAATATCTATGGGCCTTCGGTCTATTATCGAGACGCTGATACAGTCACGCCGGATGAGTGTGTTGATGTATTGTTGCTGCCGCAATGGTAAGTCTGTTTGCTAACTGTGTCTGATCAATGTGAAGCTGAGAGCAACCTTCCATCAGTACGCCCGAGCAGCCACTGCTGTCGACACAGACGCCAGTCAACGTGACTTGCTACGTCGACTTGGGCTCGGTGTGTCCCTCGTTATGCTGAACTAGCACTCAGTGCTGGAAATGCATAATGCCAAGGTGCGGAATAAATGTCATCAGGACTTGTAGTTCTTGGGTCACAAGCCGATACAACGTACACTCTGGGCATGTCAACTACAGCTCTCGATGTGCAGATATCGGGAGGTCGTCTTTGGAGGCACCAGCGGCGTCAGTGGTCACTTACCATGGGTTGACTCTGATAGTCCTGGCGTGCACAGTGGCAATACGCATATGTCAGCACGCTAGCTGCAAAATGAATTGTTTTCAACCACTTCGAAGTGAGGCTGGGAATTTCTTTCTTCTAGAGGATCTCGAGCAATTTCTCGACGCGTCGCAAGATTTCTTCTCCAACAGCAATCTCGGCGAAATGGCCATCTCAGGTAGCCAGGGTAGCATGGCTTCATTGTGAGCATTAGATGAACATGACGACAGCCTAATGGTCATATTCTTACTCGAGCACGTACCGATCAAATCGATTGAGCTGTCTCCAGCGTGGTTTCTCATGGTGTTCCAGGCCATGCTGAACTGACAGGCACGGTCGCCAGCGCCATAGCCATGGATCAGCCACCAGCACAAAGACTCCCCATCATCGTACCGGTAATATCTTTCCAAGGCTTCGGATGGATTGGCTCTCTGCTGATCTTAGATCTAGTCCCTCGACCATGTAATGGAGAAGGCACTGCCAGCGCCTAGCAAGACTCCTGGTCTCTTCATGCCAGTCAGCTCCCCAGACTTCACAGTGGTAGCTTCCCTCGGAAATGCAGGTGCTCTGCCAGAGAGCTATGCATTGGACAGCTTGTAGACCACACAACGGCAGCCTAGAGTCTTCAGATCATAGCAACATGGGTTGAAAACTTCACATGAATTTTCACACTGTGGCTGCTCGGACTTGCGCTTATCGCGTGTATGGTATCTCGGGTCCGTAAGAATGATCAAGGCCGCATGACCATGCCAAAGACTTCCGGCACGACATGATGTGGTGAGGATTGATGTATCTTACTTGCGCTGAATTCAAAGCAGCACTGCCTGAAAGGTAGCGATGATCTTCCCAATGTCAGTCCCATGATAGCGACCATCTGTATCGGACAGGAGCTCGAGAGCAATGCCATTCTGTGGGTGTTCACAGTCCATCCTTGTGGCTTGTGAGTCTGATCCTGATGGCCAAAGTGACAGCGATGTTTTCAGGGAGTCCTGACGTGAAGGTATCTTGATGTCATGCAATACATCTCGCCCTACTCACTCACTCTCTCTGCATCGGGCTATAAGTACTTCTCAGCCGCAATTTTCAAAATCTTCACATTCTTAAGCGAATGTCCCTCACCTCATCCCTGCTGCCCTGACACTCCGCTCCAAATACCTAAATTTCGGTACATGTACATTTAGTGCCACCAAGACCTTGGCATGAACGTCACTTTCGCTTGTCGGCCGATGGAGCGGAGAAGCTCGATTGAAACCAATATATATGAATGATGTCTCCGCCTTTCCTGCACGCCGACATTGCACTGATCTTTTTTGCTGTCATGCATTTTACTATCGGTAGCGTTTTGATGACAGCATCTTTGGCTTTAGGCCATGGAGGCTTCAATTTCCAACAAGAGCATGCTGGAGATCTTTTTGGTCAAGCGCATTCGTCAACATGCTGTGTAAACGGCGTTCTGCATAACGGCAATTCTACTGGAGAGTTTCGACACATTGGCGGTGGTTCGTGAAATGTCGAATTATAGCCATGCTTTCAACTGACTTTTTGTAAAAGAGAACTTGTACCTCGCATATCCCCCAGGACCCCGACCGAGGACCAATATTGGGATTTTATATCTGACCGATATCTTCGGTGTCCAGCTTGTGAATAATAGACTGTAAGCATCCCTGCTTGACCAGTTTCATTGCTGTCCTTGGCTGATTTGCTTCCAGTTTGGCCGACAGTATCGCAAAAGCTGGCTATTTCGTCGTAGCACCAGACCTCTTTCGTGGCGATCCCGTTCCAGCGGATGCTCTCAGTGATCCAGAGTCCACATTCAATATGACGGCCTGGCAGCAGAAGCATCCGCAAAGTGAGGTCGAATCCATAATCGAATCTGCTCTTACCTCCATGCGGACCGTATTCAACGCGACCAAGATCGGTGGTACCGGATATTGCTATGGAGGACGCTATATCGCTCGCTTTCTAGCGGCTGGCAAGGGCCTCGAAGCTGGTTTTACTGCTCATCCTTCAAATACACAGGTGTCCGAGTGGGAAGCTGTTGCGGGACCGATTAGCATCGCCTTTGGTGCTTTGGATTCTTCCAACACTGCCGAAAATCGAACGAATATTGAAGCAATCTTCCAGAGTGGAAACAAAACGTACCAGACTGCGTTGTACTCTAATGCCGAGCACGGCTTTGCGGTAAGGACCGATTTGACCATCAAGCAGAAGGCATTCGCACAAGAAAGTGCTTACTTTCAGGCCGTCCGGTGGTTCGATGCCTGGGTCAAGGGATATGAGGACTGATCATCCCGCGACGTTTTCGTCAGCTAGAGAATGTGGTCTGTTCATATCAGGTTATCGATGAGCAGGTGTCGTTACTGGGCAATGCGCCTTTGAATAAGCCTTGATGCTATGCTAGTCTCGGCAACCGATGACCCGCTACAAATTTTTGATCTGCACCATGATTAGCAAAGCTCTTGTGTGGTGAGTCGCGTCAGTGATGCCGAAAGTAAATCGATCAGAGAGAAGATTAGTCGGTCGACAGCACCTTTCCTCGGGTTTGCATGGTTAAGTGTCGCAGACCAAAACCAATGGCAGCGTTCGTGGAAAGGTTTACGCCTAAGGATGATTTTGCTCATCATGCAATGGGGAGGTCTCGATGGGAGAACTTACAGACCAAATTGTCTTCATCTCGAAAGTCGAAACAGTCGCCGGAGTCAGTGCTGATGATCAGCCGTCCTGAAGAGACATGATACGTATGGCTTCCAAGGTTGCACAGTAATGTGACCACTGCTCAGTAGTCGAGATCCACTGGCTCGGCCTGCTTAGCGTCAAGCTCTCGGGCTATGCGTCGACTCGTGAGCGAGCCCTCACATGAGTCAATGTCTTCCACGTATTCCTCCCATTGCCGCTTGTGACGCTGGTCGTAGGGCACTTCCTTCTGGGATCGCTTGCGTTTCCAGGACGCCGCAGAGCCAGAATTATTGCTTCGACGTTTCGAAGACGACTTGCGAGGAGGGCCTGCTGGCTTTGAGAATTGGACGTTCTCAGACTTGGAGGCGAATGCAAGCAAGTCCTCCTCCAAACTAGATACCTCTGATACTGGCGAGCGTGCACAGTCGTGAGGATCCTCGAGCTCCTTGGCTGCTTCTCGCTGGCGCATCTGCTCCCGCTCCATCTGCCAGAGCTCTGTGCGCCTGAAAATGGCAATTTGTTCATCTGTGAGTGTGCGTTTCACACCATCCGGGTAGTATCCCAGACCGTCATCTTCGGGCTTAAGCTCAAAGTTGATAGCAGTCTCCTTGTCCACGAACCATTCGTTTGGCCGAGTGTCATCACCGAAATGTTTGAGTTGAAAGGAGAGAAGATTATGCTAAGCATGTCAGTACTTACCTTTGGGAAGAAGGAGAACTACATCATGTTACCTCTGTGACCTCTGGAAGGCTTGCCACGAACTTCTCCTTCTGTTTGGCAGCCTTTTTGAGGGCGGCTCTGGCTTTGGCCTGCTTCGCACTCTTCCTGGACTTGGCGCCCTGGCCGGGCATCATGCCGACACCGATGCTGGCGGGAAGAGATGGCTGTTATGACGGAGTACCGATGAAGGCGACGTAGATGCGAAGCCAACAAGAGCAGGACATGGCACGCGAAGAGATCGCGAGTTACAGTTTGAGAACGCGGCGACGCCAAGGCTCGGCTCGTGCCTTCGGTCGCGATCCGAGACGGATACGGACAAGAGCGACCGTGCTGCCGGTTCTATGACGCACGACAACAAAAGTTTATGCTCTTACGATGATGGTGGTGACGAGGATATAAACGTCCGAGAGTGTCGTGGAGCGCGAGGAATGTCTTCATCGTCACGCCAGTGAGACCGTGACTTTATCATAAATTGCTTCCTCTTCTCTTATTTCCAAGCATTATCCGATCATTCATCCCTGGACTCTGAACACGATATAAGTATAGTCAGTACTACCTTACTGGAAGGCAGCAACAACAACCCCAGGGAGTGCTTTGGAAGATGCCGAACTTCACGCACTCGCCGACGCACGTGCTAGACAACTACTACCTGTCGATCACACTCCTCATCACAATCGCCTACCAGCTCATCGGCTTCGCAATAGCCTTTTCTCTCAAATTCGACAAACTCACAGATCTCTGGGGTGGCTCGAACTTCGTATGGCTGGCCATCATCACCCTCAGCATGTCGGGCGCCACAAACGCCCGCCAAATAGTCGCCAGCATCTTCATTATCCTCTGGGCGACCAGACTGTCAGGCTTCCTCTTCTTTCGAATCCTCAAGACTGGTAGCGACGACAGATTCGATGATAAGCGGGACAAATTCTTCCCCTTTCTTGGCTTTTGGGTCTTCCAGATGGTCTGGGTGTGGGCCGTCTCGATGCCAGTCACCATTCTTAATTCACCAAATGTGCTCCAGTATCCTCAACCAAGTTTTGGCAAAGCTACAGACATCGTTGGTATCATCATGTTCGCCATTGGCTTCTTGACGGAGGCCATTTCAGATGTTCAGAAGTATCGATTCAAGCAAGGACCTGGAAAGGAGCCTGGAGCTGTGTGCAATGTCGGTTTCTTCAAGTATAGTCGTCATCCAAATTATGCTGGTGAAATCCTGGTGCAAGTCGGTGAGTTGTTCCTCACATTGGTAGTCCTTTAACGACAGTCTTGCTGATCAGATATCATAGCCATCTACATCATCGCCGTCACTCCTGCAGCTGTTTCTGGCTCGGTTCCCTCGGGTTCAGGCGCGTATGCCGCACTCTACGCCTCCTGCGTCGGGTGGATCCTCCTCACAACGCTGCTCATGTTCGTTTCTGGTCTGACTCTCCAGGAGCGTCCCGGTGCCAAGAAACGCTACGAGAAAAGCGTAGGCTGGCCAGCGTATGAGCAGTACCTGCACGACACCAGCATCCTCATCTTGATGCCACCAGCTGTATGGAAGCGCCTTCCGGTGTTCATCAAGAGGACCATTGGTCTCGAGTTTCCGATGTATGTTTTCGATCCGGCCAAGCATGCCGATCAAGATAAAGCGGACCAGAATCGCGCGGAACAGGGCGAGGGAAATAGGCAGAGCTCGGAGCCTCTGAACTGAGGTTGCACTCTGATCTACCTCTGCATGAACATGACACAGTACGATGTATTTGAAAAGGGCTAGAATCGAGATGCTTGAGATCCGGTTTGCATTTACTGTAGCCAAGGGATTGGTGTGATGTAATTTCAATGGATATGAGCGTTCTACAGATGCCGAATAATTAATGTTGTAATTTCTACACCACATCGCTTATACTACAGTACTGTAGTGATCAAAGCACCACAGATTCAAGCTCAAAATATCAGTCGCGGGCATAGAAGAGGGCGAATATGACTCTTACAAAGCGCCGAGAATCTACAATGCTCATGGGATGGTGGAGACCCCAATAGCGAGAATATGTAGAACACAGCTGTGCTGATTCATTCATCTGTAAGCATATTCTTTCCGAAGTCATGTCAAGGCAAGGCTTGTCCGCGATAGGCTATGGGTGCATCTACCAAATCACACGTGTCTGACATGTGATAACAGTTGATGCGACGCGATCAAAGTCGACGTCAATGGGAACGTGTTCGCGAAGATGAATTCCCCGGATCAAGCCCGTGAATGCCTGAGGCCGCTATCGTCTGATCTAGGCTTCCTTGCTCCATGCAGCAGCGATCTTCTGCAGCCATCGAACTTCAACCTTGACCCCGACATCCTTCGATAACAACCACAGGCGCGAGACCGCACGCAAACACAAACCACATTCATTGATACATTCCCTTCCTGATATTGCTGGAGGTCTCTCGCGCGACTGCGCTTCGTTCCGGATACACTACGTCGCGCACAGGAACCTGAGCTCACATCGCCTCACGCGACAGCAACCAAGAAGTACACCAGCTCCCACGCGCGTGCCCGATGAGCACAATTCACGCAGCTGCGCTTCTTCCGCGAGGCGAGCGGCACGATGCCTGCGCTCGGTGAAGACGAAGGAGGTTGGGAGGATGCGCCTGCGATGCGCGAGTGGACAGTCACGAAGCAGCGCGTAGATCTTGACGTCGACTTTCCGAGGCGCTCGCTGAAGGGTAGCACCGAGATCACCATCGAACCACTGAGCAGAGACCTGAGACAGGTGCGCCTACACTGCCGACAATGTAAGCCTACCTCCGTCCAGGTGGGCGGTATGGCCGCGAAGTGGGAGTACCTCGATCCTTACCATCGTGCATCTATGTCGAATAGGTCGACAGTACACCAGCACGGCATGCTGAAGTCCAGGATTGAGAGCTCCTTGAGACCTTCGCCGGAGCCACAACTCTACATCACATTACCCGCCAAGGTCAAGATCACCGAGATCCTAGCAGATCCAAAGGCACTTCCACCGCTGGCGAACGGCGATAGTCAGAGGAAGGAAAGTGATGCTCTAGGAGCATCGGAGACACCGGTGGTAGAGAAATCAGGCGTTCAGCTCCAGCATTTTGCGCCACTCAAGATCACGATCGAGTTTGAAGTGGATACCTGCCGAGATGGAGTACATTGGGTGGGCTGTGAAGATGGCGATAACCGCTTTCCCTATGTCTACACCAAGCTGGAACCATGGGCAGGCAGTTTGTCTCACATATTCCCCTGTCTGGATGATGCGACCTCCCGATGTGGATGGGAGCTTGCATTCCGGTGCCCACGAACATTGGGAGATGCGTTCAAGAAGCCTAAGGCTGTACTTGCGCTTCCTGAAGGCCGAGCAGTAAACTCAACCAACGGCGACGTTGAGATTGTGAACGGTGTCCATGCACGAGCGGCAGAGGCAGCTCCTGAGGCAGAAGAATTCTACATCAATCTGAGTGAGGAAGACGCTGCACTAGAACTTGCCATTCTGTGCGTTGGCGAAGCCACACATGATTCAGCAGATATTGAGGACGATACTCGACACACGGTCACATTCAGTCTTGACACGCCAGTGACGGCACGACACGTCGCGTTCGCCATCGGACCATTTGAGCATGTCGATCTCACGACCTCTCGCGAGTCAGGGGGCGATGCGAAGGCAGGCCAGACAGGAACCAGAGTCGACGCGTATTGTCTTCCCGGCCGCGCTGAAGAGGTCGACAATACTTGCTTTCCGATATGTCTAGCGCTGGACTATCTCCACGTCGAATTCGGGCGATTTCCGTTCCAAAGTTACCAGTTGCTCTTCGTTGACGATGCGACGCATGACGTCGCCGGAGCTGCCGGGTTTTCTATCTGTAGCAACCGTTTACTCTTCCCAGCCGACATCATCGAGCCCATGGATAGGAACACACGGCTTCTCGTGCGTGCTCTGGCCGATCAATGGAGCGGCATCAATATTGTCCCCAAGGAGCCCACTGATGCTTGGGCTATCGCTGGTATCGCTGCGTTCATGAGCGACCACTTCATGAAGAAACTTGCTGGTAATAACCAATACCGCTGGGAGCAGAAGCTTGCTTCCGAGAAGGTGTACGATCTTGACGTTGATCGACCTTCAATATACCAGCTTGGTCACCTCCTTCATCTAGACCCCTCAATCGGAGAATTCCTGAATCTTAAGTCCGGTCTGGTGCTTGGCATACTTGACCGGCGACTTGTGAAGTCCAGTGGGTCTACTGGTGTCAAGAGAATCATCACAAAGATCATGCTGACAGCGCGGTCGACCGATGGTATGAACAATCTTGAGCTCTCGACAGACGATTTCAAGAGAGTTTGTGAGCGATTAGGCCACAACAAGCTAGACTCCTTCTTCCGACAATGGGTGCATGGCGCCGGCTGCCCAATTTTCCATTGCGCCCAGCGTTTCAACAAGAAGAAGCTTGTGGTCGAGATGACGATTATCCAGAGGCAGCTTGAGAGACAGACAAAGCCTGCCTTTGAATCCAGCAATTTCATGCGGGAGATCAAAGAGTATGTCGGCGAGGTCTGGGCGCCTGAGCCTTTGCCTGCATTCACTGGCCCAATGACGATTAGGATTCACGAGGCTGATGGTACACCATATGAGCACATCGTGGAGATCAAAGAGTCGATCACTAAGCTCGAGATTCCGTACAATACCAAGTACAAGCGGCTTAAACGCTCAAAGCGGCAGAAGGAGCGTGCGCTTGCGGACGGCAATCCTGATGGAGAAGGCGAGGGAGGCTCACTGCTGTACTGCTTGGGCGACATTCTCGACTCCGAAGAACAGATGCGAGAGTGGAAGCTCGAAGATTGGTCGAAGGAAGACGAAGACAGAATGGGTCAAGAAAGCTACGAATGGATCCGAATGGACGCAGACTTCGAGTGGATCGGCAAAATTCATCTTGTCATGCCGCTGTATATGTACATTTCTCAGCTGCAGCAAGACCGGGATCTTGTGGCTCAGTATGAGTCGATGCGGTACCTGATCGGAGCCAATCCTCACCAAGTGTCGCTGTCCATCCTCGTCAGGACTCTGATGGACGAACGCTACTTCTATGGCGTCCGGGCTATGGCAGCCGAAGGCATTGCGAAGCTTGCTAAAGATAAGCTCATGGACATCGGCAGGCATCATCTCACCAAAGCCTTTGCAGAAATGTTCTGCGAGGACGACCATGGCTTCATGCCTCGGCCCAACGATTTTTCGAACCGTGTCAGCTTCATTATGCAGTGCACAATCCCAAGGGCCATGGTACTCCTGCGTGACGAGGATGGCAGAGTGCCGAGAGAGATACGACAATTCTTCGTGGACAAGTTGAAGTTTAATGACAACTCTGACAACCTGTTCTCCGACTGCCACTATGTGGCGACATTGATGAACTGTTTAGCCGACTCCCTGGTTGTTTCACATCGTCTGATTCAACCAGCGGCGGCGCCACCAACAACTTATGAGTTCAACTTCGGCGAGGAGGAGCCTGAAGAGCCCGAAGAGCCCGAAGAGCCCGTAAATCCAGATGCTGAGTTTGAATTAATGGCTGTCAACGAGATCGAGCGATATCGTCGCATTGACGAATGGGTTGTCACCTACCAAAATATCTATTCGACGACCGCCATTGAGTGCTTGCAGAAGCTTACGAAAGCCGGAATCGTCAAAGGCAAGACCAAGGAGCTCTTGCAATATACTCGACCGAGTACCGCAGACAATGTCCGTCTGGTGGCCTTCACGTGTCTGAATGAACTTGGGCTGACCCGACGGATGCCGATGATGAAGCATTTGCTCGTCTCTCTGGTCGATGACTCATCGCCGTACTTTCGAGATCAAATGCTCAAGATTTTTGGAGAGGCTTTAGGGCACATTGCTCTTGGCAGTGATACCACCAAAAAAGCGCCAGCGCCTGCAGCGCCGTCCGACGGCCTTGTCTTGGAGCAGGAAGTCAGTAATGAGGTCCGTCAAATTGAAGCGACTCGCAAAACTACACCTGAGGGTGCTTTGGCTGCACTGAAAGCCACTCTACAGACCGAGGAAAGCTTCAAACAGGCCTTGTGGTATGCCACGACTTCTCCAGACATCTCGATTGATGAAGTCGGTGACTTCTGCGCCATAGCCGCGCTCATGTTTGAAGCTGTGACTTCACATACAGTCATACTGACACTTCCGCGGCCTTATCGCTGTGTTCACGAAGGTGGTGGAAGACTCCGTTTCTTTCAGCAAGGTGAATTTCGCCAAGCGCCTAGCAAAGGTCTGATGTGGGACGATTATGAAGAAATAGAAGCGCTGGGTCTGAAGTACACCGGACCGTTGTCAGATGAGATCGAAAAAAGGCTCGTAAATCGAGCACTGGAGATGCGCAAAGCACAGGCGCAAGAACAGATCCGCCTCAACACTTCGATAGCCATGCCGCCTCCAGCATCCTCGGCGCCTCTAGCCACTCCAGTGGGCGAGAGGACTGGATTCAAGTTGAGTCTTGGCAGCCTCAAGAGGAAATCCACCGACCCGCCTGCCGCAGAAACAACACCGAAGGTTGCCAAAGTCTCGAAGGTATCAACACCGGGTGGCTCACGAAAAGCTTCCTTTGCTGGCAAGTCGAGGCTCATTGTACTCAAATTTGGCATGAGTGGCTCGCGACAAATGTATGATATTCTGTCATCACCGCCACAAGCTGGACGTGGGCTCGCAGGCCTCTCGCCTGGCGCCACATTCCAGCACCCAGCTCGATCGATCTCGCCGCGACCTGCTTCGTCTTTCGCACAGCCTGGTGGCAGTCCTTTTAAGTCTCCTTCTGCAGGTGGCCTAAGTAGTCCACCGCCGAGCTTGACGTCAACGCAACCGCTGAATCTCAATCTCGGTGGCTTTAGGTCATTCGGACCACCAGCGAACGCGAGTGTCACAAGACCATTTGTGGCCTCGCCTGCGAGTGAAGTCGTTCAGAAGATCGAGAACGGCAGTCCGGCCGCGACCAGTGGCCTTTCTGCCTCATCGCCACATCCCCTGTCGCTGACGAGTAGAATTCCTAGTGTGAGCAATTCGCCACCGACAGCAGCGGCCGCTCCGCCTCCGCCGAAGAAGAAATTCACTCTCAAACTTGGCCCGAGACCTCCGGCGTCAGGAGCCGCTGGACCAGGCTCTCCACCCGCATAGAGTACCGGGTCGGTGATGCTGGATGGGCGCAGATATTTCTATTAGTAGGTCATCATTGAGCATGTTGGTTTAGCGAGGTGTTGGGGCGACGCTCATTTCTTGAAGCGCAAAGAGGACGGTGTGGTGGAACAGCATCGTATAGTATGTCGCATGTGTATGAACGAATGGCAGGACAACTCATCGGCGACGATCGATTGCATTTACGTACCTTTGTCCAATGCTCTGGTGACACTTGACAGTCTGGTGCAGAGAACCAGCAGTAACGACATGGTGCGTGTGCGGAAGATGAGGAGGGGCGGGAATTGACAAAAGCAGCAAAAGCACGGCAAGTAAATGGTAAAAGGTTGAGAATATGATCATACTCTGAGACTTGGCATACTTTACTGATGTTTTCAGGAATGTATGCCAGAAAGGTTCGGGCCCTTTGCACTCAACGCCGCACGATATGTTACACAGAACTTGATCAACAAGCAATTTTGCAACATGGTCTTTGATGAATGGGACGTAGATATTGGTTGGCATTACGATTGATCATCGCCCTTCCGAATATGATGAGCCCCGAAGACAGAATGTGTGCAGTCTTCATTGGCCCACAGCGCCCTAGCCAGCCGAGCGTCTTCGGTCGAATGACAGCCACACGTGGATGATGGCAGCGTTGAAGCTCAACTGATCGTTGCTTTCGATGGATGCTTGTCTTGTGATGTTGTGGTACGGCTGACGATACGGACTGCTTCCGAAGAACGATTTTTCACCACGGCAGTATGGTATGACCGTCTCTATCACGGCCCGGGACGCGAGCGAGCTGTCTACTACCAGATCTGTGAGGGATGCCTCTCGTGGTATGTACTTACTGGAGGCTGCCACGACAGATGAATCGCTGAAGTTGACGGGGAATGCCGCAACGACAAAGCGGCCCAGGTTGAGGAGGACAGGGAGTATACTACATCAAGGCCGATGCAAAGAGTCCCAGCGGTGTGCGCACTCACCTCGTGTGAGGCAGGACGGTGACCAAGGAGGCAGGTTGAGCAGATGGCGCGTCAGCTAATTTCTCCACTTGGCAGCAATCAGTTAAGCCGACATAGCTGGGAATCGGATGCGCATGACCCGCAGTGTCTACTGGACTCCGCGGTACCAAAGCACGAGGAGCTTCACCCTAGCTTCACTTGTATTCGCTGAGTAAAGGGGGCATTATCGCAAGAGCATTCATCTCGAGCAGCATATGGCACTCTCTGCATCTACTGAACAACGACAATCGCCAGGGTGGACCGTCGGCTGCGAAGCGATGCAAAAGGACGGCAAGTGCGCCGAAAAGTCGTCTCTCTTGACAGTCTGGGGTGCGTGGAATCATCTGTGATAGCTGCAGAGGCGCCAGGATCACGAAGGTTAAGCTTGCGTGTCAGACAACTCCTCATTGGAGGAATGTAGCTTGTTATTGACTTCGGGATTGTGCATATGGCTGGGTGTACCTCTGTACCGTACTATGTTCTGTTGCACTCTCCGAGGCTCTACACGCATTGAATAAGGTAGCATTTATATTGTTGTAGGAGACTATCACTGATGGTACCCGCAGCCACTAAGCCGGTGTCCTAGGTCACCCCACTCACCAAAGGGTACGGTCCGGATTGGAACTTTGCATGCCTGATTGGCACGGCGGGAATGAAAGTGGCAAATGCTTCCATATACACGACGGGAATGGTAGGAGGTAGCATTGCATAAGGCAGGGAATTAAGCTTGTGTGCGCCTTTACGCCGTGGGCTTGACCGAGGCGGGAACTTGCTGGAGAAGTGGCCCTCTGACGAACGCCGAAAGCCCACTCCTCCGCCACGAGCATGATGATTGGCCCCAAGAGGGGCCATCTAGCTGATCGTTTGCAGGACTGGTCCTTTTAACTTGACTTCTCGACGATCCTGGACTCAGCTCTGATCAAGAAAGGTGAGGGCTCAGGAAGACGTCTCCGGAGTTTCGATTACCTGCAGTCCTTCCTTTCAACACCGGGCGAATGTGATGGAAACACATTCTCCGCGCGGTCTGTCCGTCCTAGTCGAATGTTCAACCACGTATACAGCTGGGGGTGGGGCATACTCCACATTTAGCACGAGCCAGTGGCCCACTTTCTCCGGAAACAAAACGACGTCGCAGTCCTTATCTTCTGGGGAAGTCGGGGTCCCTCGGTAGTTCGTGGCTTGTGTGATCGCCACACGCAAACTCTACCGAACCTTCGCTTGGCTCTAAACCATGTCGCTCTATACGCTTTTGCCTACTCCGTTCATGATCTGCATCAAATTCGTCAATCAGAGGAAGTTATCGCCTAACCTCTCCAGCTCTCGACGAATGATGCTTTAGTATCATGCGAGAACGTAAGCTGGGGCAATGGTCGCAACGCCAGTGCTATGGTGTACGCGCGAGTCTGCGTCTATATCACTCGGTGTCTCAGGAACCACTGTTGGCCTTGAACGACGACGATCAAGGAGGGTGGCCATTATTGCGGGTGGGGCATTCATGCGGAAAACAAAAGGCAGGTGCATTCTGCACATAACACTGCTTGCAATGTTAGGAGTGTTCGAGAGAAGACAGCTGGACTGATCAAAAGTCGCATCATTTTCTACATACCAAACAAGTCTGACAGTACTCCTTGGAACCTTGGTACCACCCGAGGCACCACAGATCGAAACTCTCCGCCTATACTCAATCATACCCCAGACCTTTCGTCGTGGAACGATAACCATGAGATTTCTTCCAGTTGAATTGCTAGCAACAGCCCTGCCAATCGCTTTGGCATCATCAGGAGCTTTCAATGTTCTGCAATACAATGTTGCAGGCTTGCCATCATTACTCAACGGCAATGGCATCGTCGGCGGCAAGACCAATGCCGCCACACAGATTGGATCGAAGTTTGGACAATACTCCTTTGACATCATCCATCTCCAGGAGGACTTCCACTATCACAAAGTGTTATATGAGGCAGACACTCATCCTTATCGAACACAAACTTCGGGAGACATACCTTTCGGAAGCGGCCTCAATACCTTATCGAATTTCAACTGGCTCTCGTTTCGAAGGATACGATGGGAGAGTTGTGGCTGGAACTCTGCCGATTGCCTCAGTAAAAAAGGATATACGTATATGCGACTGAACGTCGCTCCAGGCGTCAATGTGGATATCTACAATGTCCATGCGGATGCTGGAGACACGAACGGAGACTATGCTGCTCGTTCCGATAACCTCCAACAGTTAGCGGACTACATCAACCACAACTCCGCTGATCAAGCTGTCATCGTCTTTGGTGACTTGAATACCCTATACTCTCGAGAGCGTGCCGCCGCAGCATTACAAGAGCAAACCGGGCTTGTCGATTCATGGGTACAACTCAAGCATGGTGGTGTGATACCTGAGGGTCTCCTGGAGTGTCCCGTCCCTGCACATGACGACTGCGAATCGTTGGACACCGTCCTATATCGAAGTGGTTCTCTGGTGCAGCTCAACGCAACCGATTGGGAATATGTGACGGATATGTTCATGCAGGAGGATGGACACTTGTTGAGCGATCATAACCCAGTGTTGGTGGACTTCGCCTGGTCGACGACGGCACCGACGATGATGACTCAGAACCAGATCGATTTACGATAGATACTCCAAAGCATGATTTCTCTCGCTCTTTCACATCTCCAATGCCGTTGTCGTGCCTCGTACGAGATCGTGCCTCTGACCGCCAGCCTCCGATGGAGATCAAGGAAGTGAGATCAAGCTTGTTGCATTGGTCGATAGCGACACGACACTGCCGTTCTGTCTTCGATTGGATGTGAGCTGAGCATCGGCTTGGGCTTGGCGTTGTAAATACAGCTATATATTTGGGCTACGTAACAGATTTTTCAATCGATCAGCCACGACGTTGATCCGGAAAATCCGCCTTCTTAGCTCAGGGGTAGAGCGCGTCACTAGTATTCCCAAGAAATGACGAGGTCATTGGTTCAAATCCAGTAGGAGGCATTTTCTTTTGGCGGTCCAGAGCATGTTAAGAAGATATAGTTAATATTTTGCAATGCTAGAGACGTCGGGAGCTCGGATAAGCCAAATTTGAGCTTTGTGGGCGAAATCTTGGCTTCTACAGCATTGTAACGCTTTTCTAGTCTCAACACAATACAATTCGTCTCTAAGAATATGTTTCTGTGGTGTCCTGAATATTGTACGAGAGATATGCATTGGCAGATCGTGAAGTGAATGCTATAGACAAGACCATGTGAAGTCTTGGCATTGCGTATATTCCAGTCCGCTGCGTACATCTCAGCCACGATAAAATTTTCCCCTCCTAGTTAGTCTGTTATCGTCTCATCTCTCGGATCCGCTCGAATGCGCGTACTCACAACAAACATCTAGTGAAGCACATAATTTCGCAATACGTTCTAACGAGATGAGAGATCTCTCTATAATCTAAAGCGTTTGCTTTGCTTGAAGACACAATCTGTGGTGCAGCACAGTAGATGTGTGCTCGAGGCTGTGCAATCGACGGCACGTCGCATGGATCACTCCATCGTGGTTTTATGAACGTCCCTCAACCACGGCATGAGGAGGAGCATACGAGTATCACAAGATATACAGGCTGGCGAGATCGCACTCTTCTATGGCTGGCCAGATCCAAAGGGACCAGGCGATCGCCGGCATAGGAATTGACGATGGTTTAGGAGAAGAGAGGCCGTTGAACTGATGATTCATGCATCCATATCATATGTCTGCTCTGCCACCCGGACCAAACATCCGTTGTTGGCTTTCAACATGCTCTGATCCCTATGATACCAAAACATCCGCATCTCTCGACGATAGTCTCCAACCTGGAGGCGTCTGTAACAAGGGCCTCGATCCTTACGCTTTAGGACCAATGATTGACGATATTCTCGCACATCAGACGCACCAGGATGCGACGCTCCTGCTGGTCTCCTGGAAAGAATCCGTCCTCCCAAGTACCGGCCAGCTCTGCAAGAAATTCACGCAAGTATCTTGGCTCTCGAGCCGCCAAATCACCCACATCAGAGTCTGCCATGTATGGGGCAACCGCTAGCAGCATATCTATCTCAAGTAAACCATTGAGATCAGGCCACTTCTGTTCCGCTTCTGAAATGACCATGGAAGCCTCATCTTTGCTGAAAACACCTTCATCTGTAAGGAGTTTCATCGTCGCTTCGCTGAAGCCCTTCGAGCTCTCGCCAGAAGTGTCCTCTTCGAGGCCTTCCACTCTGTCGGGTCTCCGCTTCAAGCTGGGTCCAGAGGTGCCTTCTGCGACATCCTCGGCTTGCTCAGGATCTGGCTGCGAGCCTACTGCAGAAGTGGCCTCTTCGTGGCCCTCGATCTGCTCGGAATCTGGATTCTGAGACACAGCAGATACGAGATAATTCCAGGTCCTCATTCGCTTTTGGTGAGCTGTCGCGTCATCACGGAACTCGCTGAAGTAAAACACCAGAAATTGGGGAACGCAATATGCGGTGCAGACGCCATTCTCAGGTCTGAGCAAGACACCGAGTTTGACGTGACCTTTGATGCCAGTCATAGGTGTGACGACTAGACACAAGTGGGCGTCGTCGTCTTGTAAATCCGAGGGATTGAGTATATACTCGTCATTGGGGTATTTGGTACCGATATCGTTCTTCGAAGTCGCGTTTCGTGTTCCGTCGTCCTTCTTATAAGCAGCAAGCTCCTTGAGTTCGTCATCACCTCTCAATGCGGAGTTTATGACTACTCCAACCACCAGAAACTTCGAGCAGCCTTCTGGAGGGTTGTCTTGCAGCTCTTGATCGGTGTATTCGATGGAAGGCCTCGATTCGGACGAGTATTGAAACCAGTTCTTCGTGCATACGGACTTGCCTCGCACGTTGAGCTGTTGACCGTGACGACGGCTGTTGATGCCGTGAGCGACAGCCCAGCCACTCACTGTGCACGCGATTTCTTCAAGCTGTTCAGCGGTCGTAGTCTTGCCGTTCGTGGTAGTCGCGGCATTGCGACCGCGAGCGCCTTGTTGGTCGTCCATGTAGGGAGAGTCGAAGGCTACGATCTGCGGCAATCTAGTAGAAGGGTCGTAACAGCAGTGTGATGAAGTCTTGGAGCCGCTGTATCGTATATACTGTTAATGAGTCGTCGAAGATTGCACTGCAATAAGGTCAGCGACATGTGACAAAGTAGAGGCTGAATGGCTCGGTCATACGCCAAGAGATTGGCAAGTATCGAAGCTTACGACACAGTCACTACCGTGAAATTATAGCAGCTGTCGGTGCTTACCCGAGGAGCTCGATATGGTTCGAGACGAGAGTATCAGACGTGGTGTGGTGAAAGATATAGTACGTTGTAAGTAGAAGAAGAAAGACATCTCATTGTAGATGAGAGATGAGGCACGTGCTTGATTCCATGTCTACGTTTCGACATAGCCCGTGCCCGCGTGTGACGCTCGTGAAATGGAGTGAGATCGGATGTGCGTCCTATAGCATGTGATTTAGCTTTCATTGATCGTCAGTGTTACAAGCCATCCGACGGGGAAGTTCTCGAGGTGGAGGTCTCCTGATCTAGACTCGCCGCTGTGAGCTGGGTCGCCTGGTCGAATGCACTGCTTACGAGAAGTGAATGGCTCGGCTAGCGTTGAAGCTCGTAAGACAGCAGGTCCCAACATGAAACTTCACCTCTTATCTGTACTCTTAAGTCGTACTAGCGTATTTATAATAGGATGTGTTTCGAGGCAGAAGACATCGGAAAGTCCTCGATTCGTCCTTAAGCGATCTATATACTGGTATATATAAATAGGATAGAGGACGTAGGGAGGGCGGACGGGCGAGAAACGAAGGAGGAACTAATTAATAATAGATAACGAATAGGGCACGAACGTTTAGAGGACGACTAAGAAGGACGAACGAACCGGTACAAACAAATAGGGACGAACGAAATTAGATAGACAAGTTAGAACGAACGGGAACGAACGGACGGGGACGAACGGACGGCGACGAACGGACAAGGACGGACGTATAAGGGATAGATAAATAGAAGACGTACGAATAGGATCGATTGAATGAAGAACGAACGAGTAGGGAACGAACGAGTAGGTAACAAACGAACAAGTAGGGAGAGAACGAGCGAGTAGGGAACGAATAAATAGGTAGGACGAATGAGGACAAACGAACGGGGACGAACGAATAGGGACGAACGAACGGGGATGAATAAGTAGGGGATAAACGAACGAGTAGGGGACGAACGAGTAGAGGACAAACAAGTAGGGGACGGACGAATAACGTAAGACGAACGAATAGGAAACGAACGAATAGGAAACGAACGAATAGGAAACGAACGAATAGGAACGAACGAATAGGAAACGAACAAAGGAAGGACAATAAGTAGGAGACGAACTTACGGGTAAGGGACGAAGGAAAATATAGAACATATTATACTATAAGAAGAAGTACTAAGAAACCGACGGGAATCTATAGAAGGTTTTCATCCGTACAGCTTGCTATTCTGGGAGCGAATACTGTCTAGCTATAGACCGAGTCTTATCTAGCAAACCCCGTCGCAGATTCGAGGTCCTTGACTTAGACGTGCGCAATAGTGCTTGGACTGAATTGCTTCGAGTAACGATGTCGAAAGCTATGAAGATGGAGCTAGTTGGGCCGGGTGTATCATTGTCAAGGATAAACTTCCATCTTTGTCGCTGAATGCGGCAGAGAATGAACAGTATGCTCATTTGTTCTTCAGGTAGTCAGTGTTGCCGTGAGCACGGCCCCTGCTGGTGGTGTAGCGTCATGGAGACTGTCTGCATAGACCGCACACTGGACATGGCTTCGGAAGTGTGACATTCCGTTAGCTTCCGCGTGGAAGCGGCAAATCACACGTGTAGTTCCCTCATTATGGAGAATTTGCATTGGGGATTCAAGGTATCATGTTGCATCTTATAACCCATCGAGAGTCTTTGATTCCAATTCAACGATTTCGTCTCAGTCTTTCGGTATGAGTAGGCCCTGCCATCAGCGTCAGCATCAGCTTTTCGAAGCAAAATTTGGAAACCCAACCTTCTGAACAGCCTCGGTATTGACTCGCATTCTTCTCGTTGGCTCCTCGCCCAGCCATTGTGGCTGCGCATCGATGAAGCTATCTTCGAATTCCCAGGCATCACCGCCTTCGATATAAAAGGCCTTGCCTTGTATGCTCACGGCTGTTTCGAGACCGACTATAACGTTCGCGACGCTTTCTGCGGGCTGTGTGAAGAGGCCGGCTTGTTTAAAGATCGGCACGATTGCTGCAGCCATTGGCGTGTCTGTGACACCGGGACAGACTGCGTTCACGCGAATGCCATCTCTTTCGAAGAGAGTCCTGCGAGATGAGCGGAGAAGGCCATGCACGGCGTGTTTCGAGGTCTACAATGTCTATATCAGCGAGAATCGTGACCATTGCCGCAGACTGAGAGAAGTACTTGGTAGAGGAAAAGGCCGGGACTTTCTCGAAAAGCATTGACGCTTGAAAGTAAAGTCAAGCTCTTGTTCTCGCCTCCTTGCATACCTTCCCGCAGAAAGACAGCTGCAATGCGAGAGAATTGCAAAGACCCAAGCACATTGACATCTATCACCTTCGTGCTACCGTGGTCGCTTTTGACGCTCTCGATCGTGAGCTTGGGGTCGAACCAATTGCCCTGCTCGAAGATACCAGCACAGCTGATGGCATGGTCGATTCGTCCGTGTTGATCAAATGCTGTGCTAAACAGAGCGTATACATCATCGTACTTCGAGACATCACAGCGGAGGAAGCTGCTTGATGGGTACTGGCCGACTAAGTTTTCAGCTGCATCTTCGTTGATGTCTCCCAGGACGACGTGTGCTCCGGCTTGGGACAGTTGATGAACCGTGGCAGCGCCAATACCAGTTGCACCCCCTGTGTGGCTGTCAGCAGCTATCGATCTGGGGGATATATCTCATGGGTATAAATAACCTGAGATGACGATAACTTTGTCCTTTAGGCTACTAAAGAGACTCTCATCAGGTATGTACTGAGCCATTGTGAGGATAGAAGAGACAATCCAGCGGGTCTGGAAGCTCAGAGCCCATTTTATGTATGAGTGCCAGGCTCGCCCAAGCCAATCACGAGAGGTGACGTGGAGATTAGGGCAAAATAGTGTGTTGTAATGTCTCCGAACGTTGTTGAAGCATGGTAGCTATTCTGGAAAATGAGCTCTGGCAATCACCCCTCACCACACCCCGCTACTGGCCGTTGTGTGGAAGGTTGCTCCTATGTAGCCTAGTGCTGCTGCGCGTGTAGACATCACATTAATGTCGAGACACATGAACTTGGCCTGATTCAAGTCTTGCTCAGGTCGCGGGGGAGCGGCCGGCACTGGGAGGCTTTTGGTTTCATCGGCATCCCCGGCAACTTAACGGCGTATAGCACAAAGCATCATGACTGTCAACATTCATGACCTGAACGTCGTCCGATGGCCCGCATACGTCTCGATGTACTTCGATGGCTACGCGTTGTTTCGGATGAAAAAAAGCTGCCTGGATGACCACTTGGGCACGGACCACCCAAACCAGCCAGACGACCTCACTTCGCCACTGTAGGTCTCCATCTCCCATCAACATCGACCTGAACCCCGATGCGATGCCTCCACGACCATTCCCATTTCCCATCGGCATCGGTACGGATATCGTGAGAGTCTCCAGGATATCAAACCTAGTCCGGACAAGCACTCTGCCCGAATCAGCAAAACTCCAGCAGTTCCTCAACCGCTTTCTAACACCCCGAGAACAGCGAGATTTCAAGGAACGACACAAAGCTGTAGATATACGACCGATTGAGTCGCACCCACGAGTCGCACGATATCTGGCAGGGAGGTAAATCGGCTTGCCCAAACTCTGCGCAACAAGATCTACCATAGCTGACAGAATTTGTAGATGGGCTGCGAAAGAGGCCGTCATCAAAGCTGTCCATCCCCGTAGACTGCTGCTCACAGATATCGAGATCCTCAAGTATCCGGCTTCAGCACAGCCGAATGGAGTGTTCGCTCTCATTCGAGATAGCTCTAGCTCTTGCGATTCAGGTAACAATGACCCGCCAGAAGCCGAAGCTGTGAAAGACGACTCCACATACGGCGAGCTCGAAGGACAGATCGCCAAGATCAGCATCAGTCATGATGGCGGGTATGCTACTGCTGTGTGTCTTGCCGTCAATGAGCCAATGGACGAAGATGTAGGCGGAGAGGCTGCGGCGCGGATGCCATAAGAACAGTATCCACACTCCCATTTGACATGCTCAGAAGCGAAGCCATCGACTAAAGCACTCAACGACTATCAAGGAGGCTTTGGAAATTCTCTTTCTCTCGAACGGAGATTTTCACACGGCTCGGTCCAATAGAGCTTTGTGGGGTAACAGCATCACTCTAAGAACAATTTCGCAGTCGGACAAGTGTCTTTGAAAGGTGCATGTGTATGCACCTAAAAGTACACAGCCGTGCGACACGATCACTACCTCCTACCTACGACTTCTACACATGCACCATGAAAACGACCACTCCGCCATGAACGCCTTAGGAAGTGTCAATCAGATCGTACTCATTACGACTCAATCGAGGTCCGTGAAACGAGCACCACAACGTCTTCCACCACCGACAAGAACTGGAGCAGCACAGCTGACATGCAGAAGGCAGGCGGAGCTCGACGCAATCCTCGAGGCGCTGCTAAGCATTGTGCAGAAATCCCGAGTTCGGCAAGGATCGTGGAGTAGGTTGTTGATCATAAAGTGGGTGCCAGCCAGCCTCTTGTAAGAGACATTGGATGTGAAGATTGCATGTAGTCAGGAGTTCTGTATTCATCTGGCAGATCCGTATGATCTACGCACATATTTAAGTTAACGCGACAGGCGAGAACATCCTTCGTATCAACAAGCATGAGCTTTGAGAAACGAGGAGTTCGAAACGCAAGACTGACGGCTTCGAATTGCGAGGTTGGACGAGGTGTTAGGAGATGGAAGTGCTCCAGTCGAAGGTGAGTGATTCTTGGTGAATTGAATGTTACATGCTTACCGTGAAGCGTGACTTTGTCAATGATCTCCTGTAATTTGTCAATGCCATCACTCACTCAACCCGTCCTCACCACCTACCCTAGAGCCGGCATCCTACTCTCATTCTCTCGCGCCACCAGGACTCATGTCTCGATGGAAGATACACATTATACCCAAGTCGCCCACACCCACCATCCAAGTGCCATCAGAGCTCCAAGCAATTGCCGACGTGGCGAAATGGCGAATCTTCGAGATTGTCGTATCGATCATCGTTGTATGATGCGGCAAAAGAGGCGTGAAGCGGACGTTAGGGGTGAGTTCACGATGGCTTGCGGATGTGAGCGAAGCATCAGCTGTGTAAGTGTCAGTCGATGACGAAAGGTCTGGGGTGAGAGACGGTTTGCTTACAGCTTGTCGCTGCGCTTTCTGCAACACTTTCGCTTCTACGAAGATCGCTGAGGCGGTTTAGGTTCTCTGCTGAGGGAGAAGGCTCTGCTTTCTTGCTTCGCTTCGGCCTCTTGCCCTTCACGAACACAGCCTGCTGCTTAAGATCTTCGTCCAGTCTTTGCAAATCCCAGAAGTAGTATTTCGAACTTTGATTGCCCATGGCGAGGATTGGCCGCATCCCTGGCACATGAAAGAGGCTGAATCGATGATAGAAGCGGTCTGTGTCGTCCATAGATAAAGTCAGCAGTCGCTGAAATCCTCGGGATCCTTTCGCACGAGAGAATGAGGAGCGAGTGCGTTGTCCCGGCAAGGGGGTCGGTGGGTGCTCTGCGGCCGTTGCATCAGAATTAAAATAATCTATCTTCCAGATCAGGATGTGGTTGGTCTTGGTGGTATTCTCTTGGTCTCTCGCCGCACGCGAGACAATCAAATCGCCGTAGAAGGACAAACAGTCGACATAATTCGAGTGCAGTTCTTTGGAGAAAAAGTGCGGATAGTAGGTGATTCTCGGCTCCTGCACTTTAGCGACACCGTCATCGCCGACTTTGCGTTGTAGCTCGTCGTGGGGCGGAATGGCCCACAGACACACCGCAGTGTCCATGCCACCAGACAGCAGCCACCTACCATTTGAATGAAAGTGTATCTCAAGAACAGGCGCCTTGTGACCTTCCCCACTAAGTAAGGCCACGCACGGTTGTTTCTTGTGAGACTCCTCCAGATTCCAGATCCGAATACTATTGTCCTCCGAGCCTGACGCGAGAATGCTGGGTGACAGCGGCGAGACTGCCAGGCTGTTGATGCCTCTCCCATGCCCTGGTAGGGTGCGAACGGCTTTGCCAGATTTAATGTCAAGGATCTTGACATGCTTGGGGCTATGGCCTGCGATGCACAGCCATGGGTTCCCCGTGAGCGGGTCCTTGGTCCATACAAGACAGTTGAAGGATGCTTTGGGCGTCTGCTCGTCTTTGAACCATCTCAAAATCTCGAATGGCGGATCTGAATTCAGCTTCGGCCGGAAGACGACAGTGTCTTCCCCAGAAACGAAGGCGAAAACATGATCATTATCTTTGGTTGCATATGGATAGAATTTGATGTCATAGATGGTGTTGTCTAGAAGTGGAGTCAATCAAGATCAGCTGCGTGCATTGCTCTCTTGGAGATACTTCCCCTACCGGATGAGAGGCGCGTGCATGATTGCAACGTGGGAAAGACATCCGGTGACGGCATGCTCGGATTGCCGTTACGATTCCAGCCGATCCGGCATGTATGCTTCGGTCCCGGGCGTGGAACGGTAGTGGACTGTGATTTAGGTCATGCGAAACGTCGCTCGGACCGACCTGATGCGACCACGGCAAGAGGATCAAATTCAAGCCTGCGGTCGTGAAGGGTAAGACCGGTATGCGTCTGTAACCAATCGGAACAGATGGAGCGCTTGTATGAAACAGGGTAGCACTTCAGCGACTCTGCATGCGGCGTAGTACAAAGTAGGCAAGTTTCGCTGGCCGGGGTTGAGGCAACGTCGGACAGCTCGCGTACGATCGACGATGACTGCAAATTGAAGCCTACAGCGTGGATTCGTGGCTGCGCGACTGCATGAAGGTACGGGCGCTAGCACCCAGGGCTGCAAGATATCTCAAAGTCTCCTCGTGAGTAAGGAGAGAGTAAATTGCTGAACTCTCATGAATCGAGAGGTTGTGGATGCACACTGGAATGCACACAAATTGGCGTATGTTCCTGCAGGTCAGGAAAGCGGAAGATAGAAACGAACGAGAGAAGCGTGAGATAGTAGACATGCGAGTAGCAAACGTCAAGCGTACACGAATCAGTCGTACAGGGGCGTGAGAGACTGCGGCGGAGTGGAAAGAGTGTGGTGTTTGTCGTGGAGAACCACGGGTGCCAGATCGTCTCAGGGTCCAGGTTGGTTTGCATATGCGGGCCTGAGGCAGCACTGAAGGTTCGGACCGGCATTTCTGCCGAACGAGGCGGAGTTCGAGATAGACTGCTCGTATCAAGGACCGACTGCATCACTGAGGGAAATTGCATGTCACTTGACCTACGGTGGATTGGGAACGAACGTTCAAGAAGATGTCGCCCAGGCCGGCAGGGATACGGGGGGGCGCAATGCTCAGTCTCGGATGTGTGTCCGAGGAACGAGGATGTAACCTTGATTGACGTGAATATAGTCGGAGGGGAGGGGAAAAGAGGGGCAGGGCAGTGTAATGGGACGAGGGAGCGAGCTCAGTACAAGTCAGGCGAGGTGGAACAAGGTGAGGGGAGGTGAGGTGAGATGGGAGGAAATGAGGTGAGGTCGAAGCAGAGTGTGTCAAGCCAGAAACTTTCCATACTGTTAAGTAGTATTGCTGGCGGGCCGACGCTTAGGTATGTATGTATTTCATGGCACCTGTCACGGTAAATACCTACCTTACTTCCATGGTGCATGTAATGGCATCCGGCATGGCCAAACATGACGTCAGGTGGCATTTGCAGACTGGAGCGAGCAGAATCATCAGAGAAGCAGGGTCCAGTGCAGTGCTGCACAGCAGAACTTTTGGGGGGGAAAAGGGACCTCAGGGAGAGCGGCGGCGGCGGCAAGGCGGAATGCACACAATCCATCACCCATCCATTCATCCATCCACACACCTCTTACCACTACAACATTGTACAGCACTTGCACATGATATAATCTTGCACTGTACTGTACAATCTTTCTACAGTCGTCTCACGGGCACCAGCACCAGCACCAGCACCAGCACCCGTAGCACCAGCAGCACCAGTGCCAGCCAAACCCGCGCCGGCCCGCGTTATTACCCACTGGCCGCTTGGGTCCTCGCACTTCAGTCCGCCGGGGGACCTCATCCCGTCACATCTCTGAATTGCCATTCATTCACTCTTCATCACTAGCCCGTCCGTTCTTCTGACGGCACATTCTCGCTCCTCGGCACTCCTGAATCCCTGCCGACAGCAGCAGCGTACTGTATAGCGAAAGGACTAGCTCTTGCCCTGCTGCGCGTCTGCCCCTCCTCAGCCAATGCCCCGTTTCTCCATACGCCCACGCGAGCGGACGCGGCTGGCTGACTGTGACATCTCCAACCACTGATTTCGCCCAAGCTCCCACCACGCCCGCCTGTCTTCACACGGCCATACGACAGGGAACAAGGACCAGCCTTCCATCCACCTGCTCCACTCCTGCTCCAGACCCGACCGAGTACCGCTGCACTCGTCTGGTAGTCCACTTAGCTGCACAACCAGAGAGAGGCGTTGCCACTTGCATTTCTCTCGCAACATCCCCTACCCTGCTCTACCCACCACCCGACCTACCTACCGGCCTTACTGCTCCTATCCGCTTGGTCAGACACATAGCCCCTTCGACACTCCTACTGCTGCGATCACTCGTCGACCTTCTTGCCGCCATCTCCCATCCAACTTTCTTTTTCATTCTCGCCTCTTCCGCCACCACCATCATCTACAGCCTCGCATCACGTACACGTGGTGATGCGAATGCCCGATTGACCACCGCGACGCCTGAACTCCAGTGCTGAGTGGCCGCTCGCCCTCGTCTGCGCTCGCCATGGAAGCCACCTTCATCTCCATTCATGGTAAGCACGCACATTTCACTCGCCAACAACACTTGGTGCTGTTACTGACTGATCACTGACAAGATCTCACCGAAAATGCCACCATTCTATACTCGTCCGACTCTGTCATCGACATTCTCGGCTACACCCCTGATGACATTGTCAACCGATCGGCATGGGACTTCTTCTCCCTCGATGAGCTTCCGTATGCGCGCGAGTTTCATCAGAAGCGCGTCGGCTCCGATAAGGCTGCAGTCCTGGTCTACTGTCGCATCAGAAACAACCACGGCGAATGGGTCGGCTGCGAATGCTGTTTCACCATCGTCTACGATGTCATGGTAGTCTGTACGAGTATCTACAAGCGCAGCTTGGGCAGTGACAGTAAGCTGATGCACCCTGGTCAGTCGATATGTATTGATACTGATGGTGGACAGAGCGCGCCGCCGAGGCACCGATCGTGCGGCGCATCTTCTCTTCGTCGCCCAACGACCCTCGATACCATATGTTGTCGCATCTATCCGCAAAGTTCTCCCAGCCATCGAAGTCGCAACAGCACGAACCAAGAGCAGCTTTGTTCCTCAACCGCTTCACCCGTACACTGTCCATCATGTACGCCACCAATGGTCTCCAAGACGTCATCGGCATCTCCGCCGAAGCGATGCGAGGAAGAAGTTTCTACTATTGCATTGCAGAGAACTGCTTGCCAGACGCTGTCAAGTGCTTGGAGAACGCCAAGGGGAACGACTCCATAGCTTACTTGCGATTCTGGTTTCGAGACCCTCGTCTGAGCGATGAGGCTCAAGTCACCGACTCTGATAGCGACGAGGAGATGACGACCGACGCTAGCGCGACTGATGCTAGCGAAGACGGTGGCGTTCACCTCCAGAGCAATCATGCCTCCCCAGGCACGGGCATGGAACTTGACAGTGACCGCTCCAAGTCGGGCTCCAGGCACTCCTCGGGAACTTCTCTCCGCGGTACGGACACACACGAGGCTATATTCGGACAATCCCGAGCGGCTCACTCGTCCACATCGTCATTGGCGGCTTCGCCAGTACGCACGCGAAGCACATCATCAAGGCGCGAAGGTGAACAAATCGAGCTTGAAGCAGTCATCTCGTGCACCTCGGACGGACTCGTGGTGTGTTTGAGGAGAGCAAGACCGATGATTCCACACCCGACACAGCCTCCTTCGCGCCCAGTATATCAGAATGGAATGTTCGCAGCACCATGGGCCACGAACCCAATCGTGCCACCCTTGGATGCAAGGGCTGGTGCAGGCTTTGGTACGACTTTCGCACCCTCGCTCGCACCGCAAGGAGCTCAGCGAAGTGGCGTCATCTCTCCGGCCAAGGCGGCTGCTGACACGAGCGACTTCATGAACGCTATCCGTGATCAGGCCATCTTTGCTTGGGCTCTGACTGGCATCAATGGATCTTTAGCTGCGTTCAGCTCTGGAAAGCCCACAGGTGATGCAATACCCCAGGATGGTTTACCCATATGGGCTAGCGACCCCAAGTATGCTCAGTCTGGGCAGTCGGATGTGCACAACACGAATCCGCACGGGTGGCCCGGTACACAGATTTTTGGTGATCCTGGCCTCCACAAGAATGGTAGTCGAGGGATGAGCAGTAACAGCAGCAGCACTGGCAGCACACCCTTCCCACCAGCACCAACACGATGATGAGACACGCCACTATAACTCACATATCGCTTGACCCACAAAGGTCTGTTTGCATTGCATCACGTCGGCGTCATATTGCTTCATTCCGAAAGACGTCGGTTCCAGTTTGCGCTTTGATTCATCGACAAGCAACGCATGGGATGAATGGTATGGATGGACGAATTGCTCGAGCATTTTAGCGCTTTATGATTGGCGCGGTATACCACTCTGCAAGGAACAGAAACGAATGGCACATTGAGGAGCAGAAAAGGGGCGGGCGCATAGGTTTTGCTTCACTCGGAGATTTACGGAACGATCTGTCCTGTTAATGTGCACGTTAAATTTGACATGAGACGACTCTCGACTTCTCTATCACCCGCAGCATCGTTCTTACACATATGACCTGTCACGCAGAGTGTCGTTCTCGGTGAGTGTGCTCGATGCAGTAGTGAGACGAGCAAGGGAGGATGGGGCTGGCCTGCCACGGTCGTTGAAATGCCGAATTGCCGCCTGTGCAAGGGTGAAGTTGCAAGGAATTGTCAAAGCATCGGCGATGACGAGTGTCACAGCAGGTTCTGGCCGACCACGCCAGGCCGCCTGCCTGCTTGACGCCGAAAGCGGTGCAGCAGCAGCGACGCCAATTTTCTATGTACCATTTTTTGCATCCGCAGTGAGCGGTGAGGCCTGACGGGAGCAGGCCCTTTCTTGCCGGTAACAGACGTGGTGTCGTTTCCTGTCGTCGGCTTTCCAGTCATCGGCCTCTCTTTCCATATTTCGGCACCGAATCATTTGAATTTTGAAGGGTCTCGCCAGAAGATCGCCACGACTTTCAACGCTGAGCCTTTTTGGGCACGTCACTTCCAAACGCTGCAGTGCCTCCAGCTCCCACGTTTCATGTCTGCGAGTGGTGACAATTGATTTCATCCGCTCCTCCTCACCATCATCTCTCCAGTAGAACACAAGGACGAGACGATGGAGTACGAGAATAACATTCACACGCAAGCCAACGGCCCTGGCGGCGCGCAGACCGAGACTGACGACACCCTCGTCACATCCTCCGACCCCCTCCACCCGGCCAACCACATCTGCACCCTCTGTCACCAATTCTACGGCCACGGCTGGGTCACCGGCACAGGCGGCGGGATCTCAATCAAACATGATAATCACGTCTTCATAGCTCCGTCAGGAGTCCAGAAAGAGCTCATGAAACCCACCGACATGTTCGTCATGGACTACACAACCAGAGAGTATCTCCGAAGACCTCAGGTAGGTCTACCACGACGACACATCATCTCCATCTCTCCCCTCTTCTCTTTTCTCTTCCGTATGTCTATTTTCTGTCGGGGTTTTGACACGCATGTCAACGGGGTAGGTCTTCAAGCCCTCGGCTTGCACGCCACTTTTCCTCGCGGCGTTCACGAGTCGCGGCGCGAACGCTTGTATTCACACGCATTCCCAATGGGCTGTCCTCGTCACGCTCATCTGCGAAGCCGGCCTGCAATCGCCCGACGATCGCAACGTCTTTCGCATGAAAGAGATCGAACAGATCAAGGGCATCTCGCGTGGAGGCACGGGCTCGCAGGTGATCCTCGAGGGCGGGCGCAAAGCCGGGAATCTGGGCTATTTTGACACGATGGAGATTCCAATTATTGAGAACACGGCGCATGAGGAGGACTTGAAGGAGACGTTGGAGAAGGCAATGGAGGCGTGGCCCGAGACTTGTGCCGTGTTGGTCCGCAGGCATGGCGTGTATGTGTGGGGTAAGGATGTGGCGCAGGCGAAGACGCAGTGTGAGAGTCTGGATTATCTGTTTCAGTTGGCGGTGGAGATGCATAGGGTGGGGTTGAAATGGGTATGAGAGGGGACGGTTGGATGGGAATGATGAGGCCGAGAAAGTATGAGAGGCGAAGATAGCGATGGCGCATTATTGGCGAAGAGCGGGCATGAGAGCATTCGTACAGCCATAGTGAACACGCAACACTTTATGGCTCCTTTCATCGACTCAGAGAACCATACATAAATATCCCTCGCTGATGCAAAATTCGTACCTCCCTCGTTCCACATAGGTCCCTCGTCAATACAGGACTCGCACCTCGCTCGTCCATGTCCGGCGTCAATACACAACTCGCTTGTACCTCTCTCGTTCAATTTGTGATTGTTGCGTCGCTGTGGCTGCTCATGACGAGGATGAAGATGGCCGTCGTTTTCCTTGTATCTTGTGGATAACAAAATAGTATCTGATGTAGGTTGCTTCGAACATTTCTTAGGTCCCGATGAACGCTGTTGATTGATGTTGGGTTGTGGTTATTTCTTGGGTCTTGATTCTGCTGATTTGGTCGTGTAGTCTTGATGATGTGTTGATGTTGCTGTGGGAGGTGTCGACGAGCACGAACAAAACCCACTCCTTATATCATATTTCACGCGCAGGAAACCACATGTTCCCTATCATCGGCGAGCGTGATTCCTGATGCCCGTCCGATCCGGTGTCTACGTCGGTACGCGCGGCAGGAAATGTCAGCGTGGCGCAGGGGACATCATGATGGATTCAAGGTGACCTATGGCGAGACGAACATCGGCATCGATCTAAGCTGTGGAGTAGATCGCAAAGTCATTAGAATATATGGACGCTGCGAAAGGGGGGTGTCGCGGTGCTGGGCTGCATGGGATAAATTGTTATCGCTTTGAAATACCATACTTGCATGCACTGTAGTACATGTACCTATAGCTATAGGAGAGACCGGACCACATGGGTCTGATCGTTGCAACTCGTCCTTTCTCGTCCCTGCTCGTGCCTCATCGTCCCCCTCGCGGCCCCTCCTCGTCCCTCTTCGTTCCTCTTCGTCGCCCTCTCGTCCCACCTCGTCTCTCACAGATCCCGCTTTCGTCTATTCCTTATGTACGCTTCGTCCCTTTTTCATCTTTCATATGGCTTAGGTATAAGGTAAATCTCATCAAGCTGCCGTACAAACTTTGTATAGCTAGATTGGTACACGGGTGTTACGAGAGCTTCGCTGGCGAGGTGACGTCGAGGTCGGGCTGCTCGGCGAGGAGCTGCCGGTTTTGCTCGGGATGATTCCACGGTACAAGGCTGTGCTATTCTTCTCCACTGTTCTGTGACAACATGTGATGGCGTTTCGTGAATAACATGCATGATGTTCTGAAACACATTTGGTGCAACATTGGCTGTGCTGTAGGTATAGTGCCATCTATGGACGATTCTACGCAAGAGAGAGGATAGGCTTGTGCGCTGTGGCTGGTTTCTTGCAATCTGCCCGCGCGCCAACGCCTAGTTATTGGTGTCAGGAGCGACAGTCCACTCGCGCAAGGACCCGTTTCACCTTCGATATTAGCAATGCACAGCTAAGTGTCGCACTCTTGTCATATTGTCATCCGTTCTGCATCGTCCTGCTCGATATTCGGTCGTGGAAGCCTCAAATAGGCCGATTATGGAGGGCGTCAGAGGCAAGGAAGTCCAGATGCCCGAATGGGAACATATTGCAACGCAAAAAGCAGAGCAAGATGGCATCAATGTTACCAGCGAGAACGCGTTGCAGAAGCGAACATTCCTACAGAGATGCGGTGCCAAATTCGACGCGATTATGCCGCCTCAACGGAGGTATATGAGGTTGAAAAGAAGGACATTCCTGCTCGTGCTACTGGCAGTCTTTCTCGCATTCCTGGCGCTCATAATCGGCCTCGCAGTAGGTCTGTCGCATCACGGGTATGAATATCGCGACTCCGACGTTATGCGACGCGGCTGATGGCATCCTAGAAGCGGTAGCTCGAACCTCCCACTCCCCTCGAACTCGGCGACCTTCAGCGGCGATCTCACGTACTACGCGCCAGGCCTGGGCGCATGCGGCGAGACATCGGGCGAGAGCGACAGCATCGTAGCCGTATCACATCTGCTCTTCGACGCTGCCGGATCGACTTCGAGCAATGGAGGCAATTCAAATGCGAATCCGCTCTGCAATCGGATGATAAGAGCGCAGCGATACAATGAAGAGGTAGGAGCCATGAGAAGCGTGGATTTAAAAGTAGTAGATCGGTGCACAGGATGCGCGGCAGATGATCTGGACGTGACTGAGAGCGTGTTTGCGAAGTTGGCACCTGTTGCGAGTGGACGAGTCACTGTTACATGGGCGTGGCTGGGTGCTGCTGCAACAGGCAGCTGATGCTCAGTCGACGATCTGTCGACGATGACTTGGCGATGAGTTGGCTGTGTCTCATTGAGCCTAGAATCGGAACGATCCTGACCAAGCCCCTTTCTATGTGGTACCTTCAAACTGGATTGCAATGGTGAGATTTGCACGACGACGGACACATGGGCGAGCATGGGAAACGTAGCGTGCCAGCGCTTGTGAAAGACAGTGACGATGACGACGTGTAAGTGAAACAAGATACCCTGCCGCCGAACAGGAGCAAAAGCTGTCGACGATTGCAAATTCCTGCATGTGATCACTCTTTCTGCGCTCGGCGACTTCCGGACTCCTTCTCGGCAGGCAAGTGAATCTCCGCCGCCACTTCCACTCCCACTTCTCGCTCACCACTCACGACAACATGAACCCACGGACTAAGCAGTCGCCCACACCATAGCACTCGACTGCATGTTCAGTCAGTACACCGTACACACCAAGATATTACTTGGGAAGGGCCACAGTATCGAGGACGACAGCATTCTTCACAGATCTCGACGTAGACGGCGAAATTGGCTCGCTTGTACTTGCCCAGTCAAAGTTGCGCGAGAACTGCGACCCACGGCGTACGTGCTGGTCATATCACTGCTATCAGCAGCTCGCGCACCATCGGCTGATGCCACCATCCTATTGAGGAGCTCCCTGAGACTATCCCTAACAGCTTCTTCATCATCATAACATGTCGTGGTACCGCAACATCAACAAAGAGAAGAGCTACCACCGTCCGATCTTCCTTGTCGCCTCGCTCGGGACTGCAGCGCTATGCAGCCTCTATCCACTCATGTGCTTCGAGAACTACAGTACCAAGGGAAAGGCCAAGATAAAGAAGAGAATGGAAGATCTGGAGAGGCGAAAGACGGAGGACGAAGAATGGATCCGCAACCACAAGACGCGGAAGGCGAGACATCGTTCCCACTCGCCGCCCAGAACCGCCCGCACACCCCGTCACAATCACCCTCGCCACAGCTCGTCGACGAAAGTCCCAGAATTTCGCGATGGACAGCTCTACAGATACCGAGAGGTGGACGAGGCGGATCTGAGCTCAACGGAGGGCCGCAGTCATCGATCGCGCGACCAAGGACAGGATCGACAACGCCGTCACCACCACCACAGCTCACACCCACCAGAGAGACGGGACCGTCACAGCTCCTAGGCAGACGTGCTACAGCCGATGCCGACTCACTTACCGGGTCTGTGAGGAGATATCAAGCCGAGCAGATAGCATCAGCTTCGGCACAGATACGCTCGCTGCTTTCCCCGGATTCTCGACCAGAAACTCCTCTCAGCTTCGCGCCCTCACGGTCATCCACGTCTCGGCTTTACGAGAACGCCGGACTACCCTCAATACCCCTTTCTGAACTTTCTGACCGATCGTCTGAGGACGTTTCAACTCCCTCTTCCGCTCAATCGGATGCAAGCAGTTTCGCTTACGGGCTGCCCAGATTTCGTCCCGACAGAAGGCTGTTGAAGAAGAGGAGCAAGCCACTGCAGCATATTCGGTCGAACCCTTTTGTGACGAATGAGCTCGCAGCATTGTCATCGTCATTCGCGAAGCCAAACGTCGTGCAAGACAGCGACTTCGTGGCCTCGACCATCGAGAGTATTGTGAAATCCCCAGACATTAAACAATCCGATAAGACACTTTCGAATATAAGCGCTGAGCTGAAACCTCTGCGCAAAGTGCAGACATTCGCTCCGCTGGCCAAAATCAAGCCGATTTTACGTCCATGTGACACGCAGAGGGCCAGCCAGCAGAAGATACAATTCTGGCCGCGCTCGATTTCAACAGACAAGGACTTAGGACCTGATGGCTCAGGTCTTGGCTCGGCCATGCTCACTGCGACATCGCATCAGATACGACTTCATGATCCTGGGATCATTGAACCTTCCAATCACGACTCACCAAAGCAGGCGCCTACGCCTCCTCCGAAGGATCGCGCACGCGGACTCTCTCTAATTCAACAATCCAAGCTACGCTTTGAGCGCGAGTCGCCCGCAACAATCATATCAATCAGAGAGCGCCAGATCTCCTCCGCTCCGACGTCCATCACTCCAGCGGCGATACATATGAGCTCTTACTTCCACAGCTTCCCACCAGAGACAACCCATGGCAAAGAGTTCGTGCCGGCGAAAACCCCGTCGCCCAGGGGCGAGGTCAAGCCTGGCAGCGTTCAGCCCTCCCTATCCGAGTCCCGACCTCCTCTGCCTGCTTCTCGCAAATCTTTCCATGCGTTGGCAGAGTCGAGGACGTCCAGTGATCCCATGGCAAGCACACTGGAACCGCGAAAGACCAGCTATATTCGCAGCTTATTCAAGAAGACGGCGCCCAATGGTCAGGTTGCCGAGGATGCAACACCACAGTCGCTCCCATATATCACAACACCGTCGACTCGATCGCCAACCCCTGGAATTAAAGTCAGCGATCCAGATGGCACAAGCCGTAGGCACTCGAGCATTCCCGATATGACAGCACCATCCTACTTTACACGGCCAAGGTACCGGAGAGAGCGGAGCGAGAGCACGATGTCGCCGTCTCCTGGTATATCTCCCATGGCGATAGTCGAAGATCGCAATACGTCGGAGTCTCCTAGACCTCGCCACAACCGTCGACACAGGAGCTCGTCATCTGAGCAGTTGTCTCCAATGACTCGGCCCGGCATGAGAATGCGTCCCCGACACCAGCCGATATTGGATGATCTGAACGACGAAGCTGGAAATCGAGACTCAACGCCACCCTCGACACAGAGAACGCCTTTCACAGCGCAGACGTCTAAGACGTCGTTAGCAGAGACCAGATCTTCGCGCAGCGGTGATGCAGCACTTTCAAAGCATATTTCATTCGCTGTCGCGCCAGCCGATCTTCCATCTGAACGACATCGACATTCGACGATGAAGAAGCATTCGAGTGTGGTAAATCATTTGTTTTTCGGACTGCGGAAGTTGTCCTCGGTCGAGGGCTTGTCCTCCACTGAGCGCATGAATGAGCGCCGCAAGTCGCTTCTACATAGAATCTCTCTGCCGCGTTTGAGCTTGAAATCAATGACGTCCATGCATGGACTACGGCGTACACCATCGACCATAAGCGAAGTCGAAGAAAGTCGAGACATGGATGAGGTTGTCGAATCTCTGAGCAATCTCATGACCGATGCTGAAGATGCCATTTCATCGTCGATCAAGATCACGCCGGCAGATCTGGAGGTCACTAATTTCCACCAAACCCCCTTCAGCCAGAGATACTACGACAGCAAGAAAGCGATACAGCAACAAATCGGGGCTTACTTGGATGCAGAGATGGACGAAGACAACGATGACGATGATGAGATTGTCCTTGGGTTTGAGCGTAATGTGCCCGATCACTTCCCGAACTCACCTCTCTGCCCGCTGCATCCGAAACACAAGAGCGGAGGAAAAGCGATCTGCCCTATGCATAGACGGTATAGGAAGAGCATCGTTGGCAAGCCTATACGGGTCGGTCCCGTTGGAAGCAGGAGAGTCGTCAGCCTCTCGAGCCCCGTGCCCCAGCCTCAGCCGCCGGAGGAGTACAGACCGCTCGAGACCAGTCAAGCTGGGAATCGCAAGATGACCATCGCCTTTGATACGCGAGTGGAGGTGAAGGGTGACGCGAGGACGAACAGTATGGGCAGCGATGGCGCTGGTATTATACCTTCGCCAAGCAGTAGTGGTAGTGGGCCACGATGTCGCGAGCTCAGGCGGTCTGCGGAGACGAATCTCGAAAACGCTATGGAAGACAGTCAGTGTCGTAAGCTAAGCGAGACCGACATGAGAGGTCGAAGGAGAAGTCGGGGCGACTGTGGCGATCGTAGGACACGGCGGACTAGAATACGTCGCCGTCGATGCGGAGGGATCTGATACTTGGCCAACCTAGATAGCACACAATCGACACGACTGTATATCATCAGCGTGCGCTGGTGCGGCCCCTGTCTACCAGGTATTCCAAAGTCTTTGACGTGTAAATGCGACTCGAATTCACTTGCAGTCGCCCTGACAACCGCGAAATTTCCTCTGCACACACTCCAAATCCTGGAGCTTCGTACTCTCGCACTTCGTTCCAGCCCAAACAAGACTTTCACTTCCATCAACAACGCGCAAACAACGCCCGAAGAACCTGCAGAAAACGCATATACAACGCGCAAAAAGCGCACATATAACGCTTCTACAACGCCTCTACAACGCCTTTACAACGCATATATAACACACACTATGGCGCACAATCCTGTCCCAACACTCTCGCGTTACGAACGCTACAAGTCCGCCATCTTCAGAGCTCTACCGTCGAGCGCAGGCGAGCAGCTCAAGTACCTCAAGTAGCTCATCTCGGAGCAAGGAGCTCCTATTGCCAACGATCGTTTTGCGGTGTGCGGTCTAGGCTACCTCTACCGCGCCGCTCGACACTACGATCTCCTCGACGTCGTCTGAGAAGATCTCGAGTGGCTGATTGCCCTGCAAAGCCGTCAATGTCCTTACATCATCGAGGTGGCAGACCATGCCGTTGACGACTTCGCTTTCACTCGTCACTACCAGCTAGCTTTCGGCGTGCCAGCAGGAGCGACGAAGGGTATGTCCAGCAAGAAGCTTGCAAAGTCCATGAGGAAGATCGAATCACAACTCGAATACCCAATCTTGGCACAAGCGCAATGGGAGAGCGAACTACTGCTTGGTTGTGAGCGCGGAGGAATGGCGCATGTGGTGCTTACACAAATTGCTTAGAAGCAACATCCCGAGAATACTTCCGGTCGATTTACAAGCCTCCAGCTCATTGAGGCATTCCAGAAGAGCTACAGGCGCGACGAACCAGAGTCAAACTTCTCATACACCGGTTATGTCGCAAGATGCATAACTCTACTGAACGAGATTCACCGAATTGTGCATCAACGTCTCCCAGAAGAGCTGCTTGACCACTTTGGCGTGGCGGATGTGGAAGTTGTTGGTCCGATACTGAAAGAAGCTGCTATGGTAAAACACGCGGGCGGAAAAATGGTTAGCGCGAAAATTGCGCTGGTAGCGAGTATATTAGAGAAGCATATCAAGCAAGACGGTGGGAGATTTGTGAGGGAGGCGAGGGCGAAGTGTAGTGGTGATTTGGGTTTACAAGAGGTTTCGGCGCCACAGGCCCCGATTGTGAACATTGGATAGTGGCAGCGCATTCAAGATCAAAAGTAGCGAGCAATGGAAAAAGACGATGATGTTAGGGTGTGATCACATGTCACTTGCAAGAGAAAGAATGTATTCACTCACACGTGAAGTTCAAAGGAGAAATGCCAAGAACCAGACTAGCCTCGGCTTACCTTCCGTGGTGAAGCTGCGTGTTCGACTTCGCGCCTTCGTGTCTGGGAATTCATGCTCCATCACGATCGCGATCCCTCATCATGGCGACCACAGACGGCAGTCCAGACTCACTGCTGCTCTTACGAAGACTAATCGCCGAGAACAAGTCGCCCATACCCACCACCAACTCAGATCCAACCACCCAAGCGCAATCCAACGTTTCCCTGGCTCAGGCCTCCTACCTCATCTTCAATTTCGATTCCGCGCAAGATGGCGCTCAGCACATTCCCATACCGCTCACGCAATCGACGCGCTTCGTAGCGACAAGCGGCAAAGCTATTGACCTCCGATCCATCTACTTCACCTGGCTGAATAAGGACAAAAGCACCCCAGACTACATCGCTGCCTTTGGAACTCTCAATGCGGAGCTCAAAGAGGCTGGGAAGGAGGAACAGGCGACAAACCTACCATTTGCCGAGAAGTCGGACTTGATCTTGTGGCTGCAGGGCACCGTCGGTGAGAGTGAGAGCGAATACATCAAGAGCCTGGACGACAATAAAGCAGGCCGCGCAGAAGCTAAAGATGCTGCGAAATTGGCTGCAGGAGATATCGATGTGGAGATGCGCGATGCTCGCATGGACGAGGGCGAGCGGCAAAAAGAGGAAGAAAGGCTACGGCTGATCTACGCGGGAGAGCGTAAGATGGGAAACCACAATACTGTCCTTCGCGGGGCCAAAGTACAGGATTTCAGCAACGTGCGGAAGTTCACGCCGCAATTCCTAGGCAAGCCGAAGCCTGGTGCGAATGTGCCCATGCACTCTGCTACGCCCGCTCTTACCAACAATCCCGCACTACGGCCACCAGTCAAACCGCAACAACAAGGCCGCCGTCCAGAACCGATCATCCTCCTATCCTCCTCCTTCTCCAGTTTACTCCGCATGCCTAACATCAAGTCCTTCCTAGCAGAAGGTGTCTATACGCCCCTGGAAGCCTCCGGCGACGCAGCCAACATCCTCCACATCACCCGCCACCTCAAAACGATCCACCCCTCCCACGCAACACGCTTCATCCTCGTCGACGATCCCTCGAACTTCAGACCTGATTACTGGAGTCGCGTCGTAGCCGTCTTCACTACCGGACAAACATGGCAGTTCAAGAACTACAAATGGCAGAACCCGGCTGAGCTCTTCAGTCACGCACTCGGTGTGTACGTCGGTTGGAAGGGAGAGGTCGTGCCCGATACTGTGAAGGGATGGGGCAGAGGTGTGCTGAGTATGCAGATAGACAAGGGTGCGAACAGGTGGCGAGACAGGGAGATTGTGGAGTCAATATGGGACAGTATTGAGACTAGGATGAGGGCTTCGGGATGGGGCAAAGACGGTCGATGAAGGGACTAAGAGTGTACAATATGTGCTGCGTTCAAGCGAAAAGGCGTTGGTACGGTGCTGCGTGTTGCGGCTGGTATTGTAACAGATATTCGCAGACGATTTTGAACCACATGAATTCAAGTCTGGTAGCACGTTTCGTTTGATATATCAAATGTCCATGATCGCGCTCGAAAGCTAGGCCTCAGGTGCGTCGTCGCGACGCTCGAAGCCGAAGAGCTCGGTCGCAGGCTGTCAAGCCATAGTGACAGCTCGTCTTCAGTGGTTCAGACAACGCCACCTCGTCTACCATTAGTACCATTTCCGCTATCACTCGAAAGCATTAGAAGAACGCGCCTGCAGAGCTCCAAGATACGTCGCCGCGACGCTCGAGATTGAAGGGATCGATCGCAGGGCGTCGAGCTACATTGATAGGTCGTCTTGAGTGACCTAAACGGTATCACCTCATCTGCTTTTAGTACTCATCCCGCTATCGCTCGCGACCGTGGAAAATACGCGCCCGTATAGCTTCTAGAATGTAAGAGGAAACTTTGTTATTACAAGGTACCAAAGTAGAAATAAGCTGGGTATCTTGAGGACACTAGCGCGGACCCAGAATTCTTGATGTGAATCGTGGAAAAAAACCTAATACGAGTCTCGTTCCACTCGTTTGCTATTGGACTTCTACAAGTACTCTTGACGAGAAGTTTCTGGTACCGAGTTCCGAAAACAGCAGTCTCAGTCACTTTACTGTGGATCTTGAGAGGACACTAGTGTGGTCTCGCCAATCTCGATGTGAATGAAAAAGCTGAAGTTGAGCCCGCGTCGCTTTCTTATTGGGCGCTCCACGTTCGTCTCGAACTGTACTTAACGGAACGATAAGTATCAGAAAAGACTGACGTTTGGCCGGGTATTGTAAATTGCTTGAGGATTTTTGAAGGCTGGTATAATGCGCTTCAGTTAGGTTGCAAGGATTTTTCATGTTTTCAGTTCTGGTACGGCCTCCTAAAACAACAATGTCCTCAATGTTGAAGTCGCCGCAATTGCAGAGGGAGTTTCGTGTAGGGAAGCAATAAAATACAGCTGCTTGCACTCGTCTATTGAGATCCTTTCCCTTACCATCGAACATTTACGACCGAAGACTTCTAAGCAAACACCCACAACAGCTTTACCGTCCTCGAGCATCGAGACAATCACCAAGCATCCACATCATATACCATACCGTCAAACACCAATACCTAGTAAGATATCAGCCAGTTCAAGTCAACGTGCAGCCCACTAACATTCTCTCAGACATCGACACTGACAAGATGGTCATGGCAACTAGAAACAGGCCTAGCGTCAAGATCACGATCAATCCTCGCAAGACTGAGGCTTACTTCGCGGCCAGGGACAAGGCCGCCCCCGAGGCCAACGCTGGCAAGATCCTGGGGACGCAGAAGCCCCTCTCATGGAAGAATGAGAAGGGCGGCTTCACGATCAGGATAAACCCGCGTACAGTTGCCAAGAAGTACTTGGAGGACCAGAAGGAAAGCAGGCGGGCGCTCCGATGCCACAAGCCTGTTCAGATCAAGGTGGAGGAGAAGGAGATGTCACCGGAGCGTGACATCAAGAAGGAGGAAGAGACGCCGGGACAGTGAATGGTCCTATGTATTGAGGCCGTCGTCCTACCGAATCGTCCGCAAAGGATGAATAGTGCCTCTGGCGCCTACCACGAGCCATACGAGGGCGATATTGAGGGAGAGGAAATCAATGATACTTCGCCGACTGTAGTCTTCCCAAGCGCGGCGGCAATGGTGGTCAGTGTGGTGTAGGATGTCGAAGATGGAGAAGATGGAATTATGGGCGTTTGTGGAGAGCCTCTACACTCTGGTAATTTTCCGTATGGGGCGCTCCGCATGGCTTTCTCGCAGGTAGTAATCTGATTGTTGCTATGCATATTTCACATCAACTGTATTACTCGCATGTCACAATCGTATGCCATAGTGTTGAAGTCTCACGATCACGTCTCGCTCCTGGTGGACAATAATGACCGGGCATACCTGCGGCGACACGTACAACTGGCTACTTCCATCTGCTCTGGGATTAACAACCAGCTGCTCTGGGATTAACAACCAGCTGCTCGTGATGCACATGACCATGACGATCAGATCGTGATGAAGCAGAGTGATGGAAAGTGAAGGAAAGTGAAGGAAAGTGAAGTCAAAGAAACGTCTTTAGCCTCCGTCGTAGCTGGGATCGGTACGCGCTTGAAAGCTTGTTTCTCGTAGGGCTGATTGAGGCTGTGGTCGAGGACAGCTGAACGGACCACCGCAGACATACGCGTCCAACACTGCCACCTACGTGAACACGCCAACATGCTTCTCTTGTGGATGTTATGAGGCTTCTACACGCTTTCTTGTCACGTTCAACCCATGATGCTTTCTCGCGACCGCTCCATCTCGCCTGAAGGCCGCCGCAACTCATCCGGCAGCGTGCCCAACTCTCCCTCGAAAGATGGCTTGGACAAGGTCGAATTGAGCGATCTCGACTCGAGTCCTCCGCGGCTACCCATCGAGCAAGACTTGATGCAGCTGGCTAGACTGGGAGAATTGCGGGCCGTTCAGAGACTCTTCGACAGTGGGAGGTACAATGCGAAATCGACAGACGAGCAGGGAATCACAGCATTACATGTATGAGCTCCGGTGAATTAGAAGACCACGGGGTGGGAAAGAAGATATGACTGATACGGATACAGTGGGCAGCAATCAATGGACATCACGCGTTATGCCATTTCCTGATACAGTCCGGCGCAGATGTAAATGCCAGGGGAGGTGATGCGCAAGCCACGCCTGTTCTATGGGCAAGCAAACGCTTCAATCTCCAGGTCATCTCGCTCCTGCTCGCAAATGGTGCAGATCCGCTGCTACGAGATGATCAGGGCTACAACCTTCTACATTCGGCGACGCTGGACGGGAACGTCTACCAGCTCATTCTCCTGCTGCACCAGCCAGATATACCTGTCGATGTGACAGACTCTCAAGGCCACACCTCGCTCATGTGGGCTGCATATAAAGGCTTTCCCGCATGCATCAGTATCCTCTTACGATCCGGAGCTGACGTTCATGCTGCCGACGACTCGGGACTCACTGCACTACATTGGGCGCTTGTCAAGGGCAACTATCTGTGCATACAGAAGTTAGTTGAGTTTGGGGCAGACCGGTTTGTCCGTAGCAAGCCAGCGGAAGGACAGACCGAGGGTGACATGCCAGAAATGACGGCTTCCAAGATGAAAAGCGAAAGGCAGTGGCATAAAGCTTTGGTCGACTCAGGCTTCGACGAGGCTGGAAATCCTCTACAGTTTCCCATTCCTATGGTCAAGGATAGAAAATGGTTTTTCAGTCGCTTTTTCTTCCTCTGGCCCTTTATTCTCGGGGGATTGCAGCTTCATATGCTGGCTTATATGATGATCTGGATCTCGATACCCAGCGTTCTGATCGTCGGCTACGGCTTGCAGTATCTCGTGCAAAGACTCCTCCGTTGGGCGCCAAATAACATGAACACGATGCATAAGACACCGTTTCTCGCTGGCATCTTTGCTGGCACGCTCTTCTGGGTCGGCGTGCGCTACGTCTTCCACATTCTTCCAAGTAAGCTTCATCACCCTCATCCTCTACGCCTAAATGCTGATCATCTAGCCACTTTGTACACCAACTTCCTCCTCAATGTGTTTTTCGCAACCAGTTTCGTACTTTGCACATACTTTTACTTTATGACCATGACTTCAGACCCAGGCTTCATCCCCAAAGGAGCGAGTCGAGGACAGACGAAGAAGACGATTGATGAGCTCGTCGAGCATAATGCCTTCAACGAGACACATTTCTGTACAACATGTATGATACGCAAACCTTTGCGAAGTAAGCATTGCAGACGCTGTGGGCGGTGTGTGGCGCGGGAAGATCAGTAAGTTTACATGTTCTGTTGATCATTGGCGATCATTTGAGCTGACATGAGACCGTAGTCACTGTCCCTGGGTGGACAACTGCGTCGCTGTGAACAACCACAAACACTTCATCCTTTACGTCGCATTCATGATCATGGGAATCGCCTTCCTCATACGGCTTACAATTGCCTGTAAGTCATTCTTAACCACATCCATCATCCCTCAGCCACACTAGACTTACACGTTCCAGACATCCAAGTCCTTCCCGAACCGACAAATCCCGAATGTACGATCCTCCAAGATGCCCTTTGCGCCCAGTTCTCCAAAGACCCTCTGACCATCGTCACCAATGCCTGGGGCTCGCTCCAACTAACCTGGACCTTCATGCTCCTCTTCGTGCATTTCTTCCAAGTCGCCAAGAACATGACCACCTTTGAGAGCATGCGAAATACAGACCAAGTCGGACCGCTCGTCTCAGCCATCACAGCTGGAACAATGCAAGTCGCCGACGAAGGAGGAGCTGGTCCCCACGCCCATCAGCACGGAAAGAAGAAGGAAGGTTTCATGACCCGATGGATGAAGATCCTCGGGGTCGACACTTTCATCGCCATAGCTTTCCAAGGCTCCAAAGCCATCCCCGGCACTCCTCAGCACAGACACCAACAACATGACCACCAGCACGCCAAAAAGCCCAAACCCAACCCCTTCTCTCGAGGCATGTTCCGGAATTGTCAAGATTTCTGGATGGACGGTCCGGTCTTCGGACGCAAAGAAAGCTGCAAAGCGCTCGTGGGCGGAGAAGTGGTGGATTATGCGTCTATGTATGAGGTTCCACGCGGTGGTATGGGGTATCAGGCTGTACCGAGTGGTGGCGATGGGGATGTATAGTTGGAGTGGTAAATAGCGTATCTCAAAGTCCCGTCTACTCTTTCGAGACTTGCTGAGCGGTAGCTGAGCGTGAAGGTGACGACCTGAGCTTCGCTTCAGGTCAAATGAGTTTGTGAGCCGAAACGGGTGAAATAGGTGCGAAAGGCTGACAATATCGTGTACAAGTCTGATGAATCAGCGGGCATAGTAGTACGACTCATACGAGCATGACTTTCTTGAATGCGTGCATTATCATTAAGTAGATTTCATCTTTCGTCAGGTCTGCTCGGGGTGACTGTCGACGTCAGGGTTCTTGTCCGCGATAGTTGATACTCATCACGCCGCTTGCTCAGTCCGCTGTTGCTGCTGTTGCTTTTCCATGTCCTGTGATCGAACGATTAGTTACGAGGTCATACCATTCTCATGGCGCGTCGTTGCGTCACTCACCCGGATGAATTGTTCCCATATGTCGATGTTCGATTTGAAGAATGTTATGTTAGCATCCGCAAGACCGCCGAGTGTATCTCGGAATTCGACTAGCACATCGTCAGTATTAAAAGTCAGAAGATTAAGTATCCCAAACATAGCTCACCAGATTTGATCCTCTCGAAATCTTCAACCTCCTTGACTACTTCATGATCAAATGCCTCACTGGTCTTCTTGGCCGCCTCAACCTCGGTAGTCAATCGACCTATCTGCACTTCCAGCTTCCTTTGCCGTTCCCGCCTTGATTGTTCATGATCAACGCCACGTACATCCTCAATCTTCTGTCTCAAGAACCCGGATGCGCCCATCGAGCCATGGCTAGCAAGCGTATCACGTTCCTGCGCAGCTTTATTCAGGTACTCTGTGAGGCCTTCGAAGTCCAGCTGTTTTTGTTCGCGAGTCTTGAGCAGGGCTTTGATGGAAGATATGTAAGCTTCCATGTCTTTTAGGGAACCGTGATAGTCCTGGTCGGTGTGCTCTTTGAGACCTTTCCAGCCTTCGCTGGTGTTTTGTACGCTGGTGGCGAATTTGGTCAGCTCATCTTGCACGCCTGGCTCGAGAGTAGACAGCTTTTGAAATTGTGTCGCTAGTTCGGCATAATCCGTTTCGAGATCGGACTCGCGCTTTGCGACTCTGGCTACTGTCTTGCTGACTGTCCCGAGATCCGTATCTAGCTTGGAGGCACGGTCGTTGACCTCTTGAAATCGCTTGTCAGTCTTATGAGGCTTTGTGAAAGCGTTGAGGAAGCCATCGGTCCAGCTCTCCAAAACAGAACCACTTCCTGCTTCGCTTCCACTCATACCACGACTCGGCCTTGTCTTCATGACAGCATTCCAGTCATTCGTCTCCAGGAACATTGTCAGCACTGCTGCTCTTCGAAGTACTGGGTGTAGTGCCAGGCGCTTCAGGAATCTGGCGAGCGAAAAAGCTCTGCGCGAGGTAAAGTCGGGGCCAAAGCGATCGCCTCGTACGTAGGACATGTTCTGTTTGTCCGGAAGGGGCGGCACAGCACATTGTGGGTATTCCATAGCCAATCGCTTGTACAGGTAGACAAAGTCTGTATAGCGTCTCCTGACTGTGATATGCGAGGACTGGAAGGATCGGAAATCGGTATCGGTAGTGACGAGGTATGAGACGTATGGGTTCTGGGTGCCCTCGCCCTCCTTCTGCGGGGTGGAAACATTGCATACTAGTCTACCATGTACACCCGGACCAGCGAGGTCTTGAGGGTCGGCATTGTCTCCTGCCTGAGGCCAGTCTGGGTTGTCGAAGTCATTGCTGCTCCTCGGCTCCATCTTTCTGAAGCGGCACAGAACAAACTTAGGACGAGGCTCTTTCAGTGAATGATATCTCCAATCGTATCTCTTCCACAGAGCCTGTCCACGAGTGCTCAAGAACGAGAGATCGTCGTCGTACTCTGAAGGTCTGGCAGGTAGGCTGATGTTGCCGCGAAAGATGGTGCCGTGGAAGATTGCCTGTGGGATGTGGCCGTTGCCTCGCTCGAGCCGCTGAAAGTGGGCAGCGTCGCTGTTATAGCCAAGATGTTGATCGTGGTATCGTGGATATCGGCAGAGGCTGACGACGCAGCCGTGATCGCAAAGGGAGTGTTGTGTTGTATGGGAGCGATGGTGACGTTGTGGTGGTGGTGGTGGTGGTGTCGGTGCCGGAGGGATTGGAGGGACTGCTGCATCTGAGACAACTTAAAGCTCGGAAGGTGGAGCTCAGCTCCGGCCATTCGACTCCAGACCAGCCATCTTCATCCATTCAATGTTCCTTCATGCATCACCGTCGCGACTGCCAAGAGTCTGAATATTGTTACGAATCACGATACCATCAGTCTGGTCAAATCTCGATGGAAATGTGACAGATTTCCTCGTTAAACACACCCACTCAGCAGTCTCCTCCGTCGTTCACTGGCTTGACGAGCACTACAGGCAAACATAAAGGCGACTTGTTGAATGCTGGTATAGTCATTCACTACGGCTTATTGATCAGATTGCTCGGCAGTCTGCTATGAGTGCATTCGTCACTCATACGACTTCCCGATCGAGTGAATGAAAATGGCATACGCAAGATTGTACAGATCTTGGGTGGCCGACTAGTCATGCACGTCTGCGAACAGGCGTCCCGTGGCTTGCTCTAGCTCTGGGATATAGCAGGCAGGATGCAGAAGATATTGTCAACAGGGCTGGCTCCACACAGGGTATAAACGAGTCATATATACGAGCTACGAGCTCCTGCTATGCATATACTTCGCTTTCGCTTTACATACTCAGTCGCCTTTGCACAGTCACATCTCCCTTTGCGTTCCTATCTGCTGCCACCGCCGGCCTCACCGCCGTCCGATCAAGCAAGATGTTGGACCTTATCACAAGCAAAAACCTCGCCTGGGCCATCGGAGTCCTTGGCTTGACTCTCACAATACGCTTCTTCTTCCGCCTCCACTACCAAAGATCGCTCGTCAGAGGCCTCCCAGGACCGCCACACAGCTATCTCTTCGGCTCCCTGCTCTCCATGGGCAAAGTCATGGCCAATCAGCCCCGCAACATAGCGCCCCAAACCCTCGTCCAAGTTGTCAAGGAATACTACAATCTTCCGGATTGCTTCTATCTAGACCCCTGGCCCTTTGGCCCAGCCATGATCGTCACACCCAACCTCGAAATGCTCGACCAGATCACTGTCGAGAAGAAGCTGCACAAACACTACCTCACCGACGAATTCATCCAGCTCTTCGGTGGACCCGGAAATCTGGTCACCACCGAGGGACAGGAATGGAAGAAATGGCGGTCGGCTTTCAATCCAGGCTTTGCATCGAGTCATCTGATGACCATGGTCCCCATCATCGTCGAGGAATGCCAGGTCTTCTGCGACATCATGACCGGACATGCCGAGAAGCAGGATCTCTTCCGCATGGAAATGGCAGCAACGAAATTGACAGTCAACATCATCGGCAAGATCGTGCTCGATCTCGACCTCAACGCCCAGCGGAGCAGCAACCCGCTCGTCGACGCCTTCGTGTCCCAGACGAGGTGGGCGCCCATCGGAGCGCAATTTCAACCCAGTGAGCTGTGGGATCTCCGCCGTCCCATCATGATCCGCTACAACACCTGGAAGATGGACCGCTACATTTCCGAGCGTCTGGAACAGCGCTTTGCGTCTCGTAAGACCAGAGGCAAGACCAAGCATATCGTAGATTTGGCGCTAGAATCGTATCTGAAAGACATCAAAGGCACTTCGGGCGACCTGGATGCTGTCGACAAGCTGGACGGAGACTTCAAGCAAGCCGCGATCAGTAACATGAAGACTTTCGTGTTCGCCGGCCACGACACGACTTCCTCGACCATCTGCTACGCTTTTTACTACCTGAGCAAAAACCCAGAGATTCTCGCTCGGATCAGGAAAGAGCACGATGAAGTCTTTGGTCCGGATCCAGACCAAGTCGCCGATCTGATCGTGAAAGAAGCACACCTGCTGAACAAATTAGACTACACCCTCGCCGTCGTCAAGGAAGTTCTCCGCATGCAACCGCCGGCGAGCACAGTCCGAGGCGCTCCTCTAGGGTAACGCAATCTCTCAAGCAACTCACAATGCTGAGCAATGAAAAAAAAAAAAGCTAACCCCCATCCTTATACAGAACCACGCTTTACGATCCCTCGACCGGCGAAAACATGCCGGCAGGCGACATGCTAATCTACCCCGTCAACGTAGGAATGCACCGCAATCCCAAATACTTTCCTGACCCCAACACCTTCAACCCCGATCGCTTCCTCTCGTCCACCTCCACCTCTTCTGCCGCCTCTACCACCACCACCACCACCACCACCACGACAAACAACAACACAGCCGCCTGGATACCTTTCAGCAAAGGCCCGCGCAATTGCATTGGCCAAGAACTCGCTCTCATCGAGACCAAAGTCATCTTGGCGATGATCCTGCGCAAGTTCGATTTCGTGCCCGCGTATGCCGAGGTGGGAAAATTGAGGGGCGATGGGAGCGGGTATCCGAGTCTGACGGCTGGGCCATTGGAAGTTGCAGGGGAGAGGGCATATCAGATACAATTGGGGACTGCGAAGCCGAATGAGGGGATGCCTTGTAGATTGAAATTGAGAGTGTGAGAATTTGACTTATTGGGTATGTGTATGGTATTGAGTGATTGTCCCTCTTTCATGGGGGAACTCATGGCTAGCAAATTGCTGATCATATCAGACCTGAACGTTGGGTTTCTCAACCCGTTTGACGGCTGATGACACTTTCCTCGACTCGAGTTTCACCATATTCTGCGCTACAGCCCTCTTACTCTGCTAATCGTCCGACTCAAATTGAGGAATGTCGCGACGCTCGTCGACGGTCGTCTTCAGCGATGGCTGTGGTGGAAAGTCAAGTTCGTCCTCGCTTAGCATGTCTTGAGAAGCAGACATGGGCGAGCTGAAGATGTTCGTCAAGCCTCTACGTCTGTTCTGCCGCTGCTTTGTAGCAGGAGAGAAAGTAACATCGGGACTATTGCGTCTGACCTGTCGCTTTGACTGCGCTGTCGTGTGCTCCTTCGCTCCTGCTGCCGGCTTCTTGAGTGGAGGTCCTGCTGTGATTCTCTTGGGAGGACCTTTCGCGATAGTCATTCGAGCTTCTACAACAGTCTTCTTCGGGAGACGACCGCGTCTGGCTCTGGGCACGAAGTCTAGAGCTTCTGAAGTCTGAGGAGGCTCCTGCTTCACGACGACTTTGCGCTTCTTGGTCGGGGGGAGTTCTTCTGCTGGGTCATTCTTCGTGTACATGCTGGCCTGGTACTGAGTGCCGATGGCATCTGCTGCTTTACGCTTCGCTGCTCTGGCTGGTCGACCTTGGAGCTTGGTAGCTGGGGCTACTTCTTCTAGAACGTCCGCCAGGGCTTGTGGTAGTGGGATTATTTGCTGTTGGGTCTGGGCAGCTGCCTTCTGCTTCGGAGCAGCACGATGCTGTTGACGTGCAAGTAGATTCTCTGGCGTTGGAAGGTTTTTAGGACGCCCTCGGCCTCGTTTTGGTGGAGGTGTAGTCACGATCTCCTCGGCCCTCGCCTTCCTAGGAGGACCCCGGCCTCGACGTTGAGCAACTGGACTTTGGAAGATCCTGCAGCAGTCAGTATGATGTTTGCGTAATTGAAACTAGGTGGTCCTTACCAAAGTGGCTGAGATGGCTCCTCTTCAGTCTGAAGCGTATCTGCTGCGGCCATGCTGCGCGTGTTGAGCTTGTGCGAAGTATCACCGGACTTCGCAGGCTGGACTGCTGTGTTTTGTTCCTCCTCGAGACTGCCGTTCTCGATGTTGGCATTCTCCAGACCTGAGGCAGCCTTACCCTTTCCTCGTGCAGCTTTCTTTGCGATTGTTGACTTGGACACCTGCACTGCGCGAGTTGTCCTCGTTTTTGGTGGCGATTGAGCTTCCTTGAGCGCGGCCACGGTAGCAACTGACATCGCGTCCACAGACCTCGGAGCAGCTTGCCTCATCTCCTCGCCCAAGCTCTCGTGCTTGCCCTGCAACTCCTTCGTCGCCTCTTCGAGCACACCTAAGAGTAGATCAAGACGCTCGATCTCGCTACCATCCGTCCTGACCTGGGCCTCAATTCCATTCAACTGCCCCCTGATAACCATCAACGTCTCCTCGTCAACTCTACTTCCCATCTGACGAAGTCTCTCCTCGTACCCCTTCAGACCCTCCTCCAAGCCTTTGACACGATCTTTCAGGACTTGCTCCTTCTGAGCAGCTCTCCCGCCCACATCGTCCATGACCTTCACCTGGATGGTGATGGCCTCGATCCTGGCGTCCACTTCATTGAACCGCTGAATAATTTCACGTTGGAGTCGGTCAACAGTAGGTTGCAGCTGCTCGAGCGCCTTGTGGACATCGGCAGATTTGTCTTCGCCACTACCGGCCTGAATCTTGTTTCCAAGTGAGATAATTTTGTCTTCAGTGCCCGCACTCGCGGCTTTAGCCTTCTTGAGCTCGCTTTCCAGACTGTTCATGCGCTCCAGAAGCACGCAATGCTCGCGCTTCAATTGATGAGCCCAGAGCAGTTGAGTGGGCGAGGTTGGTGCCTTAGGTGCCATGGCCAGGAAGTGGGGATATTCGGACTTGACGAGTGTGAACACAACCGCTCGACAGTGCATGTAGTGACGTCGTGGGCATCATTGACCGCGTCAGTGTTGTGAGGTGGAGGCTGAGGTCACGTCTTTTCCATAGTGCTGAGTTGATCCGAGATCAAAATTGGATGCGGGCAGTCGCGACCGCACCTCAGGTAGTCCAGTTTGGGAAGGCACGACTCTACTGTTAAGAAAGCGCACGACACATTTGTTATAGTCCGAATCTCCATACGAGTGCTCTACGTACGAAATCGGAATGCAGCCGCAACATGAACATTTTAATCGCATGTAGAACACGTCCCAAGAACGCCTCTCCTCTAAGAAACAGGAAAAGCATTTTGGTGAGTTTCAAAGCATCATGACAAACTCCGCCCTGCCCATGCGTGTCCATCATCATTTGCGCGTAGCACACTGCAGTGGCGTGCGGCGCGCTCAGGCGCTGGATCTAAGCAAAAACTGGTGCGAATAGTGTGTAGTGTGCCTCGCCGCCCGACAGATGGAGTTCAAAGTGAAAGACTTTGGACTCAGTCGAACGAAAGGCTGGTGTGATGGTGTTGCGCTGTGCGCCTAGATGAGGTCTGTGTAGGTGGTCAGCACGCATTGTTGTTGTGAGAATTCCGCGCAAGTACATACCGGCAACGTTCATTGGCATCTCCTCAATTTGAGTGCTGTAGAACTGCTCGATTTCACGCATCATGCGGACGTCGTCAGCGGTGACGAAGTTGATGGCAACACCCTTACGTCCGAACCGACCGCCACGACCGATACGGTGGATGTAGTTCTCACGGTTGGCCGGGAGATCGTAGTTGATGACCAGGGAGACCTGCTGCACGTCGATACCACGGGCAAGCAAGTCGGTGGCGATGAGCACACGCGAGGAGCCCGAACGGAACTCCTTCATGATAACATCACGCTGGGTCTGGTCCATGTCGCCGTGCATGGCCGAGACGGTGAAGTCACGAGCGGTAAGCTTGTCGGTAAGCCAGTCGACCTTTCTACGGGTGTTGCAGAAGATGACAGCTTGGGTAATGGTAACAGTCTCGTACAAGTCGGAGAGAGTGTCAAGCTTCCAGTCCTCCTTCTCGACGGCAATGTAGAATTGCTTGATACCCTCGAGGGTAAGCTCATCCTTCTTGACGAGAATGCGGACGGGGTCGCGCATGAACTTGGTGGTGACCTCGAGCACGTCTTGGGGCATAGTGGCCGAAAGGAGGACAACTTGGGTGCTCTGCGGGAGCAGCTGGAAGATGTCGTAGATCTGCTCAGTGAAACCACGAGACAGCATCTCGTCGGCCTCGTCGAGCACGAACATCTTCATGCTGTCGGTGCGGAGGACGCGACGCTGGATCATGTCCTGAACACGGCCAGGGGTACCGACGATAACCTGTGGGCCATCTCCAATAGCCTTCATGTCGTCTCTTACGCTGGTGCCACCAATGCAGGCGTGGCACTCGATGTTCATGAAGTCGCCGATAGCCACGACAACCTTCTGGATCTGCTGGGCAAGCTCACGGGTGGGGGCGAGGATGAGGGCCTGGCAAGCCTTGATGTTGGGGTCGATCTTCTGGAGAACGGAGATGGAGAAAGTGGCCGTCTTTCCGGTACCGGACTGGGCCTGCGCGATAACGTCGTTGCCTTTGTGATATGTGAGCTGGCGTTGGACACAAGATGCTTCAGGATCAGTACATACCCTTGATGACCGGCATGATAGCGCGCTGCTGGATAGCAGATGGGCGCTCGAAACCGTAAGCGTAGACTCCACGGAGGAGCTCGCTCTTGAGGTTCATCGCATCGAAAGAGTCAGTGGTCTCATCGTAGTTGGACTCGATCTGACCTGGGAAGTTTGTCAATACACATGGAGTCACGCACATGGTGCACCTCAATTTCGCCCGCTGCTTTCTTCGCGCCGTATGCGCCACCTGCTCTGCTGCCCGTCTGCCTCGGATTCAAAATCACGCGCCGCTCAGACTTACCAGCATCGATATCCTCGAGTCCCTTGTCAGCCATGATTGCGGTAGGATCGCGAGCTCACTGGCGCGTGCAGTGAGCGGAGTGCGGTGTGCGTGGGTGGGGCGGAGGTCTCGAGGAGCCGCCGCGCGTGGATCGGTAGGTTGTGAGGGAAGACTAGATACCAGACTGTCTGTAGCGACAGTCTTATGGTTCTAGTAGTGAGTGGTGTTCTTGGTGTTGGTGGTTGTGTTGAGTGTGGGTAGATGCAGCAGAGGAAGAGGGCTTCAGCGAAATAAAAATTGAGATCTTTGAGAAGGCCCTGAGCTGAGGCGACTCGGAAGCAGATTAGCGTCGTGGCCCGTGCGTCCGAGGACTTCTGGCTTCGCAAAATTCACATCCTCTGCCACCATGAACAGTCATCTTTCGCCACCATCCAGCCAATCATGACGATTCCTTTGCACCTTCCAAATGGTGACTCGCGTGAAGCCAGCGTCGAGTCATCGCATTTGTCGCATAGCAGACCAGTGAAGCGGCAAAAACTGACCGCAACGCCTGTGTTGCGTCACCAGGATGGTGAGGAAAGCAACACTACGCTGGTCAGACGACACCCACTGGGAGTTCGACCGGCCGGCAATGCGTTGACTGCGAGGACAAACGCGAAAGACTCGTCTGGTACTTTTGCGCTCCTCCCTGATGAACTGTTAGCACAGCTGCTCGAAGTATTGCAGCCTCAGGATCTGCTCAGACTCGGAGGCACTTGCAGAGCATTGCACGCTTTCACACGTAACGAGGAGTTGTGGAGGACATTATTCGTAGAGTAAGTCAAGCCAGTAGTCCCGTCTTGCTCAGCTCGTAGCTGAGTATTTGGGTAGGTCTTCTCCCCAAAATTTCACATGGCAAGGCACATGGCGCTCGACATATCTTTCGCAACCATCAGTCAAAGAGCCTAGAGTGGACTGCTCGAACCTCTTCTCAGATGTGCTGCATAGACCATTCTTCTGTGCTCACGTCGATCTCCATTCATATGCTTCCAACATTCCCAAGCAGAATGATATTGCTCGATTACCAGAGCTGTCATACGAGGAATTTGCAGCGGACTGGTTCCACCAACCATTCATTTTGACACAGTCCGTCAAGAAATGGCCAGTGTACCAGACCTGGTCCACCGAGGAACTACTGGAGAAATACGCAGATGTGTCATTCCGCGCAGAAGCTGTGGACTGGCCACTGAAAACGTATGTCGAGTACATGAACAACAGTCAGGACGAGAGTCCGCTCTATCTCTTCGACAGAGCGTTCGTGGAGAAGATGAGCCTCAAAGTGTCCTCCGGACCAGATGAGCGTGGCGATTACTGGCCGCCGACATGCTACGGCCCCGACGCTTTCTCTGTGCTTGGCGCGCAACGACCAGATCATCGCTGGCTCATAGTCGGACCAGACCGAAGTGGCAGCACATTCCACAAGGATCCAAACGCTACGAGTGCATGGAACGCCGTGCTCAAGGGAAGCAAGTACTGGATCATGTTCCCTTCTTCCCCGTCAATACCTCCGCCACCAGGAGTGTTCGTATCAGAAGACCAGAGCGAAGTCACCAGTCCGCTCAGCATTGCGGAATGGCTTCTGGGATTTCACGCTGAAGCACGCAAGACACCGAGATGCAAAGAGGGCATTTGCAACGAAGGCGAAGTGCTGTACGTGCCGTCTGGCTGGTACCATCTGGTCCTGAATCTCGAGGCGAGTATTGCCATAACTCAGAACCTGGTCCCCAGAAGCAGAGTCGGTGCAGTGCTACACTTCCTCCGCGACCAGAAGCAAAGCATCAGTGGCTTCGGTGAAGATGTCCAGAATCCCTACGGCCTCTTCGTCGAGCGCCTACGACAGCACGACCCGGAACTCCTCGAACAAGGTCTCGTCGAGCTCGAGCGCCTGTCCAAGCTCGGCAAAGGCTGGGAGACTCTCACCAAAGGCAGCACGGATGACGAGGAGGGAGCAGGAGGCTTCTCTTTTGGATTTGGCGGCGGCGACGACGACGACGACGACGACGACGACATACCTTAGAAATCACAATGTCATATAGATCATTTACTTCTAGCCATACGACATCTACGACACGCCAAGCTCTTGGTAGAAAGCTTCAGTGCTTGGTTTTCGTCCCAGGAAATCTTCGAGCGTCTGCATCTCATCCTGACTTCCACCACGTTCAAGAACCGTGTGCCTGTATCTCCTCCCCTCCTTCCCATTCATTGGGTCGGACTTGAAGATCGTGTAGAACATGTCCGTGGAGTATACTTGAGAGGAGAGGTAGCCGTAGTACCCGGCGTCGTAGCCGCCTATCAAATGACCGAAAGTTCCCTGGCCGTGCCCCCAATCGTAGCCGAGTCCCAATTCTTCGGGCCCATCAAGTTTGGAAATGTCTTTACGGAGTTTGTTGTATGTCGCAGAGGCGTCGATATCCTCAATCGCTGCGTGGGAGGCTGGCTCGTGCACGGTCATGTCGAAGATGCCGAAGTGCAATTGTCGCAGGTTGAAGAGTGCATCATTGACGTGACGAGTGCTGACGATAGAGTTGATAAGGTCGTCAGACATGCTCTCGGGAGGCTGTGGGGTTGATGAGTTGGATTCTTTCCAGGCCTGGGTATACTCGGGTGTCAAGTATGACCAGTGCTTGCTGAGAGATTTGATTTGGGAGGGTGTCCAGCACCAGTTCTCGAGCATCTGGGAAGGGGCTTCAACAAAATCCCGCACGGTGGCCGTGCCGTGGAAGCGGCTGTAGATTGTCCTAGACACGAGGTCGTGGATACCGTGGCCAAGCTCGTGGAAGAGAGTGACCACTTCGTCGTGCTTGAGTAGTGATGGCTTCTTGGGCGTTGGCTTGCTGAAGTTGCATACTAAAGCCGTTGCTGGATACCGTCTCGTGCCATTCTCAGTCATGAAACCTGGCTGCAAGTTGAAATTCGCGGCGTGGCCGTACTTGCCCTCGCGTGGGTGGAGGTCAAGATAAAGGTAGCCGATGAAACCACTTCCTTCGCCTTCGTCGTCCCACACAGCGAACACCTGCACATCTGGGTGCCAAACAATGTCGGCACCCTTCCCAGTCTCTGAGATCTGGTCGCGGTGCTCGCCTTTGACCTCGACAAAGTGCATGCCGAAGATCTGCTCGAAGATATTGAGCATACCTTCTATTGAGGTAGAAAGCGGGAAGTACTCAGCAATCCGATTCTGATCAAGCTGATAGTCCTTCTCCAGCATCAATGTGTCATAGAAGCGGTGGTCCCAAAGGAAGTACTTGTCTGCCTTGCCGGATTCCGCTTTCTTGAGCTCCTTCAACTTCTCGATCTCCTTGAGTCCTCCGGGAGCAAGTCGCTGTCGTAGATCGCCCAAGAAGTCATCCACTGTCTTGGGTGTCTTCGCCATTTTGTCTTCAATTCGGAAGGTAGCATGATTGGGGTAACCAAGCAGACGGGCACCCTCGTCTCGAAGTACGATTGCTTCCTTGAACAGTTCCTTGTTCTCTGGGCATTTATTCTCGTTCGCCATAAACACTCGTTGTCGCACGTCCTCATTCTTGCAGTACTTGAGTACTGGGAAAAGATCCGGGTACTTGAATGTGAGCCAGTGTTTGCCCTCGCTTGGCGTACCCTCCTTGCCCTTTAGCAGACCGTCCACGACGTCCTGTGGAGTACCTTTGAGCTCCTCCGGTGTCAGCCACAACCCGTCCTTCTCCTCGTTGAGTGCCTTTTGGAAGGTAACGCTGAGCTCAGCCAGGCGCTTCTTGATGTCCTTGAAGCGATCGCGCTTGGGTCCAGCTGGAATACCCAGACCCATTCGAATGTAGCTTTTGTGATCCTTCTCCAACAGCCTTCTGCTTTCTGAGTCTAAGCTTGCATCATCCTTCTGTTTCTTGTATGTGGCATCGACGAGCTGGAAGATATCCTCGCGCATGGACGCTTCGATGGAGAAATCGTTCATGAGCTTCTCGGCTTCCGTAGATGCATCTCTTAGTTTGGCGTCTGTCGATACGGCTTGGTAGAAGCCAATGATGTGAGCTTCGAGAGCCATGTGGTTGTCATCTCGAGCGAAGGGGAGCGAGACGCTCTTGAAGTCTGCTGTCTCTGGGGTGACATCCTTGACCACCTTATCTTGTATGGCTTTACTCTTATCTATGAGTGCTTTGGTGGCAGAGATGACGGTTTCGGGAGTGTGAGTGAAGACGGGAGGCGCCTGTGGAGTGGTAATGTAAGTCTTGCATGAATCGTCACTCGCCCTGCTGCGAGATGGTGGTATCGTACCTGAGGCGGAGCCTTGAAGCTGGCCATGTTTGTGCTGATTGTGATGGGACGGGTGATGTGAAAGGAGGGAGCCTTGTGGTCATATCATGTCAGCGGTGTGAGCGAGAGGACAGGTGCAATGAGGAGTGTGGTGGGAGTGAAGATGAATGTATGGATGTACATATACCTTTGACGCGGACAGGTGTGAGACGACGGCTCGCAGCCTCGGAAGGAAGAGAGTGTATAGCGCCACGACTGCCAGCAAGCACAGACTGAACAGCAGGAAGGGACGACGCAGGAGGGATGAATGTGAGCCTGAAGGCGGAGCCAGATTGGCGGTGTTCAAGTTGTCGATGCAACACAGGATGCAGCAGTAGTAAGAGCAGTACGAGCAGTACAGCCGTCAGAGCTTCGGGAGTGGTCCGATGGATGGTGCAACGGTCAATGCCCCCGCCTCTTCAATCGTATACTGTCCCTTCTACTTCTGCTTGCTTCGACTATTGCAACGATTTCCTACTGATCCTCATCCAGTAGCCAGCTCGCCTGTATCCTGTCCTGCTTCCGCGGCCTTCCAGTTTCTGCCGATCAATGGGCTACTGCAGCATCCGATGGCGGGGAAGGCGTAAGACGGCGGGTCCTTGGTCGTTCGTGTCAGCAGCAGCAGACCATCTTCTAGTGGCACAACGATGTGAAGAGCATCGAAGTACCCGAGAAGTCTCGTGATGATGTGCGTGTACCTCCGTAGTCGAGATCGCATGCAGCATGCAAGTGCTGGGTTGCTGCTACCAGTCGGAATGCGGTTCGTCAAGTGCTGATCCGTCTCACATCGATCGAGGATCAACCAGGCGAAGCTGAATCAGATGGGAAATATAGTTGAATGGCATCTTCTGTTCCGTGGAGATCCATCATACATCTCGTGCTGATCACCTTTGTTTTATTGTCGCAAGCCTCCGCACGTGGCAGATAAGACACCAGATTTCACCACCAACGACCATATCGACCATATATACCATACCGGGCAGACAAAGGCATATTCCACATTAACTGCTTCTTCTCTAATGAGTGTCTTAGTATCGATTGACCAAGTCGTTTGCTGTGTCACTATACCTGGCCGTTGACAAACCTCAGGCCTCCGTATTGTATAGCGCAACAACAGCCTTCTAGAAGAATCGAATTCACTCGCACAGATTACGCTTACCAATTGCGGAGCAAGGTTACCTCGTGGCCCCACTCCACTTTCCCTTCCTGCTACGCCTCCTAGACTTCACCTGCCAACTTCACACCACCATCCTCACCAACGTCGCCCATTGCTTGTCGCTGTCGCCCTTGTATCCCAATCACATCTACTTTCGATTAGTCTGTCCGACATGTCATACCTCGCCGATCAGCTCAAAGAGAAGGGTAATGCATCGTTCCGAAACGGCGAATATTCCGAAGCCGAAGCATTCTACACGCAGGCCATACAGCGCTACTCCAAGAATCAATTGATCTTTACGAATCGCGCGAATGTGCGGCTAAAACTGCAAAACTGGGATGGTGCTGTCAATGATTGTTTGAAGTCAATCGAGATCTCTGGGCATGCGGCACAGAATCATAAGGCTTATTATTTCCTTGGTAAGACTACTACGTGTTCGCTACTATTTCTCGACTTGACAAGTTTTGCTCGTCATCTCTGCTGCTCATTGGAGCCATGAGCGACGTTATGGCCACCTGTTCTTCTGATCGCCGCTTCCAAGGCTACAGCCTGGTCATTCTCACATCCGGCTGACATTGCATAAACGTAGCACAAGCACAACTAGCAATGCATCATCCTCACGAAGCCCTCTCGTCAGCACTGACCGCTTATGACCAAGTTCGGAATCCAGCGCCAGCAACCAAAATCTCACCGCAGGATCTGCAAACATTCTCGGCTTTCGTGCTCAAATGCAAAAAGGCCAAGTTTTCTGCTCGAGATCGGGAACGATTACGGCGTCAAGGCGATCTTCGAGCTGAACTAGAGGACAGTCTGGAACGAATGCGACAGAACGAACTCGACTCCATATCCAGTCAACTACACACCGGCCGGCTAGGCCGAGTCGAAGCCTCGGAACGCAGCGAGGAGATTGCATACAACTACAACTCCAAGATCGCCTCGTTACGCTCTGTCTTTGAAGCTGCAGATCCTGCGAATCATAAACCGCGGGAGATTCCTGATCATCTAATTGACATGATAACTTTCGAGCCCATGCACGATCCTGTCATTACGAAGAACGGCCACTCGTATGAACGATCCACGATTCATGAGCATTTGAAACGCAGTCCGACGGACCCCTTGACGAGAGATCCTTTGAAAATGGAGGATCTGAGGAGTAATTTTGGGCTGAAGGCTGCTTGCGATGAGTTTTGGGATAGTGGCGCAAGTGAGTGGGTCGTCGATTGGTAGTGACACTTCAGTGTGCTCGTTCTGCCCCCCAATATGGCGCGGCGCTATGGGAGTTATGGTATGCCATGCATAGGTCTGGCGTGATAGGCTCTCGTGGGGTCTTTTGAATACACGACAAAAGTGACAGCGAGCAGTTCTGTGCGCAGGGCTACGACACGAAGTCGAAATGGATAGTGCGCCGTGGCCTAAGGACCTGGCTCTGACTCAGCCACATGCTTCTGGCTCCGAATCAGGCGAGAGCACGGCATGAGGGTTACTGACGCTATTTAGATCAGGGAGACCGAAGCTTGGGTACATTCACATGCAAGTGAAGCTTTAGAGTTCGGAGGGACGTGCAAACCTGATCACTCAAGCTCGACTTTCTTCTTGCGTCGCACTCGACTTCCACACCCAACATCAATCAGGTCGCCCGCGAAGCTGGAGCAGCCATGAAGTACTTCAGGTGCACCAACGCTGAGCTGGCCAAGTTCGCAGCCGACTGCCAGCTGCAGCTCGATCCTGGTCGTCGTGACACGAACTCAAGATATTACATGAAGGCGCCCCGCAAAGCCGATAAGACCGCCACGTTGGGCTTCCTCGACCTCCATCCCGAGCTGCGCAACCGCGTGTACGAGGAGTTGCTGATATTGAAAGACTCTTTCACATGCCACCCGAACATCCTCGCCACATGCCGGCAGATCAAACAAGAAGCAAAAAATGTCCTCTTCGGCGACAACTTGCTTGAGGTCAAAATCTCGGCGGATCGCGTTTATGCGGATGGCTTGAAATGCGGCGTCTACGACTCGCTGGCACCCGATCCGGACTTCACGCAGCTCAAGTGGCCCCAATTCCTCAAGCGCGTTCAACTTGTTGGCTTCAAGCTCGTACCATACCTTGGCTGGGGCACCGAACCCCATCCCGACCTGGTGGCAGGCGTCAAAAGGGATAAGTGCGCCGTCTATCTAGAGAACGCCTTCTACTCGCTGTGCATGTTCTTGTCAGAAGGACACTGCTTGCGCTCACTCAAGGTCGATCTCGCCGGTACACCGCCAGTCAATCTCCGAGCTGCTACGATGCTTGGGCCTCTCGAGCAATACATCGTCAACGGCCAATCTCGCATTCTGAACAGGCACAAGACTCTCGAATGTGCGACCATGTCCAAAGCCGATTGGGACGCAACAATCCACTCCGCAGTCGCAGTATTCCAGCGAACAGATACCACAATTGTCGGATGTCATCGTAGTTTGCCTCAAACAGCAGATCGTCCTCTGCCGGCCCTTATATAAGGACTGGAGGATCTCTTCCGACCTTTCGGGCCATCGAATGTGACCTCGCCCGATCTCCCCGCGCGGTACACAACGCTACTTAAAGACTTGAGACGTTGCATGCAGCGATACCCAACGGTGAACAATCATTCCGTGTTCTCCTGGTTGGACAGGGTGTTCGAGCGCGAGTTTTGGTTCCGTCTTTCCACGAGGGTCACGAATCAAGAAGACGTTGACGATCATCAGGACAGCTCGAATTGATTTTGATGTAACCAGATCACATACAGCATCGGACGCTGGTAGGCAAGTAGGGCTCAGGCATGGACAGGACAAGAATTGATCAGAGTCTCCGCATGTTCACATAATGGATATGCCTACCTTCACGTTGCTCTCCATCGTACTTCATGACAATCCCAACTCACTTTTCGTATCCGCGACCTCACCCGCCTCGCAATTTTTGCGCCCTCCTATCAATCAAACTCATACACTGATCGTCTGCCTCACCACCCGTACAATCTCCCGACGGCCCCGAGCAAAAGAGTCCCATCAGGAAAGCGAGATCATTGACCTGGTAGCAGGTAAACACGCCTTCGCATCCAGTCGTCGGACCGATGCGAGCATTGGCTATGGAATCTTCGAGACGTCGGAACGTGATCTGTGGATTTGAAGCATGGTGTGATGCAACGGTATAAGGAGTTGCCGATCCGCAGCTATGTTGCTGCAAGACTAGCTTGGCAGTGTGCTAAGAGGAGGCGATAAAGTCAGTAGATCTGGTGAGAACTCCCATACACGACTGAACAGATCGTGCTCGACGTTACAATGCCAGCAGAGGGAGATGGAAGAATGCCTTGCGGAGAGCAGAAGCGTCTCCAAGATGACTTTCCCTATTTACACATCTCTTACACATCACCACCACCCATCTCATCCTCGCGATCCGTTCGTGGTCGCCATGCTCCCACCTTTCGACTGATTCTTCCCCGCTCCCGGCGCGATCTGAGGCGAATCTCCACCAATACTATGGTTCTCCTTCCCCAAACCTCTGTTACTCGACGGATCATGCGCGGCTTCTTGTCTCCCGCCCTCTTTTGCCGCCTCTGCCTCCGCCGCGAATCTCTTCAGATCTTTATAGCTCACCACATCTAGTGCCTTGTCATGGCTGGCATGTAGGTGAACCTTCGGTACTTTGTCCTTCGCTAGCTTCCCGGCGTCGGCTTGTTTGATGGTTTGTGCAAAATCTTTCGCCGACAGACATGTTTTGTCGCCAGACGGCGTTGTGGCGGCGATGGTGTAGCCACCATCTGAAGAGGACTCTGTACGGCAGTAGCCATCCTTAAAGGCACCCAGGTTCTTGGAGAAGAGAGAGAGGCGACCGCCGGCAACTGTTTCATGGATTATGAGCTATTATTCATCCTCAAAGAGGACGGAGTGACATGTACCGTTGTTGTTCTGCATGCTCGGCTTCGTCGAGGTATCTGGTTTGGCAGACATGCTGGGCGATATATGCTCGATATCAAGGAGGATGTATGGGTGGTGAGGACAGCTGCTGCAGGTGCAGTGAGAGAAATGTTTCGGCAGCCATTGCCTGCATATGCTGATGCTGCTGCTGCTGCGGCTGCTGACTCAATGATGATGCGGGTACCCAAAGAGTGGATGGTGATATCACCATTTGCATGCACCAAATCGTGAATCGGCGCTAATGCAGGAACAGGCGGGGCGGACAGCGCTCCGTGCGGCGACATCAATGGGTTGATGCTCGACTACTATACGGCAACAACGTAGACTGTGCCCTTGGCCCAGAACGAGGCGCTCCACAAATGACGACCGCTGTCGAGCTCCGGGCTGCTTACAACATAGCCGGAGTCTCGAGTGAATCTCAGTCTGGCAACATATACAGGCGGAGGTTATGCTCCCGGATTTGCCACGGAAGTCTTCGAAGAGATCGAATTGTATCTCGGCAGAGATTCGGCAGAGATATGGCAAACAAGTGAACCTTACCAAGTCGTCAAACTGCCCTGGTCAAAGACTGTCGGTATTGATGATGTCTCCTCAAGAGCAGCACAGCAAAGCAACCACAGATGATCTCATACCACGCACATCATCATGTCATCCACATGCCGTCCTTACCATGCTCACAACCTTACGACTGCGTCGGCATATTGACACTCGCCTTGCTACTAACCGCATCCTCCGCTCTCCACAGACTAGTCACAGTCTTTTGCTGCGTGTAGAATTGCAAACCCGGCTTTCCGTAGAAAGTGCTCGTTCCTCCTCCAGCAACACTCTTCTTGTTTCCCGTGAAGCTGAACATGGGGAGCGGTACAGGAATAGGTACATTGATACCAACTTGTCCAGCTTCTATCTCCTTTTGGAATTTGGTGGCCGTGGCGCCGGAGGCTGTGAAAATCGCAGTACCGTTGCCATACTCGTTGGCGTTGATGAGGTCGATGGCATCCTCGAGAGTGGGTACATTCAAGCATACGAGGACAGGGCCAAAGATCTCTTCTTTATAGCAGGTCATATCTTTGGTCACGTTGGCGATGATGGTTGGCCCGACCTAAGATTTGTTAGTGTGGCAAGAACTTCAGGGGAACGGGATGGCTTACCCAATTGCCATTGGGATATTTGGCTGGCTTCTGACCCCTACCGTCCAGAACGATGGTTGCGCCCTCCTTCTCTGCCGAGCCGATGAGATCTTCGATTCTCTTCTTCGCTTGGGGAGAGATGACTGGTCCGAGATCAGCGCCTTCCTCGAAGCCGCCATTCATGTTGAGAGCCTTCGCGCGCTCGGCGATCTCGGGGGCCCAGTCTTTCGTCTCGCCAACAAAGACGAGCGTTGAGAGCGCCATGCATCTTTGGCCCGCCGCGCCGAATGCCGCTCCAGCAATGGCGTTGAGCGCTTGGTTCTTGTTACAGTCAGGAAGGACAGCAGCATGGTTCTTCGCGCCCAAGTTGGCCTGAACTCGCTTGCCCTGTGCGCTGCCACGAGTGTAGATGTACTCTCCCGCCTTGTTCGAACCCACAAATGAGATGGCTTTGATTCTGGGCTCATCGATAATGAAGTCCACCGTCTTCGCGGCACCATGAATGATGTTGATCACACCAGGCGGGAAGCCAGCCTTCTCAGCTAACTCAGCCAGAATCATGCAAGCACCTGGATCTCTTTCGGAGGGTTTCACCACGACCGTGTTGCCAGTGACCGCCGCGATTGGGATGGTCCACAGAGGAATCATAGCTGGGAAATTGAAAGGGCAGATGGCAGCTACGATGCCCAATGGCTCACGATAGCTCCTCGTCTCCATGTCCTTAGCAACCTCCAACACCTCTCCCTGCATCTGCGTCGTGATACCGCAAGCGTTCTCCGCAACTTGTAGACCACGCAGCACATCTCCTCTCGCATCTCCGAATGTCTTGCCCTGCTCCAGCGTGATGCTTGCAGCGAGACGATCCCAGTGTTCACGAATCAGAGCGACATATTTGAACATGATCTGTTGTCTCGCCAGCAAGCTTGTCGCTTTCCATGCCGGGAAAGCCTTCTCAGCGCTGTCGACGGCGGCTTTCAGCTCTTCATCTGTGCTTTGCGGAACGCGAGTGACGAGGTTGTTGGTGGCTGGGTCGTGAAGGTCGATCCATTGCGTTGCTTTGGAGTCGACGAACTTGTTGTCGAGGAAGTTCTGGGTATCCAGCGGCTGCGAGACTTTATCATGAGTAGTGGGGTATTCTGAAGCAGAGGAAGCTGCGGTTGTGGTTGCTGCGAGGTGTTGAGTGGTGGCGTGGAGTCTTCGCACCGCCGTCTGGCCTGCATTCGGGCTCTGAGGCATTCTAGTGGCGGCTACTGTGCGCGAAGCTCGGACGACTGTCGTTGGGCGAAGGGTGAGATTCTGCAATGTACGGCTCGAGAGCGCTCGTCGTGCAGCCATCGTGGGTGGTATGCTTTCCGCAGTGTGTACGGTGAAAGATGTGAGTGGCAGCTAGCTAGTAGGAGACGGAGACGGAGATGGGGACTCGCTGTCGTCTAATGAAAGAGACGCGGGTAGAGATGCGGAGATGTCGACGTACTTCCTCCTAGCCGCAGCAAAACGTGTATGCAACTAAATCCTCTTCTGATGTGAGGAGATGTAGGAAGCGCGTGTACACACATAGTCTTCGTTATTTCTCATTGTTATCGCCTTCGCCGCTGTTGGCCGCCCCACTCGGAGGCTAAACACATTCAAAAGCTCATCCGAGGTCGGAGAAGCGGCTCTCATCGGCATGAATCTACAGATGTGAGATTTCAATGCTGTTGAAGGGACCACAATATTCGCGGTTGACATCGGACATTGGGCATCTATGTCCCACAAAGGTCCACTAGAGACCCCGCCCAGAGATGAAGTTGAACATCAGCAGGCAAAAGATCAAAGGAAAAAAAAAAGAATCAGGTCTGCTTTGTATAGGAATAGCCGAAGGCGGGGCTCGAACCCGCGACCTTGAGGTAATCTTTGCTGCATCATAAGAGCCACACGCTCTACCGATTGAGCTACCCCGGCAAGGAGCAGTTGTTGAATGCACGAAAATATTGTCTGTATATGAAGCTCATTTGAGCAAGCGGCACGGTATCTTAGGTCCTCAACTTGAGATGTGACATGCTCAGGACTGGTTCATGAACAAGATATTGTTCTTCCATTGGTTTTATATGCGAGGTCGTCCAATATCGTTTCGATCGTTCTGCCGCTGACTAGTGGTCAGGGAAAAGACTACAAGAGCGGTCGAGAGCTTCAAACGATGTTTTTCTCCAGCCATTCTGCCCAGTCGTCTTTGCTGAAACTGCTCGCAATACCATTCTCGACCAGACCCTACAACAATCGTTAGCACATATCTCTTGGGCCGGGGATCATGAGCTTACGTTAAATAGCACTGTCGGCGTGACGTGAACACCTTGCAATCGATTGTGCTGTGGTGGTATCATTAGAATGAAAGACAATTCACCCTATGTCGAAAGCGACCCACCTTGACCAGAAGTTTCAAGTCATTTGTCACTCCATTCCCGGTGTTCAGACTACCATCCTTGTCTGGCTTATCAGAAATCTCAAGCTTGGAGTAGATGGTCTTCTCATCAATGCCGACGCTTCCCGCCAGCTTGGAAAGCCTCTCGTAGGTTGTGTTGCGTGGCTCGTGGACAACGTTGGCATCGAAGTATTCAGTCTGCTTGTCAAAGAGAGCTTTGCTGAAGTCCCAGAACTTTTCCTATTCGTGGATTAGTCAACATACGATCTTAAGCGGGCCGGTGAGGGTGATGTCTTACAGGTCTCGTCTGCAACACGGCAACACCGGCTTCGTGGACAAGGGTCGACGATGGATGCCATGGCTGGATCTGTTGCCTGAAGATGAATTGGACCCTGTCGGGATATTTGGACTTCACAAGAGGGAAGACGTCGTTGTAAACAGTATTGAACATCTTCTTCGAGAACTGATCATCACTTCTGTCAGTACAAAGCTCGCGAACGGCCCGGTCAACTGACATACAGGGCAGACATAGTCGAGGACTATTCTTTGGTCAGTATATCGATCGTACTCATTGTTAAATGAGTCTTACAAAGCTCTAGAGTGTGTAGTGTTTCCGGCTTCGCAGTGGCGACGAATCTCTGTCCGGCAAACTTTGGTGCCAGTGCCATGTTGTGTTGTAGTGCTGCGACAAGTGATGGAAGGAGTCTGAGAAGGAGATGGAGGAACCGCGAGAGTTGATATGCAGTGGATGTTGCTGTCTCCGCCGTCGATAACACCATTGAGTGGCGTCATATGTGGGTCCGTGCGCGCCTTCCGTCTAAACGCGTCCTCGACACGCGACTCCATGGTGCCTTCCCAGTATCTCTTGCTGAGGCGGTAGCAATTATAATTACTGTCAGTTTCTCGTCTACTCTTCTTCATATCACCGAGATGAAGTGGCGACAACATGGGCATCCAGGCGCTGCCGCAGACGATTGTGCGGGCTCTCGGCGCCAATCAAGTCCTGACCAGTCCCGCGTCAGTCGTGAAGTGAGTGAATGTTCAATCTGTCATCTTTGGTCCGGCACTGACAAAATGCCAGAGAGCTTGTGGATAACGCAATCGATGCAAACGCTACATCTATTGCTGTCGAGATTCATTACAATACCCTTGACACGATTCAAGTCCGCGACAATGGTCGAGGCATTCCTCCTGAAGATCGACCCTTAGTGGCAAGACGACACTGCACCAGCAAAATCACTCATGACGATAACTTGAACGACATTGGTGGTTCGTCCCTTGGGTTCCGTGGCGAAGCGCTTGCCAGTGCCGCCGAGTTGAGTGGCTCACTTACGATCAGCACTCGTGTTGAGGGCGAGCAGGTGGCGGTTGCGCTGAAGATTGACAAGAAGGGCGAGGTGGTTGGGCAGGATCGGGTTTCACATCCCGTCGGCACCACAGTCAAGATTACAGACTTCATCAGGTCCAACCCGGTTCGAAAACAAGTCGCATTGAAGAATACTGAGGGCTGTCTTGGAAAGATCAAACGAATGCTGCAGGCATACGCGCTCGCTCGGCCCCACATTCGGATCTCCTTGCGGACACTGAAATCAAAGACTCACAAGGGCGACTGGATATACGCGCCCAAGGCAAACAGTAATGCTGCAGATGCTGCGTTGAAAGTCGTGGGCTCTGCCTGTGCTACGCAATGTGTTTGGTCCGTTCTGAAGGACGGCGATTTCGCCTTTCAAGCATTCTTGCCTCGCCCAGAAGCCGACGCTCGCAAGATTGCAAACGCTGGATGCTTCATCTCGGTCGATTGTCGGCCTGTTTCCAATACCAGAGGTACATTCAAGCAGATTTTGAGAGTCTTCCGAGATGCACTTAAGAAGGCCAATCCAAATCTGGCAGACGTTCAAGATCCATTCCTGTGCCTCGAGATCACTTGCCCGACAGGCAGCTACGATGCCAATATCGAACCCGCAAAGGACGATGTGCTGTTTGAAGAGCCTTATCTTGTGGCCGAGGGTGCGAGGAAGCTCTTTGAAGCTGTGTACGCTTCGAATAATGTTCAGTCACATGAGAAAACCACGATTGTGAATGTAACATCCCCAGCGCAAATGCGCGAAGGAATTGATGCATCAAGCTTTCAGGCTGAGAGCTCTCTAGCTGGATTCGTCGTACCTCACCCTGTTGCCATTGACCAGGGCGAAGGCAATAGCAATTACCCATCACGAGAGCCTTGGGACGAAGTCGATGTGCCGTTGGATGGTGAAGAGCTGCTGCCCCAGCCGCGTCCAAAGTATCGATCAAATATGTACGGCTACGACGAGGACGATCTTCACCTGATCACTGCACCTCCGGCTGATCATGAAGCGGATATGGATGAGCTTCGCCAAGCCAGAGGAAACGTACATTTATCGAATCCGTTCGTCATGGCGAAGCTGCACGGCCCAGTCCGACGTCCACCGATGGAAGCCCTCGAGCCGAGTAGCGATAGCCCTGCTCTTCTGAATCAGCTCTTGAGCTCGCCCACCAATATCACACCCCGTCACGTTGCACCCCGCGAAGCATTTCTGCCTACCCCTCGACCTTCCTCCCCGTCACCGCCGGTCGAGGGATCTCTCCCGACTTGGCGTACTCAAAATTCGATGTCGCCGAATCCTTACCTGGTATCGCGTTCGCATGATGCGCCGCGAAGACAGAGTCCAGTGAACTCAGACTGGAGGCCTGCGTACAACAATGCCTCGGATCTTGGCCATCAACAGCATGACCCGCCTACATACAAGTATGCGCTGCCTGCACAAACGAGTTCCGCGCCATCTGGCACACCTCTGAATGCCATTCCAGATGCACGCACTCGACCCCGTCAGAAGCCACAGAGACAGTCCATCGTCAACAAGCCTTTTGTCCCACCTTCTAGAGCTCTTGGAAGCCATGATAAAGTGTGGTTTGACTTTCCCGAGACCCACAGCAAGCGGCAGCGCAAGCCACGAGTAGTCCAGGCCAACAATGGCCTTGTCACACAAGGAGAACTGGGCTATCTTAGAGATGATCCTCGCCTTCTGACTCCACCGCGGCGGAATCGCGATATAAGAGCTTTCTTGCGTGCAGACGAAGTTGTCGGAGCTGCTGCGCCGGACGTTGAAGACGATAGTGATCGCACATTGGTGTCAACCCTCATCGAGCAGCGCAACTATAACACACATCCTGCAGAGGACATGGACGCTCAAGAAAACCGACCAGCCCTGAAAGATCCTCCAGCTCAGATACGAGGGAACGGAGTCCTCGGTGGCCGTGACTTCATCTCAGCCGCCGAAGTAGCCGCACTTCAAGCCTACTGCAGCTCGTCACCGGAGAAGCAAACCCATCAACCTCTCAAACGCCGCAGAACAACCGAGCGACGTGCCCTCCAAGAACTCAGCACGAATGCTCCCCCTGACGAGCAGCACACTCCCCTTGACGAGCAGGAATACCGCCCCACCACAAGCACCCGACGCCGCAGCACCAAAACCGGACGACGAAAATCCTCTAGACTTCCTCTCGAGTCAATCCCAGCTCGCTACTCAGTTGCCAACATCGCAGTGACGCGGTCCACTAGTCTGAGAGAAATCGCTTACATGGCGGGCAAGATTGACGACGACAACTCGCTGTTGAAATTCAACCAGCCCGCTGTCGGTTCCGACAGTGTCTTCACGAGTGATGAGATGAACCTTCACGATCTCTCGAACAAACTCCGTCGTCTTTTGAGCAAGAACGAGACCAACGACTCGCCTACGATGGAGCAGCAGCATTTGTTAGTCCAAGAGGTTCGAGCAGCTTTTGCGAAGCATGCTCGAGTCCTGGCTTGTGATGATGAGGATGAAGTCATCTCCTCTTTAGTGTGATGGGCTTTTCTTTGATCTAGTATTTTATTGCTTTTAAGCGAAGGCGCTGTGGATGTAAGAAGATACCCCTTTGCTTGCTTTGATGGGATGGGAGAAGGTGATGAAGTGAACTCGCTTTCATGCGATGCTACAAATAGCTCTACAGCACAATGCACCTCTAGTGGTAACAAAACCAGCGATCTATGCCGCTCAGTTTACGATGCAATCCATCGAACGCCGGTTCAACCCAAGCCATAAGATCATACAAGCATACGCGTCGCTTTCACGAAGACGTCTCAAGATGCTATCGAGCCTCTTTCTTCTTATCCTCTTCCTGCTCCGTCTCCTCCCCATCCCCGACATCGAAGACATTGTCCTGTTCTATTGCATCCTCATCATCCGTGAACTCGTCTCTATATCCCCTCTCCAGATCCGATCCATCCTCATACCCTGCCGTCTGCAACGAGACATCGCTCTGCCTTTGCCTAAGAATATTCACAGCTTCCCGCTCATTGGGATCTTCATCGAAGTCTGGATCAAGATCGCCAGACACGGCCGCTGCAGCTTCCTCGGCTTCGAGGACTTTCGCGCGGGCTTTCGTTCGCACGTAGATCAAGTATCCGGTAAGGATGCCGAAGGAGACACCGATCAGGATGCTGATATACGAGACGACTTTCGTCGTGCCGTCCATCTTGTCGCCGTTCTCGGCGATGAGACCGATTTGCCTTCCGACAAAGATGTGTAAGAGCAGTTTCGGCGAGACGATCGCCGTCGCAAGCATGAAATTTGGCCAGGTGACTGTCGGAATCGTGCTGATGGCCCCATTCGCGAAACTGTAAGGCAGCGGACACAGCCTGATCATACACAGCAATTTCAAGCCATCATGTTTCAAGACCAGGGATAAAGCAGCGAATTGCTTATTCTTCTCCGTCATCCTGCTCACGAAGCTCTTGAGAACAGTTCGGGAGACGACGAAAGAGGCCGTAGAGCCTACGATCGTCGCTGAAGCAACAATGAACCACCCCTTCATGCCGAAAACGAAGCCCGCGATCGTGACGCAGGTGGAGTAGCCGATCATAGGCGGGAAGGAGACGAAGAAGGTCATAAACCAGAGGATTAGCCAGCCGGCTGGTAACTCTCTCCATCTCTTTGCCGCCGGGGCTAGCCAGTGGAATATGCGCTCATTGTATATCAATGCCAATATCGTCAAGACCGCCAGACATACCAGGGCAAATGCGATGAGGGTGCGCTGGAGGTGGGAGAGCTTCTTCCATTGACGGAGACCGCGACTGCTGAATTGTTGGAAGCTTTGGAGGTACTTCTCGCGGATTGTACGAGGGCGAGTGGTCGTGGAGGCATCCAGGGACCGGCGGCTCCAGATGGGCGAGGTTGAGCGTCGGGGATTGCTTGATACGGGAAGAACATGGGAGTCGTCGTCGTCATAACGCTCCGCCAGCGCTCGCGCCGTAGTGTTCCAGTCCGCGCGGGACATTGCCGCGGATTCAGGTAGGGAGGGAGGGAGGGATGGTGGTGAGGTTTGCTACTCGCGGTGGAGCGGAGGTTTAGGAGAGGGCGGAAGTATCAGGCAGCGAGATTGTTTGCCGGGTCATTGCGAGGAGTCGGCGCGACAATGCGAAGTACTGGAAAGAAGTGCAGTCCTTGGACTCTAACGCCAGGAACAACAACGCAACGGCCGTCAGCAGTCAGCAATCAGCCAGCTCGGAGGACGTTGGAAGGATGCCCGCGACTGCGCCACGAAAACGGCATGACGTCGCCCAGAAGTTCCATGCCTCAGGCGACACTCTCTACCGCACGGACATATATTTCGACTGCCACAGCATATCTAGATGATCCTCGTCCGAGACCACTATCGTCATATTGTCTGTCAATTGACAACAGCACGCTCATCCCTATCCTATATCTGCGTATCAGTCAGACATCCTATTTTTCCGACATTCGTTTCTCAAGGACCTGAACGTGTGCTGTGGTCTGCTGAATACTCAGCTGAAGAATTGGTAAGCTGACGCCGATCGAAACATATTTAGACCAGGGGAAAATGGACAATGCCATTGCTGCACGATTGGCCTAGAAAGTATGCAGTGACTGAATATCCATTGCATCGATTCTGGCTGACCCAGATGTCGGCCATTGATGCGTGTTGCATATGGTCAGAGACAATCAGGATTGGGAATGCTGCAGGTAGGAGGAAGTCTTTGATGGGATATTGACGCCACAAGAGACGCTTGGGCCTGCATCCCTCACTTCACCTCAGTCTTCTGCTGTCCGAACACACGCTCGCGCAGAGAGCATGGCATCTTGGTATCGTGTTCGGCTTGGAAGTACTACTCTATGAATACGCGCGTGGCTTATGACAATGGCTGTCAAAGCCCGTCAATCATCTCGACGATGATGACATTTCTTCGCAGTCATTGACTGGTCAACAGAAGCGAAGTCTGTGGCAGAACAGCACTTCAGTCACAGAGCTGCTTCGGGATATGGTCCACTGGCCCGCTGATCGGACTGGACTCGACGACCACGTCTAGGACTCTGGTTTGAACACAAGAAACGAGCGACCATGATGCCAAAACGTCTAGCAAGAATTCTCGTCTGTCTATGCTATAAAAGAAAGCAAACACTCAATGCTGCTTTCCCATCACAACTGAAGCATTTCCCCATCATAACTGATGAAATCCCTTTTCCCATGAGTACCAATGCTTTGCAATCAATCAATCATCACATCGTCAAGATGTCACCATCTACGCTCCGTTGCCGTTGTAGGCAAGGTAGTTCGGGCTGCCGGAGCCGGCACTGGTGATGACATTCTTGGTCGACAGGGTCTGGATGCGCGAGCAAAGAGCAGCTGGGGTTCTCGAGCCCTCGAGGGCGATCAGGTACGCAGCAAGACCGGCGATGTGGGGCGTGGCCATGGATGTGCCGGAGATGGTGTTGGTGGCGGTGGTGCTGCCGATCCAGGCGGAGAGGATGTTCACGCCAGGGGCGAAGATGTCGAGAATGCTGCCGTAGTTGGAGAAGCTTGGCTTGGCATCGTTGATGTCCGTGGCGCCGACCGTGCAAACGCTCGGTTCTGAAGCTGGAGAGGTGTTGGCTGCGTTTGCGCCATCATTTCCTGCTGCGACAGCGACGAAGATCCCGTTGCTGACAGCCTGTATTGATACATTAGCATGACGGCCTTGCTTCCCATATACATCGTCGACAATACTCACGTTGGCAACAGCACTGTTAGTCTGCGAATTCTTGGTTCCACCCAGAGACATGCTGATGACACTCTTGCTGGCTCGTCCATTGTTCACGGCATCGTTGACAGCCCAGTTGATTCCGGCAATGACACCAGAGTTTGAACCGGATCCGGAAGAGTCAAGAACTTTCACACCAATCAGATTGGCGGACTTGGCAACACCGTATGCACGGGAAGCTGCAGTGCCAGAGCAGTGAGTTCCGTGTCCATTGTCGTCGGTGCTGGCGCCAGAGATGTAGCTGACACCCATACGAGCTCGGCCAGTGAATTCGACGTGAGCAGTGTTGATACCAGTGTCGATGACCTATCTCAATGTCAGCGTGAACATGAAAGAAATACATCACAATGGTAGTACTCACGTAGATGTAGGTGCCAGATCCAGCGCTGGTGTCGTAGATGTAACTGGTGGATCCACGGCTACGGTGGGAGATACGTCCAAGACCCCAAGGAGCACCGGTCTGGGTCGTGAGAGCACGCTCGTTGATGCTGACATCGCCTGTGCCGACTGGGGCAGTGGCGTACATTATGGTATCTGGCTCAATGGACTTGATTGCACCGACGTTCTCGAGAAGATCCAGCAAAGCATCGTCGCCATCGAATGCGAAGCCCTTGAAGCTGCCGAAGCTGTACTCGTGCTTGGTGGTCAAGCCAGACAAGGTTCGAAACGTGCTCAAGACATCACCAAGCTCGGAGTCCTCGTTGAGCTGGGCGATCCATGATCCGGGAATGGTCTCAGCCGTTTGTCGACGGTTGATAGAGACAGCGAGGACTGCCGGCAGGGCCAGGAGGAAAGTGGCAAAGGACTTCATGATGAATCGAAGCGACGAGGACGATGCTGACTGGCTTGTCTTGAGGTGCTTGGGAGTGCTGCTGGATTGATGCTGTTCTCGTCTTGTACGGGAGCTCTCTTCGTATATATATCTGGTCCTCCAGCACGCCCAGGATGGACATCTACACTGAACATGTACGTTCAGCCGAGGGAGCTTCCGTTGTTGGAAGATACGATGATAGCGGTGGCTGAGTAGACATCGCGTGCTCTATCTCGCTTGACGAGAAGCTACACCATGAAGCGGGATGTCCAGTCACAAGCTGCATATTGCATGAGAACTACAGAATGAAGTTGCGGCGATAGCATCTGCTTCGGGCCATGGCCGTCCTCGCTCACACGGCATGCATGAGAACAAGCCATCGTGGCGAACCCTCTGTTTGGCCGGCAATGTCTCGCCCAACGAGTATCGGCATGGTTAACTCGCATGGTTGGACAGTCAATCACAGATTGTGCAATAGCGCCCGCTACCCGCATGATGTGCAGCAGCTGATCCATCGTTGTATACATGCTTGTCCTGCCATATTGCCTGTTCGGGCTTCGCCTTGCAGAGATGCGGCCAGGAATCGCTTCTCTTGGCAAGCTGGCGATCATTCCTGATCGCGAAGCTGACAAGGAAAGCCAAGCGCAGCCATATCGATGATAGGGTCAGCTCCCGCACAAGCCGCAGCTGCGAGCCGCTGCCAAGGTGATGCAGCAGTTTGCTTCCCATACTTTGTACTGCTTACCTGCCCTTTGCAGCTAATTGACAGGTTCAGTGCCTGAGGGTAAGCATTGCCCAGCAGAGAGCTTGTCGCAGTAGGGCTGTAACGTTCTGATAGCAGTTCTCCGTCTGTATGCAGCCCTGTAAACCGATTGGACCCGTGGAAATATGCTCCTGTCTGTGGAACGGATGATATCGAAGCGCTCTGCTCAGATCATGCTGCAGCTACTCTCGACTTCAACACAGGATCCACAGCTGACAAGACGGCCACGACAGAATGCCGCGCCGGAGTCGTATCCTGTCGATATAGATGCCGACCAGGTCAGGGTGCCCCTGATGGTGTGGATCTGAGAGGATTGCGGAAGATCGTCGGAGGCGCACTTTTCACGGGTACAGGTACAGGGACTGCTTCGGCGAGCCAAGCACAACTTGATTGGATGCAGCAGGTGAGCGTGCACATGACTAGCATGATTGGATATATTGTGTGTTATGCAGTACGTGGCTAGGAATGTATTCAATCTACTCACGCTGCCAGAGGTCAGTAGTGCACTTTCTTGCCACTTTCCTTTCACAGGCAGGCTAAAAGCATTCACCTCTCATGACTGTGTCCGAAGGCGTCCGCTAGTCTCCTTCGCCACTGTCAGACAAAGCTCCGATGCGCTAGCATTTCGCCTGTGGATCTGCGACCTGCTTGAAGGATTGTCTGGAGACTCAGTGGCTTGCGGATAGTTCGTATGTATGTTGTGCCTTTGGACACTCTCAATGCAGGAAGGTTCCTCCGTTCCAGAAGGCCAAGTCCGATCTTAGTTGCCCCTCCCCAACTGTGCAGGCGCGGTATGCAATGCATGAGATACAATGCCGCTCTTAAGCGTTCGGCGAAGCAGGTGAGATATCTGGCATTTGGACTCTTGTGAGTTCTTAGCCCATCTGGCTGAAGTACATGCAGTCGTGGTCATAGTAGGGCCTAATCGCTTTCACAGGAAGACGTGGGGTTGCGATATGAACCCAGTCGTTGAGAAGGCCAGCGCACGCCTGTCCTGAAATTATGGTAACGTCTCCACAGTGGCGTCTTATGAGGACATGCCGCCTCAAAAAAATGTCGACCTTCCAAGCGTTTCGACAAACTACAAACGATATGGTGCAGTGAGACTCGTTAGAGCACGGCATCCAGTGGGCCATTTGATCATAGCCAACAGCATGCCACGATAATCATGTCCCACGCTTGGCACAATCTCGAGATGACAATCGATACCAATCTCCTGCCAGTTGCGGCAAAGCCCACGCATCACTTCCAAACGGCTCAACAGTTTCTTGACACTGATATTGGCGAAGCCTCTCCTCTCAGCAATCCAGGCAGAAAGCTCGCAGACCTCTTGTTGCGCAGCCTGATTGCCCTGGTTGCCGACGAAGAGACCCACGTTATGGATCTTGCGCAGCGTCGCTGCGTCGAGGTTTCGACCGCAGAAAAGTTCGAGTGGTGCTTCGTTGAATCCTTGTGGCCACGCTTCTTCGTCAGAGAACTTCGTTGCCATCTCCCGCGACGCCAACGCTGTAGCAGCAACGCTCTCCGGCCAAACGTAGAAGAACCTATGCACGAATGGCGCTACGCCGCAAGTTCCATTCAAAGCGGCCTTCATGGTCTCAATGCCGAGCCAGATACAGTTGAGCTCCTCCAGAATAGCTAGCAGAACCAGGTCGGATCGGAAAGCCTTGCCCTGCAGCATCTGATAGCTGACCAGATCAAATGCATTGTCCAGAATAGCAGGGAACAGATGAGCCAGGATGACGACGCCATGTGTTTCGCTGAAGTGAATGAGTGAGTCACGGCACTGTGAGCCGTCGCGGTGGGTGCCATGGACGTTGACGAGCAGAGGCATCAAGTTTGGGGATGTCTTGGTCAGCTGAGGGTAGCATATACCCAGCGATAATGTAGAGTGTAGATGAGACCCGCTTTGCGCTTTGGCAGGCGCGGAAACGGGATCTTGCCCAAGAGGTGTGCCGCGCAAAGTAGATGCGTTGATATGTCTGCTGTGTCAAAGGACGCCATTTTGCTGCTGCTCGTCTGGGTATAGTCTGGTTTTGGTGCATTCATGTTGTTCGGGTAGATATTTGGTGTTTGGTCGGTAGCTGTAGTTCAGGCAGCGACCAAGGCTCCATATGGCAGCTAGAAACGGCATGTAATGCCCACTTAATCTTTCCAGTGCCTTTCCCAAGAGCACTAGCACTTTTGGCAGTAACGATGGAATTGTGTCCGCAAGAGAGAATGGAGGTTCCGCGTGTGGCTTCGACTGTGCCAAGGGACAATGTTATTGTCCTCTGGGTACAGTAGGCCGGCGTTCGCGCTCGGAGCAGACAGCGTATGTGCCTTACTCAGCGTCTGTCTTGGACAGCACCTGCGACTTCACGGAAGAGTATTCGTCGTTCTTGCTCTCCCCGACCTCACTGTTTCCAATGATTGAGAAAATTCGGCCACTCATCGATAAGACCTTGTAGAGTCTAGTCGCGAGCGAGAAGGAGAAAACACCTCCTGATCCGCATCAAACACCGTCACCTTTCTGGTCGTCTCTCTTAGCTCGCCCTCATGGTAGATCAAGGCATGTTTCTGGTTCTCGGATGCTGCTTCGCTCTAAATGCATAAGTTCCAGGATGTGGTTCTCCAGAAATTCGTTGTGGAGAATGCCATTAAAGACGCCTCCCGAGTAGGAGATGTGGCATATGAGTGGCATTAGTGAGGCTGATATGCTCTTTGGCCAGGGGTTGTAAGGCAAAGATCTGGTCCCGCCACAGTGATGAGCGCTGTCTCAACATATATGGACGGAAATCATGAGTTTGACGCTCTTTTGTGAAAAGAGCGTTGACTTGTGCGATCATATGGCCTGGCGAATTCAGAATATAGAAGCTCCCATATCCAAGATAGTCATAACAGTTGAATGAAGGGAGATTCTGTCAGGTCTTCGGCATGCCCAGATCGTAAAGAATGTTTCCCGGAAGGGCGTTCGCTGGAATGAAAGAAACATCTAAGCTGGGACGAACCGAAACCTTTGATGGAATCTTGTTACGTATTTTCCTTTTGTGCGCTGGAGAGCTACAGGGTTCAGTCGATGGCGGAGCCGAATGATCGGGTGTTTCCTGGTCTGATATTGAGACGTGGTGCTGATTTTGAGGCCGCGTAATGGTCAGGTAGTGAGAGTTCTGAGCTTTTCAGGTGTCTCGGTTGTTTTCGTAGCTGTGACGAGTTCGTGTGTTGATAATCACTGGATACGTTGACATTGGCTGAGCCGGTGGCGGGAAATCTGCATGTATCTCCGCTTCAATCGCGGACGAATTCGGACGAAACCGAAGTGGTGGGAAATCTTGAGACCTGCTCACAACGGGCTTCCTTCGCAGATGTGCGGCGCGCAAGACCAAAATGTGATGTGAGGTTCTTGTTCTAGCAGAGCGACGTCGGCCACAGGCTCGCTGAGCTGTAGCGCGAAGGAAGCTTTTATTCACGCGCTTTGATCAGATTAGATTAGATCGTCGCTCCGCATGATCCATCGCTCAACAACCTGATCAAGTCCTTCCAAGCTTGGAGAGCTTGCGCCTGAAAAGTTGTTTGCAGCGGGGTCTCGCGTGACACCGTCGAATTGCGATGTCTCTCGAAAATGCTCTAGACGCGCAGTCTTCGAATCGGTGACTCCGGAATGGGGGAGGCTTGCATCCTTCACGGGCATATAAAGCTCGAGGAGCAGCCTGTTGCGAAGACTGGGTTGAAGCACTCTCTCATTTGACATCTCCTCTCCTTACAGCACACCCGTTGTCGACCATTCAAGACAGAAGTCACAGTCATCATGCGATTCAACACCATATTCATCACCGTGAGCGCCATGGTAGCCGGCTTCGCAGGCATTGCATCCGCTCAATGCGTAAGCTGTCATGGCTGTGCTCGCTGTCGAAGGTCTACTGACATCCCGAGGCATAGCCAGGACCATGTCCAGACGGACTCATTTGTGTATGCCAACCCATGTGCCAGTGCGTCGCACCAGTTGCCAAGGAGTGAGAAAATCATTTGGTGGTGGCCGTCAAGAAGCAAGCAGAGATCCGTGGGCCTCGCGGCGCACGACAGTGGAGAGAAGACCGAGGGACAGTCGGTCTTCTAAAAACCTGTGACTGGATGTAGTCGAGCGAGAGAAAAGCCTGTTCGAGCGGTGCTTCTCTGTTGCTTCGCCATAACTTCAGCGGATAGTTGCTTATGAGGATCATAATATTTCCAGCTTCATAAATTCGATACTACTTCGCCCTGGAGTCGCCACTTGAGTACACCCGCGTAGTCGGGAAGTTGCGAATGTATGGCCCGATGTGAATCATGGCACAGGATCACTGTCAACGTATTGATTCCCAGAAACTTTTCAGTCGTTAACCTCCCACATAAAGACTCACGCTTCTCGATCGACGTCAGTCGTCCAGCTGTATCATGGTAGCTGCTCATTCGGTCACCTCGAGACTCATGTGGCCTAGCGCCTTCATCATTAAAGATAGAAATTCCGCGTCGTGATCAGGGCGTGGAAAGGAGCAGTCTTTTTAGCCTGCATGGGACCCATTGGATCAAGTCACCATGTGGCGCAACGTGATTCGATGGACCAGTACGGAAATGGCCTTGGTATCCCTGATCTGACGATGGCGAGCTGAGACTCACAGTCCCATCGGGTGTGATCCGTCATTGTCGTGTTTTATGTTGCAGATTTGGGATGTCGCGAACTTTGCAATGTTTGCTTTGTTAATCTGATGCTCCCGTCGGTCTTCGGTCGGTCTGCCCTCCGGCCATAATTTAGAGTTAGAATCATGGGGTAGCGCCTTCCAAATTTGCGTCACTCCAGAAGGCGGCCTCTTTTGGAGGGGAGATCAGCAGCTGCTACTGCAACTCACGCTCCAGACTTGCATACACCTCCAATCCAACCAACCACTACACGCAGCGCAACATGGCAACCCGGCCCAGGGTCTTCCTGGACGTCAGCATCGGCGAGGAGCCGGCGGGCAGACTCACAATCGAGCTCTTCGCCGACAAGACTCCAAAGACAGTTGAGAAGTGAGCGTTCCCGCGTCCATCCGCAGGCGGCCACCAATAGGTTGCCAGCAGCAACACCACTGACACACCTTTCCTGCGTACAGCTTTCGTCAACTATGCACGGGCGAGCACGATGGAATGTCCTACGCCAAGATTCCCTTCCATCGCGTGATTGACGAGTTCATGATCCAGGGTGGAGACATTGACAAGCAGGATGGCACCGGCACCGTCTCCATCTACGGCGGCGAATTTGAAGACGAGAACCTGGAATGGCGCGACTTGGATGCGGCAGGTCTGGTGTGCTCTGCCAACCGTGGCAAGAACACGAATGGCAGTCAATGTACGCAACGTTCTTCCCTGTCCTCTTGCGACGTTTCGAGCTGACGAGCTTCATCTCAGTCTTCGTTACCCTGGAACCCTGCCCTCACCTCAATGGCAAACATACAGTTTTCGGACGCCTCGTTTCTGGCGAAGACATCATCATACGGATAGGCAAACTAGCAGTTGACAAGGACGACAGACCTGTTCATCCCGTGCTCGTGTCCCGATGTGGAGAACTCGAGCGGAAGAGGACGGCTAAGAAGCATGATTCAATACAAGAGACCATACCATTTCAGCGACGAGAAGATAGAGGGCGTAGGAGGAAGAGCGATCAAGATGCGTCGGACGAAAACATGGAGGATGATATCACACCACCAGAGCGGTCGAGTAGGCGGAGGAGACAGAGTGACAACGTGGTCGACGAAGGTATAAGAGGCCGCCCAAGACTGCGTTCAGGCTCTCACTCCCCGTCTGCACCTCTCGTTGAGGAAGACGAGAACACCTCAAGCAGATCGCCCGCCAAACTACACAAAAGAAAAAGGAGTCCGTCACCGAGCAGACATGTCGACCGCCGCTCCGAGCACGCAGGCGACGGACGTAGAAGGCGTAGCCTTCCGAATCAATATCGCGACGATCGTGACCGAAGACACGGCGACGAGGATAGATACAGGCCGAGCCCTAGGCGCGACGACTATTACCATGAGCGCGGCGGAGGGCAGTACAACAAGTATCGGCCATCGCGGGATCGATACGCTGATGATAAGAAATTTGACGGCCGTCTCGAGTCTGGAGATGGCTACCAAGACTTCAATCCTCCTGTCAAATTCAAGGGCAGAGGTGTGATGAAGTATCGAGAACCTGACAGAGCTTGGTAGTCTGGAGCATCGGATTTCAACGAGGGTACAAGTTTCTAAACCCGCCACAATATGCTATCTTCAAGTGATGCTCTTTTGCCATCACAATATGGCTATTTCCAACGTCCCGGCTTCAAGACTATCTTCTGCCGATGCAAGTTTCTTTCTCATTCCGGAAGCTTTCTACCAGTGCCGCAGATCGACACGGAAATAGCTGCAATTGCTGACAAGACATAACTAAAGTTGCTTTGCGTGCCCACGCAAGTCCACAGAGCTACTAAGCAGCGTCGATCTTCTCATATAAGCTTCAGCCCTAGTAGCGTCGATGCAGAGCTTACTAGATTAATCTTTTGTTTGGGGAGCAGAGCAGCACAGCTGAGGATGGAGCCGAGAAATGGTCCACTTGTTGGGCATGCCAGCCAACAATAAAGTTGAGCACGCTCGAAAGGTCCGGACGTCGTTCTGTTCTGTTGAGCATCCAGCAACAGGATATCTATTGTTTCTTCCGCCAAGAAGATGAAAAGTACAGGCGCCCTGTATCTCCTCCTCGCTGGACTCGCGGTCAGCGCAACGCCAACTCGCAATGGAAGTTCTCACCCCGAACCGCCTTCCTGGAGCTCGTGGCAGCCAAATCGAGGTCCGTGGCGGTCCGGGTGGGATGGTAGCAGTTCAGACACATCTGCTGTGGAATTGATGGAGCAGATCCAGGCCAACTACACCATCAACACAAGAAGTCGTATCCGAACTCTTAATGGTGCGTGCACCGAGAGCACAGCTCTCAGGCGGAAAGAATGGTGAGTCGCTTCCTCCATGAATCGCCTGCCAAACTGACGGCCGTACGAAGGGGAAAGTTGGAGCCAGACGAGCGACTATCATACATCTCAGCAGTCGAGTGTCTGGCTGCCTTACCGGCCAAGACTACAACGGAATTCGCACCAGGCGCGAAATCGAGATGGGATGATTTCATTGGTAAGTGCGCTTCTTCTCTGTGCTGGCTCGAAACGCACGGGTGGCTGATAAAAATCAGTTGCTCACATTCTCAACACTCGCGAGATCCATTTCAGTGCCTGGCTACTTCCCTGGCACCGCCACTTCATTTGGGAGATGGAACAAGCCCTTCGCAACGAGTGTGGTTTCACAGCCGCCCTACCATACTGGGACTGGCCGAAATACGTGGACCTTCCGCTCGACCAGAACCCGATCTTTGATAGCTCTGCTACTTCGCTCTCTGGTAACGGCGTTCCCGGGTCGAGCAACTGTACATTTGTGAAATCCGGCCCTCTCGCGAACTGGACAGTAAACCTCGGCCCCGTGGCACAACGTGATCCTGCATGTAAGCAGAACCCGAGGGCGGATGGACTTGGACACAATCCGCGTAGCCTAGAGCGCAGTATTCGCGAAGTGAATATACAGCTCTTGCGAACGACAAACTCGTATGCAAATGTAACTGACCTCATCCTCAATTACAACAATCCTGTCGACATGAACCTCCGCATCGACAACGGGACAGAGGGGCTACACGGACGCCCTCATCTCTACATTGGCGGCCTCAACAGCGATACCTACGCTTCTCCGGGCGATCCGGCCTTCTATCTACATCATGCTATGGTTGATCGTGTGTGGAGTTTGTGGCAGAGCTTCGATTTCGACGCCAGAGAGTCTGATGTGGGTTACACCAACGGGTTCGATGACTCTATTCGAGGGCCGGTCTTCGGGTGGGGACCGGCACCATTCGTTGATTTGTCCAGCACGCTGTACCTTTCGCCTTGGTTTGATAATTCCACGGCAGGCGAGTCGATGAGTCCGTTGAAGGGACAGTACTGCTATATCTATGAGTGATGGTGAAGGATAGATTGAGCAGGTTACCGGACAAGTGCGGTGGTCATGCATGCATGTATCGATGATGCCAGAAAGATGACTGATCGACAGGCCACTTGCCATCTGCTGCGCTATACTTCTGATGTACGTCTTCAGGCTGATCATTCGACCCCACTTCCATTATTTAGACTAGGCATTGAGATGCCGCCGAGGAGGAGGGGGAAATGGAATGACTTTGCGGCTAAATCATACTTTCGATTGATGATGCCAGGTCCTTGCTTCGGCAATGTCAGCACGTACAAGTATAGTACTCTTCCGCCACTTGGCGCTGGGTGTTGTGGTAAGCTTGTTTCTGATCTTGGTTGCACAGCACTTGCACGTATTCAGGTCATAAAGAATGATTGGTCTTCTTACTCTATCACTGGCTACGGCTGCCTTCGCATATACGCTGCCGCATGGCTGGCCAGGCTCTGGAGGGTTCACGCATAGCTGGAACTTGAAGAACTTCTCCACACTCATCGCTTTCGGCGATAGCTATACGTAAATAAAATCCAGACGCACCAAATTTTTCTGGTATACTTGAGACACTTGCTAATGCAAAGTGCACAGGGACGACAACCGCTTTAATTACTTTGTGGAGAACAATTACCAGCCTCCACCTGTAGGCTGGTTCGATGCAGCAAACTACAACGCAGCCGACGGCGGACGTACCTGGGTCCAATATGTCGCCCAGTACGCCGGGATCGAACTTCACAACTATGCCGTCTCTGGAGCGGTGTGCAGCAACGACATAACGCCTCGCCAAGTCCCTGGTGTCACTGTGCCCTTTCTCTTCCCGGCTGTTGAGCAGTACGAAGTGCCCGCGTGGATTGCTGATGCTCATTACACCGAGCCGGACGGGACGAAGTTCATCCAAGGGAGTGCGGAGGATACCGTCTATGCGATATGGATCGGCACGAATGATCTCGGCGTCGATGCGCTGCTCACGGATTCTCAGGTCAAGGGCACGAATTTGACGACTTATATGGACTGTGTTTTTGCGCAGGTCAAGAGGGTGTATGACGAGGGAGGGAGGTTTTTCGTGTTGATGAATGTGGCGCCGTTGAATCTCACGCCGTTGTATGGATTGCCAGAGGTGAGTCGTGAGGAGAAAGATGTGTGCTGTGGATGCTGTGCTGACGTATATGTCTGTGATCGTTCGTAGGCGGGTGGCGTGAAGTCGCAACCGAGTTACTGGCCGGATAAACCCAGCAATACGACGGAGGTCAGCTATCGGATGATGGAACAGGTTGTCACGGTGAATGCGATATATGATTATCGAACCCCTTTTGCCGCGAGGATATCGAGAGAATTCGAAGGAGCGAGTTTCGCGGTGTATGATGTTCACTCACTGGTAACGTTCCCATGACACCCCAGAGACTCTGGGTCATTGACTAACGACTTGGCACTGCAGTTTACGGACATTTACAACAATCCATCGGAATATCTCAATGGTTCCGCGCCGCTGAATGTTACAGGCGTGATCCATAGCTGTCCCGATGCCAGCGGGCTGAATTGCTCCACCAGCGACAGTCCGGACAGCTTTTTGTGGTATGACGATCTTCACCTGTCGGAGCAGACGTCGAGAGTGGTGGCGAGGAACTTCGTGGATGTTGTGAAGGGAGTGAGTAAGTGGGCGACTTATTGGTAGGCAGCACGAGCGATTGTGGTGGCTGGGATCGATTGATCATCAATGGGGAAAGGAAAGCGAAGCCTCGGCTAGCAACTCAATGCACTCCACAATTTCATGCTCATCGCCCTTTCGCCCAACCACAGCAACGAGACATGCAGGTAAGCGGCGGAGATACATTCCTTACGGGACGCTGTGTTCGAGCAACCGCCAACACGGCAAGCCGAAGAGAAACGTCGAGTCCACATCGGCAGGATTGCTCCCACGTCCTCCTCTCTAGTCGAGGTCATGTCCTCAATTTCTCCGGCTGGTGGCCTCTTTCTATATTTCAACAGAGGCAGATCACGTAAAAAGAGGCCACGAACAGTACAAGAATGTCATTGACAACGTTCATCTTGAATCACCAGAGGAACAAGTCTCTGCGCCATTTCATTATGCGGACATATCGAGGACAAATTGGGCGACCTCATGGCAGTGATATGCCGACCTCCCTCATATCTGTACACTAGGTCGACTGAAGCGATGACTTTGACGCTCCTATCTTGACTAACACAGCTCGACTTCGGTCTGACAAGATGGTGAGATCACTTCTCTCCTTACCGGCACTGGACTCGTCTGTCTTGTCGCCCCACGCTCCAGTCGAACATAGCAGCAGTACTGCAGCAAGGCTACACGCAACACGCTGTTTCGTCGGGAATGCCATTCTATACTGTCACGGTCACAAAGCCAAGACTGGACTCAAGATGTTCAATGGCATTCCATTTGCTAAGCCACAGGTGAAAGACCTACGACTTTGACGGCGTGAGTCCCTTCAACCAGAGTCTCCTGTATGGCAAGTGTGACGCTACTGGCCACACAGCTTTCTCGCCCGTCGTCCCATTTTCCAGAACAATCACCTCGAAAGTGTGCATCTGGACGTGTGCTTGCGAACGTGTACGGATCATCCATTGGTCAGGCAGACAAGTAGCTGTAGGAGGATCGCTTGGCCATCAACACCGAGACACCTGCTGGGCTTACAAACAATAGCAAGCTCCCAGTGATCTTTTCAATCTCTGGCGAAGGTTTCGAGGTCGGTTCGAGTCCGTCTCATGATGGCAAATATCTTCTTTCATCGAGCGCTGGCCTCAGAAAGCCGATTATCCTTGTGGCTGTCGACTATTGGTATGTTGGACGCATCATCGACCTTGAAGAGGGAATGAATAAGTTGACCTAAAGTGCAGACTCACCGCATCGGTGTCCTTGGGCGTTAAGACAATTACTCGACCGGAGGAATCTTTCCGTAAGGTGTCTGTGATCATCAGCAATCTAGAAAGTGAGTGGCCATCTCTCAGCTATCAAATGCAGTACCGCCTCTATGAACGTGTTAATCGTGGCTCTCAACAGTCAGGATGCAGGGACATTCTTCAGCTTGTTTGAATTGCAGAATATCGCTGTGACACCTATCCAATTGTCGGCTACCTACCTGGCATCCTACTACTTCTCGCCTAAAATACCCAAAGCCAGACAGTTGGTCGAAAGAACTCGTCACCAGACACCCGAATCAAACCCAACCAGGCGAATCGTCCATTCTGCAAAAAAAGAAAGGCCGGTCGTCGCGAGGGTTCGTCTCTCCGAGTAAACAAACGATGTGGAGCGATCAGTGGGAGCTGCTGCCTTCAATGCTCGCACTCTCGCCAACTTTGACCGATTGCCGTATTGAGTCCCGTGCTGGTCCTCCCTTGGGCAGCCAATCTACGCCTCTTCCTCATCGGCTTGCTTCGGCTTGCTTTCAAAAAGTCTTCCAATCCACAGCAGCCTCCCACGCCGCTCCGACCCGCAAACAATCCGCATCTCGAAACTTCCTCCCTACAATCTGCAAACCGACTGGCAACCTCGTCCTTTCATCCTGCAACGCCGGCACGAACCCGACGGGGATTGACAGCGCCGGATGCCCCGTACTATTGAACGGAGCCGTATTTCCCAGCAGATTGACATTCCGCGAAAGTCGCTCCAGCGGGCCCTTATCGGAAGCGGGATCCTCGTCGTCGTCGTCGTCGAAGAGTCTGCACGGCGGCGAAGGGAGAGTGGGCATGACGAGCACGTCGACCTGCGATAGAGCGGAGTCGTAGGCGTCGTTGATTCTGCGAAGGAGGTTGGCGCATTTGGCGGGCAGGTTGGGATTGTGGTGGGTTTGCAGGTACAGGTGGCGCATGTAGAGGTTTGCGGCGCCGGGGCCCAGGGCGTCAAATTGGGCCTGCGAGAGCGAGGGGAGTGGGGCGCGGTCGACAAGGTGTAGTTGTTTGCGGGTGCAGTCTGGGTGGCCTAGGAGGGCGGTGCGGGCGCCGGGGAGGGGAAGGGCGCAGGACCAGAGGATGCTGGCGGAGGGGTGCGAGCGAACTGAGACGTCGTGGACGGTGGCGCCGAGGGTGGGGAAGATGTCGAGGGCACGGGAGGCGAGATGGGAGATGGAAGGGTGCATGCCGGGGATGGCGAAGCCCTCGTCGAGTCTGCCTATCTTCATGCCCGCGAGGGGTTTGTCGAGGGAGGAGAGCATGAGGAGGGGCGAGGTGTAGTCTAGGGTGCCTGGGGGGAGGAAGGGAGGTTGACGGTCGTCGATACCGTCTGGCCCGGCTATGGCTTCGAGGAGGAGGGCCGTGTCACGAACTGTTCTGGCCATGGGGCCGGCGTGGTCGATGGTCGCTTCGAGGGAGAGGATTCCGGTATAAGGGACCAGACCCCATGTGGGTTTCAGGCCTACGATACCACACATGGACGCTGGGATACGGATTGAACCGCCTTGATCGCAGCCGATGGCCATGTCGACGGCTCCCGAGGCCACGAGTCTTCCGCTACCACTGCTGCTCCCACCACAGCTGTATCCCTCGGCGTAGGGATTATGGACGTTGCCCGTGCAACTTGTATCGCTCACGCCGTCCATACACCCATTCTCACACGCTGCTTTTCCCGTGATGACTGCCCCAGCATCCAGGATCCTCGTAGCAATCGTCGCATCAATCTCCGGCGTCCACTCCTCCCTCGCAAGAGTCCCGTTCGTACAGCGGACTCCAGCCAAAGCAATGTTATCCTTGAGAGCGACAGTCGTTCCCTGGAGAAGAGAGCTCTTCGGTTTAGTGCTCTTCGCTATGCATTTCGTCGCCCATCCGCCTCGATCATTGTCTTCGGAAAGTGGAATCTGGATGTCGGTGCGTGGGTAGAGTGACAGGTCCGGTTTGAGAGTGTAGTCTTCTTGTGCGAGGATTTCGTCGATGCTGTGGTCTAGAGTGCCCAGTAGAGTGGCCCAGTCATCGATGTGATTTTCGTTCAGTCTCAGTCCAGCTTTCGACGCGAGAGCGTGAAGAGACGCTGCGTCTAGCTTGCCGGTCTCTCTGTGATGGGAGTCAGGATCTAGTTCATATAAGAATTGAAGCTCTTGATTCCGGTCACTCACTCGAGACTGACCACGCTCATCTTCGGACAGACTGATTGTTCTCGTCGATGCGAATGCTCCTGTATGTGATCGGAAGGAGTGAAGTTCAGCTGGAAGTACTTCTCCTGCAAAGTAATCTTCGGGCGGCCAATGTGTGGCCGTCTGCACTCTTATCTCCCTCCATGCCTAGGGGTGAGCTCTTGCAGTGCTCTTGGCACAGATCAAGATACATTGCTCTCACCACCACCACCACCACCACCACCAAAATGTCCAAATCAGACGACAGTGTCCCCATCACAAAACGCTACCACAAACTAGCTCCACGATAGCATCCCTTCCTCTCATCACTACAAATCTGGACTCCTTCTCTTATGCTCCCGAAATCATCCTTGGGTAGACTCGTTCTCAGCCATATTAATGACATCCATTCTGACCATATAAACATGGTCAGTATAGTAGTGAGTATGATGTTGAGGGATATGTGGGTCTGATGAAAGCTTAGAAGGAGACGAGAAGGTTGTACAGGACATGGAAATTCTGAACCTATGGTAATTAAGTCCCGAGGATTGCATTGCACTGGTAGGAATGTGGAGGTCGGTTTTTTTTTTCTCTCTCTCGCTCTCTCTCTTGCGAAATCGATTGAGAAAATCTGGTGATGATAACTGTACAATTCTCGCCCCTCAATATGACTGATTAATCCTTCCATCCTTCCATGCAATCAATGCTTTCCTACCGCGCCTCCAGATACTCACAAGACCTCTTTTTCCCCCAATGCACATGCAATGCCCAAAAATAACACCCAGATACCACCCGAGATCTCTTGCACCTGGCCTGGCCTGATCATACTCCCAGAAAATGCACCGTCATGATTAAAAGAACAAATCCTGCAAAAACCAACAAATCCTTCCCCAATTCATCACTCACCCTTTTCCAGAAAGAAATCTTTCTTCAGTACAATGATAGATTAAAAGATTCCCATAAACTTCTTCTTCCCACCACCGCTGGCCAGATCTTTACTCTTCGGCTCTGCTTTGCTCATGGGGATGCCCGGATCGCCAGAGGCAGCGGCACGAATGATATCCAGTCTCTGCTTGGCGGCTTCATAGCCCTTCTCTGCGGCTTTGACGTAGTAGACGTTGGCTTCGAGAGGGTCGCGACGGCAGCCAATGCCCATTTCGGTGAAGTATCCGACGGCGTATTCGGCTTTGGGCATGCCTGTGACAAGTGGGTCAGTGAGTGGAGGATTTCCCTTTGGCACGGGTGCAGAATGGGGGCTCACCAGTTTCTGCGGCTTGTTGTGCCCAGGCATATGCTTCCGCTTCGTCCTTCTCCATGACTGGCTCGGCACCGACCATATACCAGGCGCAGAGAGCCATCATGGCCTCGACGTGCCCTCTACTCGCTGCGCCGTTGTAGAAATGCACGCTCAGCGCCGCATCTCTCGGACAGCCGTAGAGTCCATTCTCGTAAGCCTGGCCCATGATGAAATTCGCCTGAATGTGTCCGAGCTCCGCACTCTGCGTCAACAATTGCGCGGCATAAGCCTCGTCCTTGAAGATGTCGACTCCATCTCCCTCCAGATGCATCAAGCCCAATTCGAAAGGCGCGGTGTTGTATTGAAAGTCGGCCGCCTCACTCGCTCGCCTGAGCCACTTGGTACCCTCACGATACTTGTCCCTCAGCCCCATGTCGCCTCGTATGCACGCCAGTCCCAATCTCGTCGCAGCTCCAGGGTGATTCTTCGAAGCGCTGTTTCGATAGAACTGCACGGCTTTGGGGTAAGCTTTCGCGCAACCCCAACCGAACTCGTAGCACAACGCTGCACGATATCCTGCTTCGGCGTGCCCGTGCTTTGATGCTGCGACGAACAGAGGAAAGGCTTTGTCGTAGTCTGGTTTGCCTTTGTTGAAGAGCCCGGAGAAGTAGCCGTCGGCTAGGTAATATTGTGCAAAAGGGTAGGCGCGGTCGGCGAGTCGCTGGAGGATATGTTTGGCTTCGGTTGTGAGTTCGGCTGGATCGAGGCCATCTCCCGGCTGTGCTTCGCCCGCGGCTGAGATCATGAAGATGGCGAATTCGTACTGGACTGCGGCATCGTTGGTTTTCTTGACGTTGGCGCGATACATATCAAGAGTCTTCTTGGTATCCAGCAGACTGGCCGCGCTGCCCACGGCGCTCTGCAGGCTCGCATTGTTGAGCGGAGGTGCGGGAGCTATCTGCTGGCTGTAAGGAACGTTGTTCAGCAAGTCGACATAGCTGACAGGCCTGCTGCTGGGGGATCTGCGCGAGCCGGATAGGTCTCTGGCGTAACTCATAGGTGAACCTGGGTCAGATCCATTGGCGCTTAGAGGCGAGAGAGTACGTCCTCTCAGTTCGGATCCTAGGGTGTATGTTGAAGCCGGCCGCGACAGGCCGCCTCGAGGAACTGCTAGGTTCGCTGAATCTGAATGCCTGTGATCGCCACCCGAGGAACTTGATCCTGCCGACTGGATCGTCATCTGCGAGATGCGGTTGCCAGCCTGCGACTTCTTAGAACCATCTTCATGATGATGATACTGCAAACCTGGGCTTTGGGGTGTTTCTGGAATGATGTACTCTCCATCCTCATCGATGCGTGGATTGGTATGGCCGCTGGACGAGTTCCGACTGTGACTGCGGAATGTGGGACCGTGCTCGTAATGACCATTCGCGATTTTACCTCTGTAGGGTAATGAGCCGTACGATGCCTTCTTGGTGACCTCTCGCGAGTCCGAGCTGGGAGCATTCCTCGAGCTCCGTCTCGATTCACTATCTGTGTCCGTATATACCTGGTTGATCGATGCCGTCTCAGGCTCGATGATGCCGAACTGCGGCGGACTTATGGTCACTGGACTGGCAGGCGTCTCTTGCAATACCGGCGCATCGTGCAGCATTTGCGAAGAAGCTTCTTGTCGCTGGATCCCATTCCTATCCCGGCCCTCAAAGTCTATCTGCACAGCTGGTGCTGGGATAGTCTTGCGATTGACCGGTTGATTCAGCCGCGGAGGAGAGTTCTGTATGCTGCTTTGGGAGTTCCGTCTTTCCTGGCCGTGCTCTGCGTATACTGGAGAAGATGAGGAGGGGACTGTCTTGAGAGTCCAGTCGTTCTCTCTCTGATCCCTCTCCCCTCTGCCCGGCGAGGTCGGTAATGTCGGTAGCGGGTAGGAGAAATGTAGAGGCGGCGGCGGTGGTGATCTGTTTTCTGCCTGTGCCATGGTTGGCTCTGCCGTTGTTTACAATCCTGCAGCTCTTTCCCTAACAAAATGTTTCCTCTGATGTTATAGAACCTCTACCCCACCATGTGTGTCTCGGATTTGCGCTGTCGATGTCAGCGATCGCAATTGCTTCTGCTAACCCGACTCTGCACGGAATAAGAATCGTAGTAATAAGTGTTGCAAGGGAGGAGAAGTCAAGCGAGTCGAAAGTAGTAGTTTCTCGGTCTAGATGTGCATATGCAGGGTCGGCGCAAAGAAGCGTTCGGCGGCGTCGGGCGGCGGCACGGTTGCCAATTTGAGCCTGTTATGCTGCAACGTGGGGAGAGGAAGAGCGTTACGTTATGGTAGGCGAGGTGAAGGATTATCACTGGAAAGGATGGGGACGTCGACGAGGTTTCGCAGTGAAGAACGAAGCAGAGCAGAGCAGAGCACAATAGGTGATGGATCTGTCTTTGTTTCCTACAGACGACATATCGAGTCAGCCAAAGCAGACCAGCTCAAGATGGCGCAGCCCTCGTGTTGGGCGATGGGACAGTGGCAGCGAAATAGTAGCGTTGGCAATTCATCGCGTACTAGGCGCCCTAGAGCCTCGAAAAGGACAGTACAATAGATCGAACCTTACCTAAGAAACCAGAATGGGCTGTCCGCGGGACGCTGTAGATCCGTGATGAGGCTTGCGGCCGCGGCGCTTGGCCGACGTAGTCGTCTGAGATTGGTCTGCGGTTCTGACGGGGCGATTATATGCTAAGATGGGGTGAAGTGAAGGGAGAGAGAAGGATAGGGGGATTGGTGGGGGAGAGGAGAGGAGAGGAGAAGAGTCGAAGGCAAGGTGTCGTACTGGTGAGCAGGTACTATTGCTCGACGACAACCAGGCAATAATAAGAAGAAGACAGGAGAGCACGCAGCCTGATGCGGTCAGCGTGAAGGAAAAGGTCGCCAGGCTCCACATATGGAGGTGGGACGACGATGATGGTGCAAGATGAAAGGGATGGACGGGGCTCAGTCGATCATTTGTGTTGTCTTTGATGAGGCTCCCGCTCTCGTCATCATCTTGCATATCATCATATGGCTGGCCTGTAGATTGTAGCCTCGTCGAGTGAAAGTAGTGCTGTCAGTGCCGTATCTCGGCACGACGAATGGAGGGTAGCAACACGGATTGTGTATGAGCAGCACAAGCAAGCAGTTTATTACGGGCGGAGGGGCGAGTGGATCTCCTCCCAGATGATGCATGCAGGGAGTCGTCGGAAGGCGCATGCAGCTTTCCCTCCCCTCGCAACGCGTCTATACTAGTAGCTGCTGCATAGCAAAGCACAAGGCTGAACTGCGGCGTGGGAGGTTGTGATTGTCATCCCTTCGCCAACCCCCTCAGCCGCAAGTATACTGCTGTGCCAGGCTGTGTCTCCACCTGAAATACAACGCAGCACACATATATCGTACGTAGCAGCCTCTGTGTTCCCATCAAAGCCCCCTGAGACGCTGGGGCCAAGAATCATGGCAGGCGAATGAGGCGACTGCAAGAGTGCACGAGTGGCAAAGGCTCGCGGGAAAGTGAACATCACGCTTACCGGACGAAACGGAACACGGGGGAGAAGCATGCATCGTTTTGGGAGAGCCTTCGTTATTTACGGACTGGAAGGATGCGGGAAACCCGTGTCGCGCCGGTGGCAACGGCCTTCCTCCACCGCAACGTGTTTCTGTAGAAGAATGGTATTTCGTGATATCACGACAGTGCATGGGAGAGGGCAAGACGAGGCAAGATGAGGCAAGACGAGACAAGTCGTGGTGATGGACGCATGTATTGTGATGATGATTATGATTGTGATTCTCTGCAGATGACAATTATTCCCACGCAATGGATCGTCGGATGGTGCGACAGACGGATATATGCGTATACACGCGCCAAGGCTGATGGTGTTTGCTGGAGGGAGGGATGGTGTACATGTAGTAAGCTGCTTGCTGACTTACGTATACCACAAGAGCCATGCCAGCATGCATTGTCACATGGTTGTGAGATGAGGAAGAATGCTGAAGGAGATCTCGGACACCATATGGTGATGATAATCATCATCGTCATTCGCATCATGCATCCTCAAGTACATGTACATCGACGGCCACCCCAAAGCGGAATGGATAAATTGATGCATGCATCAATGGATGGATGGATGGATGGATGGATGGATTGTTGATGGCGGCGGCGAGACCAAAATAACGCCGCGAATACGGCAACACGCAGCAGTAATGGGGGAGCGCTAACAAACGCTGCCTCGCTAGCACACTAGCCTCTCGGTGCCAATCAGGGGTCGGGACAGTCACTGGCAGTGCTCGAGCTTCTGGAAGGAAGGCGCACGCACACGCACACACCCATACACATCTCGTCGCCGTGGAGGCAAGCCGTCTCCTACCACAGCAACCACTCCACACACCCACACACACACCTGTCATCATATTGTTTGCTGTTTCATATCATCATTCGCTCGTTCGTTCGTTCATTCAGTCGATCAATCAATCAACATACCACTAATCGCGACATCCCTTCCATCGCCCTACTATAATCGACGGCACATCTTCATACTCATCAACCCAAAGCCACATCCAGCCTGAAGGCAGCCTTGCCGTCACACACCCTCCAGCACAACCATAAAGACGCCCAGCGCACCCTCGTTCGCTAGCTGCCCATACACCGTCCTTCGCTCGCGAGAACGTACCCGTCGATGCGCCAGTCGGCATAAGAGGAGTAGTGTGAGAGAGGGAGTGGCGAAGAACCAGCGACACATTCCTAGTCGACCGGCTCAGCCTGGAATGTGAGCATGTCTTCACACAGAGACCCCAGAGATCCCACCTCGCCAGCCGGTCGTGAGCGCCGCCACCAGCATCGCTCTTCCACCACGAGGCATACATCTGGCTCGCGCCATAGACGAGGCTCCACCAGCGAGCGCGAGAACAGACGCACATCAGACTCCCACCGCACAAGACGCTCAAGCGGTACACATCGGGACCCAGAAGATCTCCACAGTCACGGGCGCAGGAGAAGGAGCTCAGCACAGCGACCTCCGTCATCAAGGGCCGAAGTATACTCGGAGAAGAAGCAGTACGCCACCCCCGACGTTCGTGTGCAACAGGTACCTTCGAGAGGAGAGCCTACCTACAGCAACATGCCTTCACCATACACCCCCACAGGACAAGGACGGGATCGGGATCCCATGCTTGAAGCAGGCACGCCTGGCCGAAGTGTCGACCTGAACCGGAAGAAGAGCTTGATCAGACCCGAGAGACGACGCAATGCCCCTGATGAACCAGACTACTATTACCGCAGACATGCGCAGAACATGAATGTCATGCCCTCCACGACAGGTAGAGATCCACAGATGGAAGAGGACGTGACAACCTTGAGCTCAGATGCAACCGTGAAGCCAGATGGCTACGACGATGTACCTCTGAACGAGAAGAGTGGGATCCACAGAGGAAAGAGCGGCGCTGGAAGGACTTCAAGCAAGAAGTCTCCCAACAAGCTCAGCCGCAACAAGTCCAAGAAGGAGATACAGCAGGAAGAGAAGGCGATCAGACGCCAGAAGATCCAAGAGGCCAGCGGGACACTCTCTTTGTGGAGCGTGTACTGTCACGTTCTCACCTTCTGGTGTCCAAACGTGGTCTTGTCATGCTTTGGTAAGAAGAGAAAGGAGCAGCAGCGAGCTTGGCGGGAGAAGATCGGCCTCATCTCCATCATTCTGCTCATCATGCTGTTCGTCGGTTTCCTCACCTTTGGCTTCACACAGGTTGTTTGTCCTAGCGGGGGTCCTCTTCGATTGCGAATCAACAATGTCGGACCTGGCTACATGATCTTCCATGGAAAAGCCTACGATCTTACCCGCTCGCAACATCCGCTGGCTCGTGGTGTGCCTGATGGCAGCAATGTGCTCTGGGACACCAATCCGAAGGGCGCCGGTATGGATGGAAGCTTTCTGTTCCAGAATGTCAATGGTGCTTGTAAAGGTCTTATCAATCCAGCTGCAAATTCGGATGTGCCGACCGACAGCAGTGGCAACATGGCCTGGTACTTCCCTTGCAATCTATACAAACAGGACGGCTCCAGTACAGCCAACGAGTCAGTTGGTGCCTACCTTGGCTATGCGTGCCACACTATGAAAGATGCGCGCCAGGATTTCTACGGTCTCAGATCGTCTGGCGACGTCTTTTTCAACTGGAACGATATCAGGAACGAATCTCGCAATCTGATGGTCTACTCTGGTGATGTGCTCGATCTGGACCTGTTGACCTGGTTCAACACAACCCAAGTCTCATATCCTGCAAAGTTCGATGAGATTCGTCAAAATGCTGCCGTCAGGGGCAAAGACGTCACGCTCGCTTTTTCGTCTGGGGAGAACAAGCAAGTGGCGCAATGTTTCCAGGAGATCATCAAAGTCGGCTCCATCGACACCGAGACTGTCGGTTGCATCGCCTCCAAGGTCGTGCTCTACGTCTCGCTGATTTTCATTCTCGGCATCGTCGTCATCAAGTTTTTCCTCGCCTTGGCCTTCCAGTGGTTCTTGTGCCGCAAGTACTCTCCGCAGAAGACCAGCATGACGAGCGATAAGAAAAAGCGTCAGCGCGAGATCGAAGACTGGACCGACGACATCTACCGCCCACCGCCAAAGATAACTGACCCTGCTTCGACGGGTGGCAGCGATAGGGGCAGTAACAAGCGTGGAAGCTTTCTGCCACAAACCTCGAGATTTACAAGTCCTTATGCCATGGATGCGATGAACAAGACCAAAGCGCCACCAACCACTATGGTATCGCAGCATTCTTCCAACAGGCTCGGACCTGGAAGCGCCGCCACAATGTACGGACACACAAACCGCTCCGAGGGAACACTAGCTATGTACAATGAGAGTCGGGCCAGTCTCATGGATTCCCACAACTTCGGTTCGCAGAGGTACAGCAGCGTGATGGAGACAGATGCCAGCGGACCCCAGGGCTTCATCCACGAATCGGTCGTGCCTCAGCCACCACCGGAATGGCAACCCTATGGCTTCCCTCTTGCGCATACTCTGTGTCTGGTAACGGCCTACTCCGAAGGTCCTGAGGGTCTGAGGACTACGCTGGACTCGATTGCCATGACTGACTATCCGAATTCTCACAAGCTCATCTACGTGGTCTGTGACGGTCTCATCAAGGGCAAAGGCGAGACCATGTCAACCCCAGACGTGTGTGTCAGCATGATGAAAGATTTCGCTGTGCTGCCGAACGAAGTCCAACCTTACTCTTATGTTGCGGTCGCGAGCGGAAGCAAACGTCACAACATGGCTAAGGTGTATTGTGGTTTCTACGACTACGGTGCAGACAGCATCATCCCCGCCGAGAGACAGCAGCGAGTTCCAATGGTGGTGGTCGTCAAATGCGGAGCGCCAGCCGAAGCGAAGGCATCTAAGCCTGGAAACAGAGGCAAACGTGATTCGCAAATCATTCTCATGTCTTTCTTGCAAAAGGTCATGTTCGATGAGCGAATGACTGAGCTGGAGTACGAGATGTTCAACGGTATCTGGAAACTCACCGGCATCTCACCCGACTTTTACGAAATCGTGCTCATGGTAGACGCCGATACGAAGGTCTTCCCAGATTCTCTCACCCACATGGTCTCTGCCATGGTTAAGGACCCAGAGATCATGGGTCTGTGTGGTGAGACCAAGATTGCCAACAAAACACAGTCATGGGTCTCCATGATCCAGGTCTTTGAATACTTCATCTCGCATCACCAGGCCAAGGCTTTCGAAAGCGTCTTCGGTGGTGTGACTTGTCTGCCGGGATGCTTTTGCATGTACCGCATCAAAACGCCAAAGGGTGGCCAGAACTATTGGGTGCCGATCCTGGCTAACCCCGATATCGTCGAACACTACTCGGAGAATGTGGTTGACACACTGCACAAGAAGAACTTGCTTCTGCTTGGTGAGGATCGATATCTGTCTTCTCTCATGCTGAAGACCTTCCCCAAGCGGAAGCAGATGTTCATTCCGCAAGCTGTCTGCAAGACCACAGTACCCGACACCTTCAAGGTCTTGCTGTCCCAACGACGACGATGGATCAATTCTACCGTGCACAACCTCATGGAGCTCATTTTGGTCCGAGATCTGTGCGGTACCTTCTGCTTTAGTATGCAGTTTGTGTTGTTCATTGAGTTGGTTGGAACACTTGTTCTGCCCGCCGCCATCGCTTTCACCATTTACGTCGGTAAGTACCAAGCCCCCTTTCTCTCCTCTGAAGACACAAACCACTAACCCACCCTTCCCCAGTTGCCCTTGGTATCAAAGCCGCCATAACCCACACCACGGCTCCAACCATCCCTCTCGTCCTCTTAGCCCTGATACTTGGTCTTCCTGGTGTCCTCATCGTCATCACAGCCCACCGTGTCAGCTACGTTCTCTGGATGTTGATCTACCTGCTCTCCCTTCCCGTCTGGAACTTCATCTTGCCGACGTACGCGTTCTGGCACTTTGACGATTTCTCATGGGGAGATACGAGACAGGCGGCTGGGGAACTCAAGGGTGCGGGGAAGAGCGGGCATGACGAGGAAGGCGAGTTTGATTCGAGCAAGATTACGATGAAGAGGTGGGGCGATTTCGAGCAGGAGAGACGGTTGAGGGGCTCGCAGTGGAATCAGAATGGCTCGACAGCGATGTATGGCTCCTCGGCGACGTATACGGAGAGTCCGAGGGCTTACCATAATACGCCGAATGGCGGTGCTGGGCATGAGAGAAAGCCTAGTAGTCTGATGTTGTAATGTGTGCGTGTGAACTCGGCATGGCATTTTTTGGGCTTTGTTTTCCACATCAGTCTCTTACGGAGGCTATAATGAAGATTGTAAATAATGCGGGCGCTCTATCAGAGAGGCTGGAGGGATGTTCCTGTGCATACTTGGTGGTGGGAATTTTTGGCAATGGCCCGGAGTCTTCTGAATGAAAGTGTGTTGTTATTATTTTATCGACAGAGAATTCTTATTAGGCAAGCAAAGGAGTGAGGGCAATATGGAAAAAAGCAAAAGGTTTTCTGAAAATTTGTGTTTTTCTTCTTGACTGACTCGTTGTGCTTTTTTCGGTTCCTTTTCTGGTTTGGTATGCCAGAGGTAATTGGGGAAAGGAGGCAAGTGAGGGGATGATTGTGTATAGCCCCCTTTTTTTTTTCTCTTTAAAAGTGAAGGGGTTTTAATGGCTGAGACCCGGAATATCATGTCATGCAATCGGTGTCTCAAGACAGTATGAGATCGAAACACAGGTGCGTCAGTCAGGTAAGTAGACAGGAGCGAGTCGTGCCTGATGCCGGCAGACTCCGATGCTACTACATATCACGATTCAGAAGGGTTCTGGAGTGCAATTGGAGTGCCGATTCGAGAAGTGAGCTGGAGATTTGGAGGCCAGGGGGGAGAGAAAGCTGAAAAGAATGGATATGCCGTGCGGGCATGGTAGCTCGAGGCTGTGTTGATCAGCATTTGATGATAATGGTGGCGCCGCGTCGTAGAGGTGCTTGACGCGGCCGGGCGGGATCTGACCGACGATGAGATGGGACATGTTGGGAACGCTGACAGCACCAGAGATCTAGGTTGCGAACAATACGTGAGCATAAGGGAGAATACATGTGTAAAGACGATTTGATCGATGCATCGAGACCTTTACGGTCCAAGTATTAATGCGCGAGACACCAGAACTCCACATGCCAGTAAGATACAACATTTCCGCACTCAAATTTTACAAAAGGGAGTCTGCTCACGTAGGCACAGCAATGATGAAGCTGTCGCCATATTCCTCGTCGTATGTGAAGACTTCCCTCAACTTCAGCCCCGAAGCCTGAAGGAGTTCTGCAAAATGCTCCTTGGTCCTCTCCAGGGCCGCCAGCATGGTCATCATAGCGATATCCATGCTCGCCTGCTTCCAGGTGGCACCAACAGTGGGCATCAGGACGTCGTCGACGATGACAATGCTATCGGCTGCCATGGCCTTGCGGATTTGGCTCAGGATGACCTTGGACGGTTCGTCGTTCCAGTTGTGAATGACGTTGCGCAGGTAGTACACCTTCGCGTCCTTGATCGGCTGTTCCTTCATGAAATCGTGCGGCACCGGCTCGATATCCAGCTGGGCCATCTCGTCGCGGTTGGCAATCATATTTTGGCAGAGGGGAAGGTCTTCGGTGACGATCTTGCCCTTCAACTCCGGATGATATTTGCGGAGCTCCAAGCATTGGTGTCCCATGCCACCGCCAACATCACAGAACATTATTCTGCCCTTGGCGGTATCGTCTTCCGACAACTTGAAGTCGTCGACGGAGACTTTGCCATCCCAGACAGAGCGTTGTCCCATGCGCTGAGCGGCCATGAATGCTTGACCGGCTTTGGCATTCTCTGGGTTGTGCTTGCGCCATTCGAACACTGGCATCTCTGTATTGTATGCCAGATTGAACGGCGCAGACTCCGATGGGTTCTTGTAGCCTGTTTTCGCAAGAAACTTGGGAATAGCGTTGTATGCAGGCGTCATGGTCAAAGAGCTTTTGCTCATGTCAGATACGAGTTTCCAAGAGTTACAATGGATGTGTCGCTGGCCACTTACTAGTGTTTAATCCCAGCAGACGTGCCGGGAATGGCAAGATTCTTTGTGATATTCGAGGCAGAATACGAGCAATCCGTGGAGTTCTGGGTGACCATGCCGTAGGATGCTAGGCATCTCAAGATTCGATCTGGACATGGCATGAGTACGTGTGCTATATGGCCTTGTCGGAACACTTACACAGTAAAGGAGACTCTGCTCCTGTAAGCTTGGAGAGCTCATCGAGTGTCCAGTCCTTGTCTTGCTTTCGTGCCATGGTGTTGAAGAGGTTGAGGTCAATGCCAGTTTGTGCCATTGCAAGCGGGACGTGCTAAAAGGCGATTGATCAGATTTGTAGCTTCAGGATAGGTAGGGTGACATACACCATGGTAAAGTCTCTGAGCCGTGTCTTGGGCAGACTCTGTAGCGTAGACTAGCTCAAGAGCTGCATTGTATAAATCTTTGCGAGCTGCAGGATCTTGTGGAGGGTATTTGGCGAGGTCGCGGATGAGGCCGGCTTGGAAAGAACCCATTTTGATGATATGGTCAAGGAATGTTGTAGAGTATGATGAGAAGTTCCTGTGGTAGACATGAGAAAAGAATATATATATCTTGTCTCTGAAGTCCCCTGGCCTCGATGGTGGCTTTGCTGGCGGAGATAGCGTAATGCGTCGTCTCAAAACTGGTGTCAGCCCGACTGTACGTATCAGGACAGTCCGGCAATCCCTACAGTCTCAAAGGAGACATCCCTGTTCACCCTCGAAGCATGCTCCATACCCATTTGCCATGTGGTTGCACAGGCATAGTAAGCATCTTGAAGAGATGTCGGAGCCTAGACAACGCCACGAGAGTTCGCGCCAAAGCTAACTATAGCCGCACATGGGGTTTGGCTGGCACAAGCGGTGGATGGTACTGGATGGCTGGCTGACTTCTCGCGTGGCAGGTCCGCTAAGCTGTGAGCCATGGCAAGCCGATTTCGAGGTGGAGATAATGCCACGTGAAAGGCATTTGTGAAGGCGTCTCGACTGTCGGAGCGGCCGTGTGTGTATCACTTGGCCGTGGAGATTGCACGAAGCAGCCGATCATGCAGAATAACATGTCGCGTTGTGCCATGTCGGAAGTCTGGCATGGACGCGAAGGACCACTTGTCCAGAGTTCATTGACCTGTAGTGGGATGGAGATTATTATGAAGACGCGCCCTCGGCAGTATTCTCTTGGCAATGGCATGTTCGCAGCCAACACGGGTGAGATGGTCTCATGGCCGAGGATTTACAGCCAACAACTGACAGAGAAAAACGCCGAGCCATAGACAGTATTGCATGTTGGCCGTGCCGCCGCAGCAGTATTGCGGACGAATTTATAGTTCCACAGCGCCTGGAGGCCTGGAGGCCTGGAGGCCTGGAGCGGAGCTACCAGTCAACCTATACGGTGAGTAAGCATGCCGTGACCTGCTCAAGGGTTGACGAACCGGAGAGAGTCTGTTTGTTGGCTAGTTCTGGACGCCGAAAGAGCAGTTACACGTAAAATATTGAGAATGCGAAGGTGAAGTCCATGTCAAGCAGTACCTATAAGGCAGGCTGTATAGCAGTCTAGTGCCGGGTCCGTGCCCTCTGCTTGAGTGCGGTATCATCGACCATAAGCGACGGGAGGGACTCAGCCGAGACCCGCAGAAATTTGACGACACCTCCAAGATTGTATCAACACGACACGAGGATGCTGAGCATGAATCCAAATTGAATGACTTATCCACTGTAGGCCGTACTGATACTGGACAATACCCTTTTCCCAACCACATGGACGCCGCCGCCGAGGCCAAAGCCGACATCAACAACAGCCCGCCCACGACCAACACTACCTTGAAGCGACAGCGAGCCCGTCAGGCCTGCGAACCATGCCGTCTGCGCAAGCGGAAATGTGATGGCTCGAACCCGTGCAATATGTGCACCCAGTTTGAGTACAATTGCTACTTCGAAAAGCATCCGCGCAAGCGGAGCAAATTGGTTGAGCAGCATGCCATCGCCGACGGCCATGCTCCCGTGCCAATCAAGTCTGAAGCGCAGCCGACGTTTGAAGATATGTCCAAGATGCGCTCAATGGAGGCTAACTCTGGCATTGCCTTCACGCGTCTGCTCGGCATGCGTCTCGATCCTTCAAGTGGCCCCAAGCTGTTTACCTTCGGCTGGAATCTGGGCAACAGCACGCATACTCCGGCCATTGTACCCTCTGTGCCTTCCATTACTGAGCTGATAGAACAAGACCAGATGAAGGAACTCGCCCTGCTACATTTTGCCAACGTGCATCCCTTGTACGGCATTCTGGACAAAGATCGCGTCATGGAGAACATCTCCATCCGGTGGGCCCGTCCTGATACTTGCCAGATCCCTGATCATCTGTTGTGTGGCATAGCTGCTGTCGGCTCCCTCTTCTCCGACGGCGGACTGCATAGAAAGTTAACACGCATAGTCGATGCTCAAAAACAAACGCTGGAGAGCACTAGCACCATGCAGCCGCCCAGCCTCGTGGACGTTCAATCTTGGATTCTACGATGTCTTTACCTCCGCGCCACCGATCACCCTCATGCCACCTGGATTGCCACTTGCACCACGATGCATCTCATCGAGGCTGTTGGTCTACAGCTCGAAACAAGCAGTTTTGTCATCCATCCCGCCGCCATGGATGCTGACAATGATCCCGAGATACGGCGGCGGTGCTTCTGGGTTGCCCGTATGCTCAACTCTTGGGTCAGTTTTGAGTATGGCCGTACACGAGTGGCCCTGCGTGGCATAACAGCTCAATTACCTGATATCCGAGATGGGGACTACACGAGAGACTACATCGATCTGTACAGCATTTCCTGCATCTTGGACCCCGAGACGGACAAGACTGGCGTCGGTGGTCAATGGGAGGACTTTCTCGAGAAAATCGATGCGTATGAATGTCGCCATGATGGCATTGCGCTCTCAAAGGCGAATTTGGGGTTGTGTGGCTACAGGCGGCTGCGCTTAGCAAACCCAAATCTGTCTCGTGCTACTACCGAACGAATTGTGAACATGGGTCTGAAAGGTCTCGAGGCAGCTCGGCGAATGGCTGAACAAGGCATGCCGTGGTGGCATGTAGCAAACGTACCCTTCCAGGTTATTTGTGTGTTCCTCGCCATTGACGCCCGCGAATCTCTCTCCCACCTTGCCACGGCCATGCGGACTTTAGAGTTCGTGGTAGAGAGATTCAAGACACAGTCGATGAAGGAAGCACTGAAGACGGCTCGATTTTTGGTTCGACTGTCCAAGAAGAGGAAGGATGAAGACTCCGAAGTTCTTGGCCAGACACTAAAGAAAAGCACGGCAGATTCGACACCTCAGCCTGAGTGCGTGAGGTCAGCACCAACGACTGCTAGTCCGCCACGCGTGAATGGCAATGGAGCAGTGGCAGCAGAACTCGAGAATCCCATGACGAATTCCAGCAGTGAGGATTGGAATCTGGACATCCTGAACGATTCCCAATTCGACTGGAACTACTTCCTCACGCACGACATGCCAGCCTTCAACAGCTTCGCCCCAGATGGCACTCTATGAATGTACAGCAGCTTCTTCAACCTTTTGCAATAGACGTTTGGGTTCCGGCTTGCCATACTCCGTACCAAAGTTCGTGGCTCTCGTGCTTCTTTAACCTGATGACGAAGTCAGTAAGAGGCATGTTTTGGTTGACCTGATTGCCATGATTTCAGTGAATGATTTGCCTGATATATGGTCCATACCAATAGCACAGATACGGAACCACGCACATGATGGCAGAGATGGCGAACCAGACCAGCTCTGCATTGTGCACACCCATACTCGCATACATGTAATCTGCCGCAACCACGATCGGCGCCGAAGCCACATATCTGTCCCACGCGTATGATCAGCAAAGGATACATCAGGACTGCAAAATCATATGTACCTCGTAAACGTCATGCCCACCAGCGCACTCGCTGCAAACTCCTCGTAGCTGTCAATGGTATACTGATAGCAGGTGATGAAGATACACAAGCTCGAGAAGCCAAACAGAGCGCTCGCTACCAGGGGACTCCAATAGCTGATATCCGGTCTCGAAGTGAAGGCGATCCAGATCAGGGATACCGGCAGGAACGGAGCACCGATCATGGCGAACCAGAGGTGCTCTTCGGGCTGTAGGCGTTCGATGTCTTTGGCGCGGGAAGTGGCGAGTTTGGACTTGTAGCGACTGTAAAGCCAGGGAAGAGGGGCCATGGCGAAGAGGAAGCCGATATTTAGCGGGAGGTAAGCAGAGACCTACTTCGCGCTGGGAGAGGAAGTAGATTGCATCGCCTTCACGGCCGAAGACGTAGTTGTAGGCGACCTGGACGGGGGTGTCAGTGAAAGGTTATTTCAATGATGGGGAGGACGGGAGGTATGGCATACTAATGACCCAAACAGGACGATATAGATGATGATCAGGTAGAGCGAGAAGAGCGTCACGATTGGTTCCCTGCAGAGGAAGATCCGGGGTCTCTTGAGACTGTACAGCAGACTCTTCGCTAAGCCGGGATGATCCAGCTCGACTGGTGCTTTGTATCGCTCGTCTCCTGTGATCCTTCGAATATGTCTTGCTTTCCAGCTCAACAGCACGGGAGCGTACGTCTCGCGCACGAAGAGCGCGATGCCGACAAAGACAGCAAAAGACAGAATGAGCACAAGCCACTCTTCAAAATGCCAATTGTGTGCCAAGCTGGGGTGTATCGTCGGTAAAATGAACAGACTGGTCGCAACGTAGCTGGCCACGACAGGAGCGAGAAAGGGTCCGAGGAAGGTGAGGAAAGACAGGATTGGGAAGATAAAGACTCTCTTCGGCGGCGACCACAGATCGGAAATACTCCCACCAAACGTGACGGCAGGAGGCGATCCGAACAGTCCCATCAGAAACCTCATGACGAGTTGCGTCTCGAGATTCCGTGCCGCAGCGGCTCCAACGGTCCATATCATGAAGAAAAGTAGTCCGGCCAGGTACACGGGATTCCTGCCTAGGGTTCCTGAGAATGGCGCCGAGACCAGAGTTCCCATACCGAAGGAGATCATGTATATGGCTGTAGAGAGGAGTTCGATGATCTGAGGTTGGTGAAATTCGGCGGCGGCTTGAGGGTTGGTGCCGGACTCGATGGCTGCGGCGCCGCTGGTGAGCAGGCCTACTGCGCCGACCATGGCTGTATAGAGCCATTTGCGGTCTTGGCTCCAGTTTTGCGGATCGAAGGGATCGTTCTCGACGAAGCGGACGGTGATGGTTTCGTCTGAACCTGGTTTTTCGGTATCATTGTCGGATATATGAATGTGGCCGAGCTGGGACAAGATGCTGTGGTAAGCGTCCTTCTTAGCTTCCTCGTTCTGGTTGGAGAAGTCATCGCTGCTTGTAATTGCCGTCTCATCTGTGACCGTCGAGTCCTACCGCTGGGTTGGACGCTTCAAGCTCTCGTGAACCAAACGATCACCATCGTGATGCGCTTCTATACTCCACGACTCCTCAGAGATCTGTGCTTGCGGTTCCAGAGTTTGCTCCAATAAATGTCCAGACTTGTTGTAGTGACGAAAAGACTGCATTCCAGCGCATATCTGCCAGCAATGGCTGCCCTCTGCAGGTGGCATGGTGGTGAAGAATGATCACTATATCTTTTCATGTGAGACGCTTGCGGATTTTGGTGATATTGCGGATAACAGAGGAATTGCGGAGCTTTCAGAACAGCGGAAGAAGCTTTGTTGAAGTCGATACACCAAACTCTGCTTGCTGCAGTGGTCAGAAAAGGGTAGATCGTGGGATATGTGAATATGGATAATAACGTCGGCAACTGCGATCCTGTAGAAAAGACAGACCTTGCCATTGGGTAGTCCCTGGTCTCTGGTCTAGTAGCATGGCAACAACAGACTTACTGGTGACGCATATAAGGCTATAGTGTCATGCTGGAGCGAAGCAATAAGCACTATCATTTCATGTCTTCTGCTGTCATCGTGATCGACTGGAATCTTGCGATTTGCAAAAGTCGGTAGCCTCCAATGGCTAGCATCCATTTGATGTGAAGGTAAGAATAAAGTTCCATACGTGAACCGCATTCGTGTCTGGATGTCCATTCAAGCCTCCTCTAGGAGCACTCTCGCTCATGCAACCCAGATGAAGTGCTGTGGCGCGCGAATCGAGTGATTTTCGATAAGCTCAAAATATCGAAAGTATCCAGACCATCAGATCGTACAGAATTTTGTTAGGCTCAAAATATCGAACGGATCCAACCCGCCAGATCGTGCAGAATGTGCTGTTCATCGCGTCAGACATGTTTATGACCGGCTTACTTTGCCAGATCCTCCTTCTTCATCCTCTCTTTATACTGTCTCGGACTCTCGAAGCTCTCTTGGCGTCCCAGAATCTTGCCCACCACGCCTGGCTTCTGCCACATACCCATCTTTCGATTCCTCGCATGCTTCTCAGCCGCGCGATATCGCTCCTCCAACTTCCCAAACTCGCTGCCGGACTTGGCCTCGTAGACTGTGGCATAGCCTGCCTTGAGCATCTCCAAGCCGAGATCGGCTCGGAAGAAGAGCCATTTGCGCAGGATGACACTGCATACCACTCGCTCATATTGATCTTTCCTGTACGGCATGGCGCGCACATAAGTATTCAAGACCTGCCTTTTCAACCAGTCCAACGCTTCTTGCGAGTGAGGTTGTGCAGGTCTGCCAAAGTGGGCCAATTCGGGAGCGTCGACGCCTGCGATGCGGATGTGTATGGTCTTGTCCTTCAGCGCCTTCTTGTCGGGGGGCAAGCGTCTCAGCCAGCCCCAGCCTGCCAGCCGTCCTCCAGGCATGTGGACCAGCCGGAAGTTGTCTGCATCTCCTACGCTGGTGACATAGCCGTAGATGCTTTTCGTGCGAAGGTCTTCCGGCTTAATGTGATTGACGTTCGGGATCTGCCTGAGGTATCGCTTGTATATGCGAATGGCGCCGAGAGTGGTGATGGTCGTGATGAGGCAGGCTGCTACCGTCTGTATGGGCGAGAAGTGGGCGAAGTTGGCGGTGGGAACGGTGGGCTGGCTGTTCGATGAGCTGCTGCTGAAGCTTTCCTTCTTATCAGAGGTGGTGCTCAGCAGCGCACTCTTGTTGTCATCGGCATGCTGTCTTTTGTCTGCAGCAGACCACAACCATGGCATTATTCGTTGACTACCGAGCCTGCATTATCTTCACAGTGAGCTCCATATCCCCCACCGATGCTGAATATCCGATGTCAGAGCTTCGGCGTTGATCTATTACCCGTCCTGACCTAGCCCTCGAGCTACGGCATACTAGATGAATGACTCTCACTTCGATGTGCATCCTCCCGAAGCAGAACCACTTCTTCCCCATGGAGTGAACATTCTTCTGCATGTGTCCGTGGGAATATGCAGGTCCCTGCACTCTCTAAAAGTTTCCCCCCTGGAACCTCGGTGCTGTCGACTCGCTTCTGCACCTGCACTCCACAACCAACTCCTGCAGCCAGACATGCTGATGATCATGGACAGTCTCGTCAACGCTTCGCAGCTCGAGAGATAAGACACGCAACACTCTCTATTCTAGCGACGCCATTGCGCGCCCTGGAGCAGTCGAGTGTCAGCATCTTTGGCATACACTGGTCATGCCCCTCTTTTCAACCTACATGCCTTGATAAGGCGCCTTCTGCGGTCACCTGTGTGTGACTGATCAATCAATCAGGTTTGCTTTCCACTCCCCATTGTCCGATAACAATCGAAGGCGCCTGCGTCAATACATACGCCCAACGAGGATAGCAAGCTTTCAACAGAAACCTGAATCAAGAGAAAAAGGGATTATAGAATCACGTATCTGATAGGCGTCCATCCAAATTGCTTTTATCAAGACAACAAATTTCACCATGGTCGAGCATAGCAATTCCGGAGCTGTATTTGCTTGGCAAGATCCAGCGTGCTCCTCCTGCCTGTGATAATTCAATTGCAGGGCTCGAATCTGCTTGCTTCCTGATCCCTAGATATCCTGACGAGGTCCTCTGTTTCGCACGTTCCTGCCCCTGCTGGTTGTCAGGAGATCATATGCACATGCGCAAAAACCGGCAGAGCTGCAGGAACGCGATACATACATGTATATGAGAGGGCGATTACCGCGTGTCTCTCAAGACGTTGGTTGACAACGCGCCACTAACGGGTACAACACAGAAGGTGGCTTCCCCATCCCGTAGGACCCGTCCAGTCCAAAAAAAAATCCCAGAAAAAAGAGATTCACACATTCCGGATGTGAGAGCGGGCCAGAACACTTGCATACGCCACGACCAAACCTCCCTATTCACATGCATACAGAGGCGTATCCCATCCATCGCCAACGTTCGGATCCTGAATATCGGGCGCATGGATGGACATATAACCAAACCTGGAACCAGTGTTTCACCTACCAAGCCATCCCAAAGGAGGTGGGTTGAGGTGAAAAATCAAAACTGTGTGTGGCGTCCGGGGAATTGAGCTCTCAATCATCCTGACGAGATTAAGGGAGGAGTCTCCTGAGTTCTGCAATGATAGCAACGGTTTCGTGTTCCAATTGTTGATGTGAGTTTGTGGTGGTGATGTTGGTGGTGCAGGTGCCGGTGGATAGGGCTACTCAACCGCGTCCGCGGAATCTCGTACATCTCGGACTTCTGGCGGGTGTGTGCTACTATATATGGGAGAATAGACTTTGGTACACACACACATACCGGCTGCTAGTGTCTGTCCTACCCACATCATTTCGGTGTTGAAATGAAATTTGAGATTTGGTTGAGAATGGCATGACCACAAATCAAAAAGAAGAAGAAAGAAAGAAAGAAAGAAGAAAAAAGGGCCTTCTCTTCCTCACGAACGGAAAACTGTATTATGTCCAGATCTGACTACAGGAGGTTGTACTATTCCCCTCGACAGCCAACCTCAAAAGTCGGATTGTTTCACAGTTATACAACAAAAGTTAACTATACCACGTACAAGGTGTGATTTATGCTTAGATGTCTTACTGGCTATGTATCAAGTATATACACATGTAGCTGTAGCTGTAGCATTGCAAGAGAAAAATCGCGATAGTTCACCAGCTGCGTGGTCGAGGTAAGGAACCCGTATTCCTCGAGAGATCTAGCTTTCTATTGGAGAGAATGAATTGAAGGAATGCAAGCAATTGCACTCAAATCACTACTGACGGCTGTCCTTTCACGTTCATACTTTGTAGTAGATAGCGCCTGTCACGTTACTATCGTCTGTGAATTCCGGCTACAGAATTCCCCTCCACAGTCGTGAGGTTTAATCTGATTACATATGAACAATGCGAGACCAAGGAGCGAGCATGAAACAGTGAAAAGTGAATTGGTACCAAGCAGTGAGTAAGTAGTAAGTAGTAGTAGTAGTGGTAAGAATTTCTGCTTAGTAGTAGTAGTAGGGTATCACATGCCGAGCGGGATGTCCGGATTGTTCAAGGTAAGGTACCGTCGCTCGAAGAGCGCGTTTGCCTGCCAGTGCCCTTGCGAGAGGACGTGTTCCATCCTTTCCTCATCTCGCAATTGCGCAAGGGAACAACGCTGCGGGAAGCATTTTTCATGCTCTTGCTTGCTTGCTTGCTTGCTTGCTTGCTCCTTCTCCTCCTGTCTCTCAGGGAACACCAAAGTTCCTATTGTGTCCAAAAATGTAGATAAAAACACCCGCCGCGACCCTGTTCGCTTCCTGCCTTCTGCTTCTGCGGATCGCCCTTTGATACAAGAAACATGGATGTCCAGAAGAATGTGTCGCTAGAACATCATCAACAACAACAATAACGACAACAAGAACAACAACAGACCATGCCGCGCCTTGCCCACCTTCTAGTGCTCGCCAAACGCCGCTGTACATGCTCGTCCGTATGCTCGTAATCAGTATCATGCTCAACCCGCGACCTGCTCAGCTTCTCGCCGTGCGTTCTCCTCTTCCTCCTTGCGAGCGGCTTCCTCCTCTTCGGCACGGATCCGTTCGTCCTCGATCCGCTTCTCCTCGAGCAAGCGGTCCTTCTCTTCTTGCGGGAGTGTCTCCCAGTTCTTGGTGTCCTCGTCCCACTGCTTGACGCAGTCCATGACCCAATTGCAGCGCTCGACCTCACCGTACATGGGGTGGTTGAAACGCGGGTGGGCGGTAGGCCAGCCAGAGGCGTGGTAGTGGTGTCTTACGAGTGCCTGGCGACCCTCGTGGGTACCGGAGTCGGAGTGACCTTGTCCGGCAGCGAATGCCTCGACAGTCAGGACGAGAACGCCACCGATGAGCTTGGACTCATTGATGTCGTGGAACTCTTCCCAGGTGACTTTGCTACCGGTCTTGCGAGACATGTGGAGCAGGATGGCCTCGGTGAAGGCAGAAGGACCAGTACCACTGATGACTTGGTCGAAATCGAGCTCAATCTCGGAGATGGGCTTATTCTGCTCCTGGGCGACATTTCGCAGCCAGAGCATGATCTTCTCGATCAGGTCGAGCATGACGGGCAGGCGCGGCTTGCACATGAAAGTCCATTGGCAGAAAGAGGCGCACTTAGAGCCCAGAAGAGGATGGTCCATGAATTCAGGCTCATCGATCTCCACACCGACGACCATGTCGACATCGCGCTCGTTCCAGCGGACCGGGACGAAGTGGTTGGCGGGCTTCAGAGCCTCGACATCGATATCGGTGTAGATTCCGCCCTCGATGTACATGATCATGTAGCGTAACAGATCAGCCTTGATGATGCGCGCGGTGAGCTCGCGGTACATGAAGACGATGTCGGGACGGTTGACGCCGTCTGGGCCGAAGTGAGTCTCGACATATGCGAGATCATTCTGGTCGGTCAAGACCTCGTATCGGTACTCGGGATTCTTCTCAATCCACGTCTGTGCGACGTTGTGGTCTCGCTCTTCGAATCGCATGGGGTCGACCTTCCATGTCTGCCAGATCTTGTGGGGGAAGTGTGTGACCTGCTTCTCCCACATGCTCGGGTTGATCTTGATGCCTGAGCCGGACATGAAGTACAGGAAAAGCAGTGCAACAATGCATGCCGGCAGCACGCGTTGCAGCTGCTTAGGCATGCCTATCTGGCGTGGCTGGAAACCCTGATCCCTCGCCATGAGTTTGGCCTTTTCTGGATCGCTCACAGTGCGCGCGCTTGTCCGCCCCATGGCCAGCTGTCAAAGCGGCAAAACGAGTGTGAGGGTGGTGGTGGTGGTGCTGCTGCTGCTGCTGAGGGGCGAGCGTGGCGGGTGGGTTACCCTCTCGCGTGGAGTGATGAAGAAGGTGAGCCAGATGTGGAAGAGTGGTGTATATGATGGACGGTGAGATGGTGGTGGTGGTGGTGGTGGTGGTTGTTGTAGGGGGGAGGGAGAGGGAGAGAGGGAGAAGGAGTAGAGCCGATGTGAAGCCACAGAAGATCGTAGCAGGGAGGGTGTCTATCAGCAGCAGCAGCAGCAGGCGTCATGCAGCGGATTTTGCAGGACAGGTCACCTCACAGGCTTACCCAAAAGAATCATGGGGGCACGGATTGGCAGCGATATCAGCCGTGGATTTAGTTTGCGCGAGAAGCGACGCGGTCCGCCCAACGAACGCAAAGCAGCGCACAGGCAAAGATTGAGAGGAAGAGCAACAGCTGCCAAGCTGGCTCAGCGGACGACGACACGCTTAGCCGGAAGCGGGTGGGCGCAGAGAGTCGCGGAGAGGAATGGCTGGACATGTGCGCCGCTTCGTATCCACCACCCGACTGGACTGTGCAAAGGGAGATAGATGGAGGGATGCTTGGTGGATGCGATGCTTGGGGGAAAGTTGGGATGCTACACCGAGGCGCGACCGCAATGAGAAGATTGGATCGCCGGCCGGCTGCAACTGGCGAACCTTCTTCTTCACATGCCTTGTAAGTTGTCCCCCCGTCGCTCCGAGTCCCTGCGCGCACCGTACCGCACCGCCAGCACGTATTCCATCTCCCCTTCAATTGGCCGCTCGCTCTGGCTGCACACTGGAGGCCTCGGACCACCGCCACACCGATTGGCCACTCCCCACTCGCCTGCACCTGTACCTGTACCTGGCACGGCGTGCATCTCACATCTCGCATCTCATACAGCGAGTGTGGCACTGTAATAACAATTAACACTGATAGTTGTTCCAGCGAAACACGTCACATGACCCTTCGTTGACAGCTGCAGGACTCCTTCCTGCTTACGGCAACTCGGCTCCCAAGCCGAAACCACCCACCAAGCGCCCCAGGGTGGTGAGACGCGACGAGACGAGACGAGACGAGACGAGACGAGACGAAGACGGGACGAGCCCGAGATGAGATGATGAGATGAGATGATGAGATTTGAGGTGCGGGGAGCCTTTACCCTCTCCAGCCCCGACCAGTTGAGAGGCGACGCCTCCTGATGACTCGCTCCGAGCGCGAATAGGAGCCGCAGTGCACGGTTGATATGTACTGTATCGGCAGGCAGGCAGGCAGGCACAGCAAGCAGGGCGATGATGCAGGAACACACACCCTCTCCCACACTTCCTTCCACACCACGCACCACGCACCACGCATCTACAGTGAGTGATGATACATGATAACAAGCACACTTGTTCTCCGCCTGGCCGTACGCGTACATCCGAACCGACGGTAGTGGTCATTCCGGAACGCGACTCGCTGCAGCGGGAGTGGTGCTTATGGGGGTTCTTGCGGTCTTAGCAAAAGCAGGTTCGCTGAGTTGAGCTTCATGGCCGGATGTGGAAAGGAGTACAGTAATCATGATAAGGTGTAATATCCACCGAGGACCCGTCGACGCTCCAGGTTGCCTGCGCGGGCACTAGTTCACTAGTCCACTGGTCGCGGCGCCTTCCTCGTCTGCCATTCCCAGGGGCGCTGTGCTGACTACGTACCAGACCCGACGACAGTGGACTCCCTCTACTCGTAGTACTCGAGGACAGCAAGCCAGCCAGCCAGCCAGAGATACGGGAGTAGGTTGCGATATTCATCCGTCCGTCGGCAGTCCGGACCCGCGTCGCGCTAACCCTCTTATGCTCATGCTAATGCCCCCCGCTCACCACCACCACCACACGAGAGCACTTCTGCTGCTGCACACAAGAACTTGCTGCGTCTTGTCACCCCTGTGTGCTGCGATCGCGGTCTGTCACGTTATACTGTCGGCGCCACTGCCATCCTCCGCACTTCAACACCACCACCACCACCACCACGCACTCCTGTCGTGTGTGTGCTGCTGTCCAACATCATCACTGATAACTCCACGACGGACGTCGCCATCGGCATCCTCGTCGCTGCCGCTACTGTCCGTCCACCATGTCCGGCAACCAGGAGAAGCCGCAGTTGAGTCTGCTGGAGCAGGGCGAGCTGGAAGTCGACTCGGATTCCACCCTGAACGAAGATGACCGGCCACGCACGCCCTCAGGACTGGGCAAGACGCAGGCTCAGATCTCGCAATTGCTCGACATGGGCGCCTCGCGTCTGTCCGTCCTGCGTCCACAGTTCCTCAGCCTCAGATCGACAAAGAACACAAAGATGCGGAGGACGGCATACCTGGACGGGATCAGAGGCTTCGCTGCTCTCCTCGTCTACCTGCTTCACCACTCCCTGTGGGCTCACGCCCTGTCTGGAGGCACCACCAAGCTGGAGAACACATTCGGCTGGGACGGACAGTACTACTTCGGCGCTTTCCCATACATCAGGACCTTCTTCACCGGCGGCCACTATGCCGTCGCGACTTTCTTTGTCCTTTCAGGCTATGTCCTGTCGACCAAGCCTCTCACTCAGATTCAAGCCGGTGAGTACACTGCTCTCGGCGACGGCATCGCCTCGGGACTCTTCCGTCGATGGTTCCGTCTTTTCATCCCCATCTGGGTCGTCACATTCTGCTACGCCATCATGCCCCACACCCTGGGCATTCATCCCGAGTTCAAGACCCAGAGCAACCTGCGCGATGAGGTCTGGCGCTGGTACTGCGAACTGAAGAACTTCACCTTCGTGTGGAACATGGGTGGAGAGCCTTTCCTGGAGTATCAAAAGCACGTCTGGTCTATCCCGGTGGAGATGCGTGGCTCCATCACCATCTACACTGCACTTCTCGCCTTCTCTCGATGCACGAGGAATGCCAGACTGTGGTGCGAGATCGGTCTCATCTGGTACTTTATCTGGATTGTTGATGGCCTGCATTATGCCATGTTCGTGGCTGGCATGTTCCTGGCTGACCTGGACCTGCTGGCTCTCAACAACAATCTGCCTGAATGGGTGGAGAAGCTAAAGCCACACAAGACCTCCCTTGCCTATGCCGGCTTCTTCCTCAGCATGACTCTCGGAGGCATCCCGTCCAACTCTGCAGACGTCAAGCATCTCAAAGAGACTCCAGGCTGGCGATATCTCGCCTGGATGGCGCCACAGGCTGCCTTTGACTTTCGCTGGTTCTTCCTCTTCTGGGCTGCAGTCCTGTGCGTGGTATCGGTGCCACACATCAGCTGGCTGAAGCGCTTCTTCGAGACTCGCTTCTGCCAGTACTTGGGCCGCATCTCCTACATGTTTTACCTGATCCACGGACCTATCCTCTGGACCCTGGGAGACAGACTCTACGCAGCAACCGGTTGGGTCAACTTCACACACGCCATCACCATTCCGGGCTGGGCAGACTCCTTCCCGCTGCCCAAATGGGGACCCTTTGGCCTGGAGATCGCTTACGTTGTGCCACAACTCCTTCTCATGCCTCTCACTTTCTGGGTCGCTGAGATCTTGACATCAGCATTGGACGACCCTAGCGTCAAATTTGGACAGTGGTTGTACAGTCTCACACAGCCTCCACGAGGAAGCCAACTAGAGGACCGACAGCGCAAGGCATAGAGTTGCAAGGAATGTATTTTAGATATTGTTTATGAAAGCATATATTGGCGCGGTCTTCTCCTGCGCAGCAATCTTCTGTCGATTCTGTATCACACTTGCAAAGTGCCCTACCTATTCTTCTTTCATGCATGGAAGACTTGAAACACGCCTCCCTGACTCCTTGGCGCGCCTACCTCGGTGTTATAGGAGGGCTGTGCCGTTATATCCAGGTGGGGTGCCGTATAGCAAGAGGTCGTCGGACGTGGCAAAGCAGGGCAGACAATTGGTAGTAGGTAGCTCCGCGTCCCTCCCTCTCCACGCAGCAGCTCTGTCTGCGGCTTTACCTCCTACCACTCTACCAACCTTTCCTTATCCTTATCGAGCATGGCAGATATGTAGGTACCTCGCAATGCTGACTCACTTGCGCGCGAACCCGCTGTCCTGTCCTGTCCTGTCCTGTCCTGTCCTGTCCTGTCTGTCGGCGCGGAACCCTTGATGCGGGCACGCGGTGGGGAACGAGAGCACGGATGATGAACATGCACTATGTAGTGTGTGGGCCGCCTCTCCACACAAACTTGTCAAGTCATGCAGCCTGCAGGCCGATCATCCATCCAACTCCCCCCCTACGACACGACAGAGTGCATACACAACCTGGACGTCCGATCGCCACCGAGGCAGCTTGGCACTCGTCTCCGAGTTACCCTTTGCTAGTATTATTGCCGCTGCTTCTGTGTCTCGCGTCTCGGCAAGCCTTGCGCGCCGTGGGGCTGCTCTGCTGTGGCTTCTCCTTCTTCTCCTCTGCTTCTTCTCATCTTCTACTCTCCGCTGCTCGTGTATCGGGAGTGTCGCCGCCGGGGCTGTGGCCACGGTACGCCTCTCCTATCTGGGCCTGATATAGGGGTGGCTCCGGTCTTGCAGTTGGAATTGAGGTCTTGGCTCAGATCCTCTCAACGCGCCTCCGCTCCCACCAACGCGCACGAGTCTGGACGCCTTCTCCTTTAGCCCCACCGCGAACCGAAAGTCTGTCTGCCAGCGCCAAACTCAGTTGAGATCCTGCTAACCAAACTATCCGCCGCCTAACTGATCAAAATTGTCGCGCGCGCGCGCGCTGTGTCAGACCTGGCAGCAGGGGTCCGTGATACATACTACTGCTCTCGTACATACGTCGTTTTGTCTCGTCGCTCATATTCTCAATGCTGTCAGAGTGAGAGAGTGCGCAGCGTGTGTGAACATTATAGCAAGTTGCGCTCGCTTTGTCAAGCAATCGAGCTGCCACTGGGGGAGCGCAGTCGCCACGATGATCCTGGGCGGCGGGCGAAATCGCCTCACGACCTACATTGGCTTGGCCTTTATTGTTTTCATCGTCTTCATCACATTGGGCTGGAATCCGTCCATCGGGAAGAGCTCGTCGGAATCCCTCAAGGGTTGGACGGAATACGCGAAGAGTCAGAGCCCAAAGCCGCCATCATGGCTGGGAGGCAAGAGCACCGACACACAGTCGACAGTGAGCAACCCCTTTGCCGATACTGAGGCAAAGCTGCCTTCGAAGAACCCGGAGCCGTATCCATACAGCGGCACCACTGGCTCGAAGGATAGCACCGCTGGCAAGGATAGCAGTTCTGGCAGCAGCGGCGGCAGCAGCAGCAGCAGCAGCAGCAGCACCACAGACAGCAAGGACAGCACTTCCAACAGCAACAGCCAGGCTGGCGCCAGCAGCGGCAATACCAACAGTCAAGGCGGGAGTGTCGGTGGCACGACGCCTGAGAAGCCCGCGGAGAAACCAATTGTGCCAGTGCCAGCAGAGAAGCCAGTCGAGGCACCCAAAGCTCCTCCAGATGGCATGGGAACACCTCCACCCGACAAGGAGCTGAAGAATTCCCCTTCGTACAGCGACAGTGAGATCAAGTCCAACTACCACGAAGTCCGCTCAGTATCCACCTCTGATGGCAAGCATTTCAACATCACCTTTCCCGGCTACATCACCATGAACCCCAACATCCTCGCGCATCCGCGAGACCCGAACAAATGGGTGGTGACCGCTCAGCACTACCCTCGCGAGCGAAACTTCACCTCTGGGTGGTGTGCCGAGCTTTCCTGCGACGCCGAGTTCGACGCCGGCGGCAACATGACCTGCATCACTCCGCCCATGTTTGCCATCGTGCCCTCGACCACGAGCCCGGGACACTGCACCGGCGACATCGGCAACATCAACCTCAATATCGGCCCCCACGATGCACGTGTATTCTATGGCCCCAAATACCCGTACATCATCTACGGCTCGCAATCGCATTACACCTGCTTTGGACAGTGGATTCAAGATTTCCGTCTCACCGTGGACTGGGGTCTCTTCTGGAATGCATCGGAGCCCTTCTCTTTCCAGACTGAGATCCAGCGACCGGGCAAGTACGGTACAATGGAGAAGAACTACTTCCTATTCTGGGATTTTGAAGAGGAGACCATGTATGCACACTACGACAGCTCGCCCAAGCGCTCCTTTGCCAAGTTGGAAGCCACAGGCTTCGTCGGCGAGGACCTGGCTCCTGCCGCCTATGAGACAGACTCCGTCTGCTGGCAGAAGCACTTGGCCGCGAACCCTCTGCCCGACAAGGAGGTGACCGGCTGGAAGAGTTCCATCCACCAGGCCACCAACTCCATCTCCGTCACCATGTGCAAGCGCGCCGATCCCACCTGCAAACCCACCTCCGCCAACACCTATGTCATCCAGATCTTCCAGCACAAGATCGGTAATGGCTTCATGCACGCCCGCTACGAGCCCTACGTCATGATGTTCCAGCAGAAAGCGCCCTTTGCCATGCACGCCATCTCCCAGAAACCCATCTGGATCCACGGCCGTGCCAACAAGGAATCCATGATCTACGTCACCTCGATCAACTGGAAATTCCACGACTCGAAATACCACGGCTTCCTCGATGACGAGCTCTTTGTCAATTTCGGTATCGAGGATTCCAGGACGGCGTCGATTGATATCACGGCCGCGGCGCTGTTGGAGGGCAACATGATGACGTGTTAAAGAAAGATGTAGACATTTTAGAGAACAACAATCACGACGAGCATTTCTCTCTCTGATGATGAAAAGAGGTTGTTTGGAAGAGCTAGCTAGCGAGAGAGAGAGAGATTTTGGGGCCATTTGAGGCGCGAACTCGGTTGGTTGTTGTTGTTGTTGTACGTGTATGAGAGAAGAGGTTGAATCTTGGGCATACCCCCTTTTCCGGACAACATATGGCATTACTGGGAGGCGTTATGTCTTGGTCCTTTTTATGGCAATGGCAATGTTTGCAAATTGTTCTTTTTTTCCCCTCTCTCTCTCTCTCGTCCCCTGTCTTTCTACACAAGTGTACACACACACGACTCGTGTCGCCGCCTTTTTTTTTTTTCTTTCCATCTTTGTTCCATATGAAAGTATGTGCCACGCCACGCCACGCCACGCCATGCCATGCTATGCCACGCCACGCCATGCCATGCTATGCCACGCCACGCCATGCCATGCTATGCTATGCTATGCCATGCTATGCTATGCTATGCCATGCTATGCCATGCTATGCCACCCAACTACATGTACTGTTCGATTCAGTTGCCGCTGGCAGGGTTATCCCCCCCTTCGGCTGGGTGGGTGGAGAGTGTTTTGTCGTCGTCGTGCGCTGCATGCATGCATGCATACTACTGTAGTAGTTATTGGAATTGTGTCAGGGTTAGGAATTGTGTCAGGGTTAGGAATTGTGTCAGGGTTAGGAATTGTGTCAGGGTTGGAAATGTGTCAGGGTTGCAATGTATAACAAGATTGACATGTATGTGTGTATGTATGTATGTGGCAGCCAGCCAGCAATAGACGCACGGGCAGCATAGACGCACGGGCAGCAGAGGCAGCAGAGGCAGCATAACTTGGCACAGATGAACCGGTCATCAGCCCAGTCATCAGTCATCTGGTCAGCCAATCTGGGTTGACACTGTGAATGTAGATGTAGCCACGCCGCCTTATCCTCATCCTCACTTTCGTCTTGTACCTCGTCTTTCACTTCGTCCTCATCTCGTCCTCAGCATACAATGCCCTCGGCACTCTGCCCTCAGCACACGGCATCCTCGCAAATTGGGGCCAATTCAAAAAGTTGACGTGATGATACACGGTAGAAAGGGCCTACGTGCCTTTGTTTGTCTGTGAGTGAGTGAGTGAGAAGCAAAGCGGATGGAAAGAAAAGCTGCTGCTGCTGCTGCTGCTGCTGTTGTCTCTCTGAGTGACTGTATTTGATGTGAGATTCTGCGACGAGTGACGATGATGATGCGCGATATAACGTGCTACTGTGAATCGCCCTGTAAAGCAATATCCCTTTTGTGGACCAAAAAGCAAAAGAACCGACAACAGAGGGGGCGGCGCTTGTTGATCCTCCATCCTACCTCGTGATTAAGAGGGTCGTCTAATTCAAGAGATGCTGCGAGGTCGCTTTGTGTTCTGTACAGAGCAGAGACACCTTTGCGCTTTAGATGCGAGCTGCACATTGAATAGCTGGCGGGGCTTGGATGGGGACGGTCGAGATCGAGGAGCTGGGATTGTACAGTTCAATTCACTGCGTAAGGATGTCGTCCTTGGATTACGAAGAGAAATTTGTTGCTGACAAAAGGCGAGCGTCATACGGACTGTGGAGTTGAAGTCGGGGTATGAGATGTGTGAGATGTGCTCGGCGTCGTTTGCGGTTTGGCAGATGGGGAAAAGGTTACATCTCTCTGCCAGAACAACCAAGTCTAGATCCATGTATTCGGGATTCGTGTCATAGATTGAGCCACGCATTTCATCAGAACGATGTGGTCATCATGAATCCATCAGACCCTTCTTCTCCAGCCATCCGTCAATCGACGCATACATATCGGCAATCCTCTTTCGTCTCGGTGCATCATCGGCATGCACCCAGTCATCCACAAAGCCATGAGCTTCACCCTTCACCATGAAAAACTTATAATCACCCTCTTCGAATCCACCCTCCCAGTCCATCTCCTCTGGCTTCTTCTCGGCGAGTTCACACGCCATATCTCGTGCTTCTCTGCATAGGAAGTCATTCTGTGCACCCACAAAGCAGATGTTCTTGGGCAGGTCTTCTCTCTCTGCGTACCAGGGACTTAGCAGCGGATCCGTTCGATCCTGGCCGGAAGGAACATAACCCCAATCGATGCAGCGTGCGATGTATTTGAGCGGCTCGACGGGCTTCTCTCGGGAGAGACGAGTCTCCCATTTGCCTAGAGTGTCGACAGACCAATCTACGATTGGATACCAGACTACGACAGCTCTGATCAGGCCTTTCAGTTCGGGTAATTGAGGGGCGGTGAGAGCCAGATTGCCTCCGGCACTGAATCCGCCAAGGATGATCCGATCCTTGTCGATCGGGAGGGATTTGTCTTCTATGATCGAGCGCGCGAGTTCGGCTGTTTCGTGCAGCTGGACCGGGAATCGATGTCGTGGGGTTTTACTGTAGTTGAGACTTGCAACGATCATGCCTGTGCGATCCCGCCATGGAGCGCAGAACTTGTCGTCCAGAGAAGCGTCTCCAACAGCAAAGCCGCCACCGTGCATGTTGATGAAGAGCGGCCTCGGCCTGTCCTTTTCCCCGTCGATTGTTGAGCATTGTGGTAGGTATATCCGGACTGGGAGGTGAGGATGGCATGCATACTTCTTTATCAGACTGGGTTTGATTGCAGTGATATTTCTGCGTTTCCGCTTGATCAGCAGGATGATGATGCCGAACAGGAATTTGGCTATCCAGATCTTGAAGAAGTATCCGATTCGCCAAGAGAGTGGTATGACCTTGGGAATGAGGTACTCTGGTGAGATATCTGGACCAAGATTCGAGTGATTCTTTCTCTTCCTAGCATTTGGGATGGTAGAAGACATGGTGCCAGCGGATTTGCTGTGATGTCAAGCTAACAACAACCAGAATGCAGAAAGGGACTGTAAGTTGAACAAGCAATGTCGGTGTTCTCAAAGCACTGAAATGAGTGGGCGCCACGCGTGGTGCCGAGGCGCTTTTGCAGCTCAGTGCTGATCTCGTGCCTGTTTTTACGCCATCATGGTCGTGTCTGCTGTAGAGCTTCGTATCGTCCCAATGGTGTGACAGCTCATACACGTCCTTTGTCGACGAAGATGTGTGCTCTAGGAGACGCATTAAAGGTCATCTCACTGCGAGACACTTCTCCAGATTGCTTTCTCAGACGGATCTCACGGCTATGATACTTGATTCCGATGTCCCTATGCATTCAACGACGACGACATGTGACAATGATCCGAGGTGAATGAAAGATTGAGCTCTGGAAATGAAGAAGGAAAGCAGATTATCGTCATGAAAGCGGGCGGCCTGAGAGGCGAATCACGGACATTCGCTAGCGCGTCACGCATGGGAGCAAATCAGAGCGCCGCAGCTCAGACCTCACCAGATTCTTCCCGGACTTCTGACGTGCAGCTTCGCAACACAAACCTCTTCCCGGACGGCTATACAGCTCTTCCCCAAGGCTACGATTCAGCTCAAGCAATGCGCAAGAAGTGGGCCTCCATCTCGCATCGCAAACATGTTCTACGACCTTAACATCCCGTGGTCCGCCAACGACCAACACCTTTCACGCACCTTGAACTTCGCCCATGAGCTGGGCTACAATGTCGTCGCATTGAACCACACCATATCCGGGAAGCTGCCAGCAGACTTGGTGAGACGTGCAAGATCGGCGCAAGCTATGGTTTCACAATACTGAATTCCCTAACAGACCAATCCCATACCCTCCCCACTCTCCGAAAAAGGCATCCCCTCCAAACTCACCATCCTCCGCCGAGCCACTCTCGTCTTGACCGAGTCTCACCAAAATGCGCGCCTCGCCGCCCTCTCCAAGGAATACGATCTCCTCGCTCTGCGTCCCATCGACGAACGATCCTTACAACTAGCCTGCAGCTCCCTAGACTGCGATATCATCTCCCTCGACCTCACCGTCCGCCTTCCCTTCTTCTTCAAACACAAGACTCTCTCCGAAGGCATCAAAGCCGGCAAACGGTTGGAGATCTGCTACTCTCAAGGCCTGCTCGGTGATGCCCAAGCACGTCGGAATCTGATCAGCAATGCGACGCAGCTTATTCGAGCGACGAGGGGCAGGGGTTTGATTTTGTGCAGTGAGACGAAGGGTGGGGCTGTCGGGCTGAGAGGGCCCTGGGATGTGATCAATCTGGCTGCGATTTGGGGATTGGGCCAGGAGAGGGGGTATGAGGCGATGAGTAAGGAGGGGAGGAGCTGCGTTGTCAATGCGAGGATGAGGAGGACGAGTTACAGGGGTGTTGTGGATGTGGTTTATGGTGGGGAGAAACCAGCGGCTGGGGAGAAGATTGTTGAGAAGGGAAAGGAGAAGCAGCAGCAGCAAGGGCAGAAGAGGAAGGCCGATGTGGTGGAGGGGATGGGCGAGAAGAAGAGAAAGGTTGACGAGGCCAAGGCTTCGGCAGAGAGTGAAGACGTGGAGAAGCCTATAAGCAAGAGAGAGGCAAAGCGTAGAGCGAAGGCGGCGAGGCTACGAGCAGGCGATGCTTCAGGTGACCCAACGATGTCTAGCGATGCGCAACCAAATCGCGGTGCTGGAGCAGCTCAGCAAGGATGATGACGAGGTCATTCGTATATGACCAGGCGAAGACCCTGTTCTGGAACATGCGCTATTCATGCGGAACAACATCACAAAGGGTGCAAACGATCTCGGTCAGATGTCGTGCTTCATTCTGGTCCTGTCTGCACTGCTTCTTGCAGACTCATGCTCCTCCAAACAACAACGACGACAATGCCACCAGGACCGCAACAGCAGGCGGGCCATTCCTCCGGGCACTTGAAGTCGTTGTTGCCGTCAACGTCGCTACGGAGCCAGCTACGGTAGTAGCCTGCCCCTTCATCGTGGTCGTCACAGGAGGCACGGTCGAATCGTACGTAATGGCAGGTGCCGCATCTGCTCCGGACGACCTAGCTGTCGCTGCCGCTGCGTTGTCATTCGACGAGAATGCGTAGGAAATGGTGCGGTCGCTCTGCCAAGTCCAGACCAGCGTGCTGTCAGTCAAACCGTATTGACTGAGTGCCGTGACCGATCCAGGAAAATTTGAATGGGCAGCGGTAGCAGGATATCCAGCGGGTAGTGAGAGTGGGTTGAGATATCCTGCTGTGTCTTTTGATTGGACGCCGTACGACGGGCATTGCGATTGAGCTGCGTCGAGCCAGTCCGAGTCGGTGTACCATTTGCAATTTTGCTGCACGAATGTGGTTGCATTTTGAAACAAGGATGCTGCTTCCGGCTCATTGTTGGGACATACGCTCTGCAGCCATGCCAAGTCCGCTCTATGGAAGCAGCATGCACAGGGAGTGAAGTTGAGGATATCTGCGGAGCCGGTCGTGTAGCTCACCCTCGGATCGGCCTGTGCCACAATCTGGATGGACGGAGGTTGCAGACTGTGGCAGCGCTACTAAGATCAATGCATACCGGTGGGAAGATGTGTAAACTCACCACAAGATCCAGGAAGCCCATCATAATTGACATCGAGGAATGGGGGCAAGTTTGACTGCTTACAAGGTCAGTGAGTGGACAAAGAGACTTGAGTGTTGTTGTGCTTCTCCCTACGCACGGGATATGAAGCGTCCCTAATGACTTCGAGCTCGAAAGTCGCAAGGACGGACTGGTATTCGCACGAGTAGGCCTGTATGGGATGTTCAGCGACACAAATACACCAGAGAAGAGGAAGATGCGGAAAGAAAACCCACCCTGTTCCACCAGCCTTCAGCAATGCAACCTGTGATATCTTGATAATAGATTGCCGCGCTCCAATTGCGCAGGCCTGATTGACGCCCGAGGTGGTATTACAGCTCGAGGCGGCTGTTGTATACTGATTTGTGACTCGCTGATAGCAGTCGTTTGTACCCGTAGGACTGACACATCCAGCGAGATCAAAGTTCTGGTCGTCGAGCTGAATGTTTAGAGGAGTGCTGTTGAGGCCAGCGCGAGCAAGCAGATATAAAACATGGTGTGCAAGAAGTATAAATTGAACGATCATCAGTTCTGGAAAGACGTTCACGCGGCAGACGCCTGCAAGAGCATCGTCGCCTTGATATTACCCAAATCAAGCTCACCAAGGCACGGATTGTGGCCCTCTCAAGCTTCAAGAGCTCGCTGGCGACAATTGATCTTGTGCCGTCCACGTGGAAAGTGTAATGTGGCATTCTGCTGAAGGCTAAGATGATGACTCGTCACACGTTATCGCACTATGGTACGGCTTCATCGACGCATGCCGACTAATGACACTCAGCTCACCCTGTCAGGCTGTGGCTTCGCGAGCAGTGTGATGGCTGTTGACAAGGGCGTGAGCTGGTGAGGATGCCATGCTTTTCGGAAGACGGCCAAGGCGCGGGATTCAAGGCCCTAAATGTCACAGGTGGGACTCCTCTTGTCTGTACTGAAGTTTGGGTGGTCGTGGTCGTTGATGTGAGGTGGGAGAAGAGACAGCAAGACAGTAATAACTAGGCCCAGGCCGCCCAGCGGTCCGGTCGGTGAATACGGGTGTCGCCGAGCTGTGGGGATTGGGGCCAGCATCGCTGGCGGAAGCTTCGTTCCTTCTCTGAGTAACTTCACCTCATCGTGCTTTCCGTACTCTCGGCGCCTCGCCACCACAAGAAGTGTGAGGAAGTGCAGTACTGTGCGTGTGAGAATGGTGGGGAATGATGCGTATGCTGATGAGAACTTCCGGTCAGTGATCGGGTATCTAGCAATGATGTACAGTAGTGTATGCCATGGCACGACGCAGAGTCCCTTCTTCTGCGTTACACGCCAGGAAACGAAGCTGCAGGAGGGAAAGAAATGGTCGCTGGATGTATAGTTCGGGGAGAAGAGCACAGATACGCTTTCGCTGAGGTGAACCAGCCTTCTCCATAGAGTATTTCAGTCCGCAAACTGGTCTCTTCTCGCAAAATGGCGCTTGTCTTGAAGTCAATAACACAGGATGTTACTCGATATTGGTGACTTCTTTGGGCGAAATGTATAAGTTGGTGGGTTCTCGGTAAGTGAACAAGGTGAGAGTGGTTGGGGAAATGGTCGTGGACAAGGCTTCGAGCATCTTCCGAAGCCGTCAACATGAAATTGCTCACTTGCACATGCATGCCGCATTCAGCAATCAGGCCACCATCGGCACAGTCGGCAGGCAGGAAGCGCTCCGAGATCATGCACGATCCGCTGCAAGGACACCACTCCAGAAATTCCTCCAAGCCCGACTCCACGACTTCTACATACATCATCATCGCCTGTGCGAGTATCTCTGGCAGCGAATCTGTACACCATGCCGCCTTCACTTGACGAGCTCCTCGCCTACCGGCCGCATCTGATAGACTACGAAACCAAGTTGCCACTCGAACAAGCACCCAAGTCGAAACTCGCCTACCTTCACATGCCTACATCCTCGCCGTCTGGACGTCTGCTCGCTGCACTCAATGGCGTGGCCGAGCCTGGTGTGTCCTGCCTTACTATCTCGTAGCACGTGATCCACGCTCGATCCCTGCTGACTGCTTGATTCTAGCCAAGAAATGCTCCTTGGTCATAGACAATGTGGTGTTCCCGCCACTCACCACGCAGCCACTTGCGCCTCACCTCAAGTACTCCTTCTCGGTCACATTCAACAGACTCTTGACCGCACCGACTTTGCGCCTGGAGTGCACGTGGACCTCGCACGTGAGGCATCCCCAACCGATTGCCCCGGACGAGCCTTTCAAGATCACGATGGAGTTTCATCTGGCTCCACAGGCCGATGGAACAGCCGGCATCAAAGACCTCCATTTACAGGAAGGTGTGCTGCACTACGACGGTCAGCTTGCCGATGAGCTCGTCTTTATGGCGCATCCTGGGACCACCGTTTCGGTCACCGGTTTCAACAATGTCCCTTCAGCTCGAGGACTCGCAGCGCATGGGCTGCAAGTCATCACCGTCCTCCGCAGCTTGATCAAACCAACAGCGCCTGTGAAAGTTCGCTTACGATTCAAGTCGCCGATCGCGGGTTCAAGCTCCGCATTGGCGAGCCTGTTGCCTTTCGTCATAGGCTCAGACAAGCTGCCCTCACTATCTGCTCCGGAGTGGAATGCGTTTCTGCCACTTGTACCAAATCAGACCGTCGAAGATCTGATTCATTCCAAGACCCCGTTTCCGATGCTGCCCCAGGAGCCCTGCTCGACTTACACGACACCAATGCATGCATCAGTTGAACTCCATGAGTCCTCGCGCATAGCATTTCTTGAGCAGGAGATCGAGCTCATGGATTGGGCCAAGGCTCCCCATTCCGGCATCCCGATAAGACTTGGTGGCCTCGTGGTCGTGGCAGTGCGGTTCGCCGCATACAGCGATGTCCCGGACCGCCTGCGTGCTGTCATCGAGTGGCAAGATCCTGAATCTGGAGAACGCGTCGGGGGCACGGCGATCCGTTCGACAGTGGCGCTCCGACTGGATGTAGCATACGATGCGCTATTCGTCTTCCCGAATGGCAGAGAGAAACTGCGCGACGCATGCGTACACGCTGCAGACGTGCATCTGCGGCAATTCGTCCCCATCACAGTCAAACCCAAAATCTCTAGATTCACATTAGAAAAGCAGCTGGAGACCGCATACAACCTGCAGCATCCAGACTCCTTTCGATGGCAGCCATTGATCCTGAACCAGCACCATGACCAACCGATCATTGATCTTGCTTTGGAACGATCTCCAGAATGCGTAGACCTCCCGGTACCAGGGGAGGTTGACAAGGCGTACGACTGGCTGCTGAAGTGGCGAGATTGGAATGAGGAGCAGCTCGAGGCTCTTCGAAGTGTACGAGCTGCTGTTGGCCGAGTCGTACTTTGCACAGCGCCAGCAGGCTGTGGCAAGACATTGGTACAGCAAGCTTTATGCGTCTTCTTCTACAAACTTGGCTTGCACGTCCTGGTTTCGATGCCTGCCAACAGCAATTGCACGGACTTCATGGGCAAGCTTGGCGAATGCTTCACCGAAGATGAAGTCCGAGCCACAAGAGTGTTTCCATCGTCAGCCGATGTCGATGCGAAACGCTTCCTCAGTCACGCTTCCGGGAATGTTTGCGATGCTCAGAATGTCGATTTTCTAGAGATGGAGATGATTCGTCAGGACATCCAGTCGAGCGGTGAGAAATACTCTGCTTATGCCTCATATGGCCTCCCAGCTCAGGTGCTTGCTGCAGCTCGCGCCGCAGAGTATTCCCACGTCGAAGACATGAACGGCAAAGAAGTCGACATCTGGGCGGAATTGAAGACCATCCTAGAGGCCAACGACAACCACACATTCTCTTGGAACGCCAAGGACCTGAAGCATTACCAGACCATCTATGACTCCTGCAAATCTTACTATGTTGCAGTCAGCCGAATGATTGTGACTACCACTGGGAATGTTCGGGCCAGCGTCATCATCGATAATTGGGCGCAAAACAAGCATGATTCCAAGTGCAATGGCATTGTCGTGATCGTCGATGAGGCCGGCAAGGACAAAGAGATCGACACTCTGTCAGCGCTGCTCTGGCCTGGCTTTCGACAGAAGGTGAGTCAAGGAGCACTCATGTGTACGAGACATATACTAACGTCATACCTTCAGATCACTGGCATGATTCTTCTGGGAGACGAGCGTCAACTCGAGCCGACCAACATGTCCGGCAAGGGCGTCGACGCCGTGAACCCATTCGCCCATCGAGTGTCCCTTCCATTCCTTACTCGGCTGAAGCGTGAAGGCTACCCCTGTACAGAGCTGGTAAGCATGGACATTGATCTATCTGAGACACAAGCTAATCTTCCTTGCTCGCCAGATCGAACAGCACAGAATGAGTCATCACATCTCGGACTGGCCTTCGAAGAACTTCTATCCACCCCCGGGCATGCGAAATGGCCCGGGCACATACAAGATACTTCGCCTCTCGCAGCCGGGCTTGTACAACTGCCTTCGCAGTATCTTGTCCGGCCTCGGCCAGGATGTCAAGGTCAGCTGGAGTGATGCCACAGCCGACAAATTTCTGCGAACACAGTACATCGAGATCCTGGGCCACAGGGAATTCGTGTCCGGGAGTGCAATGGTCCGTGAACACATCAAAGGTTTCTTCAATGAGATCTACTGGCATCTGTTGGCATACTACAGTGCCAGTCTCAGCAAGGAATGTATGGTACGTGCAGTGAAGCTCAGTAAACACACGATAGGCGCAAATATCTGCTGACATCGCTTGTTCTAGGTCATTACGGCGTACAAAGCTCAGAAGAATCAATGGCTGGATGCCGTCCGCGCTCTGCAGAGACGTTACGGGATCCCTGACAAACAGATGCCCAGGATCATGACCATTGACTCATCTCAAGGCTCTGAGGCCTCCATTACCATTATCGACTGCTCTGTGCAAAACTGCAGGCCTGAGAAGGGGTGCAACGGTATCGGGTTTGTCGAAGATGATCGTCGAATGAACGTGGCCTTCACTCGAGCTCGAGACGTTCGTTGGGTCATCGGTGGGCACTGTGGCGTTGGCAACCGGCCTCGTGGTTTTCCTGGAACACCTGCATATGCACGATATCGGGAGGAGACAGAGGCAACTCAAGTGAAGTATCAGAAGATATGGCATTGGGAGGGAGACTGGCTGAAGGTCTTGAGGAAGAAGGACATCAAAGTGCCGATACGATATACAGACGACTTGGAACGTGCAGAATCAGGACAAGGCTTGTGAGTACCGAACCTGCTCGATGAGCTGGACACTGCAGGTATTTGTTCAGTGAAGGCGCTTGTGATGAAGCGAATCAGATGCTGAGCGCGACTCTCTGCACCTGATGGGTTGGAGTGCATTTCTACGTCAAAAGTAAGTAGGCTTACTCACTTGCAACCTCGCAGCGTCTCTTCTCTCATCCCTCTCTGCTGTCTCCTTCTGTCTGTCTGTTTAAGTATGTTCACATTCTCCCATTCTCAAGACTCACAGCACCCGCACGAAAATGTCCATTCCGCCACTTCCACTCTCGCGCTCTCGCGTCTCAAGAAGGAAGGAACGACTGTTTTGGCTTTTTTTGCATGTGATCGAGCATTCGCGCGCTCGGCTAGTGTCTTGGCGTCCAGGCAGCCCTCCGCTGTTTGCTCGAATCTTTCCACTTTCTTTGCACACGCTCTTCATCCGCGACACCACTCTGTTCGTCGCTGACTGGCTTTGTGACGGCGATTGGCTGGTGTTGACTTGCTGCACGCTGCACGACTGGGCAACATCGGCCGCATCATGGCATACTCCGCCGCCAACTCAAACCCTCTGCGGGTGATGGAGTTCCCCGCCTCGTCATACTTGAGCAAACTGACGGACTTCGTCAATGATGGTGGTATCACGAAGGAGACGAAACTCGTGAGTCTCGTCAAACCGTCGGTGGCATGGACAGATCTCGTGCACGAGTCTGTTGGAGTCGGCTGTGGGCTGTATCTTGAGGACGGCTCCCAGTATCCGCCTTCTTTGGAGGGTCAAAGCAAGCCTTACCAGCTGATGATGAGGTTTGACAAGCTTGTAAGTGTTCCGTGATGATTGACCTGGCTTGACTGACCTCTCGCGTGCAGAAATTCGCACCAATGCTCCGCTTAGAGTGCTGGCTTACCTCCGTGGCTCTGACATTGACCATCGAGTTCCATTTCAACAATCACAGTGGTCTTGAAAATGGTATCACGGGATTCGCGCAGACAAAGGACACGCTGTCGTTCTTCGCACGTGGGGCCACCTGCGCTGGCCTCAATCGCGTCACTCGTCACGAGCCCGACTTCGGACAGCAGGAGCTTGATATCGTAAACATATTGAAGCATTTGTGTGATTCCGAGGTTCCTGAGAAAGTCACGCTCCGCCTCAAGAAGGACTCCATGTCTGTTGGCGATCGTCGTCGACTCGACGCAATTCTGGCACAGATCCCGGGCGGCAACGGGGAGACTCTGCCTTCCTTCGGAGCGGAAGAGTATGACGCCTGGAGAGATAGGTCCGGCGAAGTCAAGTACGGGCAATCGATTCGGGATCGCCTGTCCAGACTCAACAAAGACCCAATGATGCATTTGCAGAGCAAGGATACCTTTAGCACTAAGGACGAGGCCGTTGTTCAGCTGGGACAGTCGGCAATCATTATGGCTGCAGAGTCCGAAGCAGCGCTTATACTTTGGTCAAGAGGCACACACCAAAGCACCGTCTACACCAAGGTCAACAAGCAAGTGTTCTTGGCTCTGGATTATGAAAGCTTTCGAAAACTTGATGGTTTCTTCAAACTACCGGACGACCTGGAATGCAAGTTGAGCTTTTCTTTCTCTAGCGGATCCGTCGACGAGGCTACTGGGCGTCGGTATAGGGGCAATCCCGGATTGCCACATCACGCCGCATTCTTCAGAATTATGAACCTGAGGAAATTCTGGCACGTTGAGTTTCCGAAGCCCAAAGAGAACGCGGATTGCAGTTACCTGAGGCTGAGGCCACATATCAACTCATTTTCAGAGAATGGTCACCTTGTAACGATCTTCGAGCTCACGAAACTGCACAACGAGCGCTGGTGGCAAGTCCTGCTGAACCAGCGCCACGAGTTAATTCCAACGGTCGATACGACCGCGTCAATTGATAACGCACTTAAGCAGAAGGCAGACCTGTGGCTTTCAAGCTGCAAGCCTTGGAATGCTGAGCAGCTAAAGGTGATCGAGGCCATCAAAGCAGCCAAAGGTAGCATGTGTATCGTGATGGGCGCCGGAGGAACCGGCAAGAGCACGCTTCAGAAGGCCATCTCATTGTATTACTGGATCTTGGATCTCCATGTCTTAAACTTTGCGCCCTCCAACCAAAATGTGGATGACATGGCCGCCGATCTGGCACAAGCGAATCTGGAGCGCGAGTTTCCTGGCTTCGACTTTTCGGAGTTCAGCCATCTACGCCTGTTTTCCCTCGCGAAAGATTCCGGAGCAAATAAGATGAATGTCGATCAAGCGGAAGATGCGGAGGTGGGGCACTTTGACGCTGCCGTTCTGCGCTTCGGTGAGCTCATGTTCGAGCTGGATGGCAACGACAGCCACTCTGGCAAAGCGCGGGAGTTTGGTGTTGTTCCAACCATTCTTCGCCGGCTGGAGAGCACGCAGAATATCAGCGGCCCCTGGGCCGAGCTTGGAGATTTTGTTCGGGACTATCGAGAGAATAGTGTCGACACCAGAAAGAACTGGCGGAATATGGACAAGGGTCGCCGAGCTTGGGGACACTGCGTGGCTGAGGTCATCGGCGCGAACAGATATATGCTGGTGACTTTGGGCAACGCCAGAGCAGCTGAGTTGCGTGAGTGCTGGGCCGGGCGCAGCAAAGGCGTCGTCATATTTATCGATGGAGCCACCCGCGAGATCGAGCACAATATCTGGGCCGCAGTCGTGTGCGAGAAGTGGGCTCGCATAGTGAAAGGAGTCTTCATGTTCGGAGATGACAAGTAAGTTCATTGTTTCGCAAGAGATTCTTAGACTGTACTGACCTCTAGCACAGGCAAATGCCGCCTGTCAACACATGCGTCAAGAACAACGTCCAATTCAACCCATTCCTCGACCGGCTCAATATCGCGCTGCCGTGCCGTCTCGTTCGCGAAGGCTTCCCGCACGTGCGGCTCGAAATGCAATATCGCATGCATTCAGAGCTCGCAGAATTTCCGGGGCGAAAATTCTACGACGGAAAGCTTACAAGCAATCCTCAAGTCAATGTCAAGCTTCCCCAACGCGTGCCCGGCTTGCGGAAGGCGCTTCACAAGATCATCGCCGATCATGGTATACGAACTGAAGCTGAGCGCAAGAAGTACCTCCTCCTTGACAATGACGCGTCTGCTCGGCTGCATTGGATCGAGGTGGTCGGACCGCGATCCCAGGATACGCACAAGTCCTGGAATGTGGCTAAGCACGTGAACGTCTTCTTCGACAAGATCCTTCCCGGTCTCATGGAGTTCTCCAAGAGCAAGTCGGAGAACATGTACGACAATGTGCTCGTCCTGTGTGCATACACCCATGCGCGCGACGTCTACACGAAGCGCATCAACAAGATGTTGGCCAAAGACAACAGCATCACCGATCAGGACCTTCCTCGAATTGAGACGATCGAAAAGGGCCAGGGCTTGAACTACAGAATGGTAGTCTTCGACACATCTCTGCAGGATGGCGACTCTGTTGGTATGTATCGTCCGGAACTTCACTGGACTTGAAAGTAAGATTGCTGACGCCGACAGGCTTCTTGGCGAATACCGCTCGACTCAACGTGGCCACCACGCGGGCGACTGACGTGTTGTGGATCATTGGAGGCACGATGCATCAACGCCACGACAACTGGACCGGCGCTGATCCCATCATCACGCTGTACAGGCGCGCGCTCCAAGCCAAGGGTCAAATCCATCGCTTTGCCTGAAAGCTGTGAAAGAATAGAGCGCTACGTGATTAGCCGGGATGCATGCTGTTGGGTTGAGCATTGGAGGGGAGCAGATGTCAAGCAACGCAGTAAGACGGTCGTCTGCAAGCGTACCATAGCAAGCATACTCACGCAACGATCAGTGCAATACGTTCACTCCACATCCCACACGTCTCCGCATGGTTGTCATACTACTCTCTCCACGTCTGATGTGGTTCCCAGCTCAATCGCTGTGCTACGCAAGCGCATGGTATGTCCGTAGCAGAAATGTGCTGAACCCCAACCTTATCATAGAGGAGGAGGAGAAGGGGAGAGCTCTTATCTTCATGCCACAAAAGTCCATGCTCGTCAAATCACCACAGAGCACATTACGGGTGTGCCCCTGTCCATTCTCGCGTTTCAAGGTGGAGTTCGGATCCGGGGGTGAAGCTGTGGTTGAGAAGGATGGAAGCAAGGCTGGGATGGTGGGATCGCGGGATTGTGGTTGTTTGCGGGAATCACATGTGATGATGGAGGATGGAGAGCAGGTGTGAGCGGAGGAAACCCCGTTTGTTGCAGCTGCTGCTGTCGGCTTGGGAATGACTGGGTTATCGCGCGAAGATGTAAGTTGGACACCGACGCTGATTGTGTGGGACAGACACGTGAAGTGCTCCAGGATTCTACCGAGCCTCGCAATATGTCTCGCCACCACGCGAGAACGCGTGATGTTGCACAGTGGCATATGTTGGGCTAGAACGATGATGGAATGGGAGTGGGGTAAGTTTCCGCATGGAAGGGATCGATCTTGGAAGTCATTCTATGTATTCGAGATGCGAGAACGAGAACGAGAACGACGGGGAAGCTCGTTGTGTTCCGCATCTGGAAGTCCTCGGTGAAATTCATTGATGACTGCTCATCAGCAACGCTTCTGTATGTGTGTATGTGTGGTGCGCTGGAGAGCAGGAGGTAGCCTCGATGCCGAGATATGGACACTCTGCTATAACATTGCACTCATGCTGAAAGTGCGTGTTATTCTGCAGTGATGGGAGAAGCGTGTATTGATGGAATGTCTTGGGGTGACGTTGAGAGGAAGAAGCTGTAAGGTAGCGCCGCCTGCATCACCTCTCACGCCACGATGCTGCGAACCCTGACCCCGGTTCTCTCTCTCTCTCGGCAGAGTTTACCGGCGGTTATTCAGGGTCGGAATGTGGCACGCAGATGGATGTAGATGTGGTTGATGTGGTTGTTGATCATTTGCCACTTGGCCGAATTGTCGTTGCAGTGTCGATTGCAAGGCTATATCGAATTGACTGATGAGGGTGGGTCATGGCATAATACGATCAATGTCTCGGTTGTCGCTCTCGTAATGTGTATGGAGGGAGGGATATATCCTTGAAGATTTTGGTTGGGACAGGCGGTTGGTGGGACAGAGGCGCGAGAGGTCCATACAAGCGGGTGAGCTGCAGCACGCAAGACGTACGGTACATGCACAGCGAGCGTCTGGCAGCAGAGAAGGCAGCCAGCAGCAAGCAGCAAGCAGCCAGTAGGTCATCACGGGTGGCGGCAAGATGTCCGAAAGATTCCTCTCCAAGCTCCAGCCTTGTCTGCATCTGCCACCAAAACCCTCCTCCTCAACACTCGTTTTCGTTTCATCGTAATAGTCCTAGCGCCCGCTCTAGCTTGCCCCAGATTCGCACCGCTGCTTGCTACATATACAAAGAACTGCCACTTTCTCTCACTTCCATTCTTCCGCACACCCTCTACCCTCATTCACTGCCGCATCTCACGGCATATCGCTTCCTCCTCCTGTACGCGGATCACTCGTTCTTCCGTCCGCGACCTTCTCAACCTCGAGAACCACCAACCGATTTCTCAGGTACCATTGGCACTGTACACACCTTCACGCCAAACGACAACTACGACCATCTGTGGTTGCCTTGGGTATTGATACCCTCCAGCTCCTCACACCTGATCCCTGCGACACTCCTCGTATCCAACCCACATCATGGTTTCTTCGCAGCCAACAGCCGGCGAGGCTCATATCGACCCGGCGTTCCAGTCCAAGATTCCCACTGCCAACGAGGCTCTTCCCAGCAAGGTCATCAAGGGCCGTACCCAGAACTACGACCCTACAAAGCCACACATTACCGAGCTTCCACTCACCCGTGAGTACTGTCACAATATCGCTACATGGACGCAGAATCTGTAACTGACATCCTCGCAGGCAAGAACTGGTACAAGCACGTCAACTGGCTTAACGTCTACTTCATCATCGGCATTCCGCTCGCCGGCTGCATCGCGGCTCTCTACACCCCCCTCAGACTTCCAACCGCCATCTTCGCCATAGCCTACTACTACGCCACCGGCCTCGGCATCACAGCTGGATATCATCGATTATGGGCACACACTTCCTACTCTGCCTCGACTCCTCTCAAAGTCTTCCTCGCCTTTGTCGGTGGTGGAGCTGTTGAAGGCTCCATCAGATGGTGGGCTCGCGACCACCGTGCACACCACCGATACACCGACACCGACAAGGACCCATACAGTGTTCGGAAGGGTCTGCTCTACTCGCACTTGGGCTGGATGATCATGAAGCAGAACCCAAAGAGAATCGGACGCACGGATATCTCTGACTTGAACGATGACAAGGTCGTTGTCTGGCAGCACAAGCACTACATCAAGGTTGTTCTCTTCGCTGGACTGATCTTCCCATGCTTGGTCACCGGTCTCGGCTGGGGTGACTGGTTCGGTGGTCTCATCTACGCTGGTATCCTCCGCATCTTCTTCGTCCAGCAGGCCACTTTCTGTGTCAACTCTTTGGCCCATTGGCTCGGCGACCAGCCATTCGATGACCGCAACTCTCCTCGCGACCACGTCGTCACCGCGCTCGTCACCCTTGGAGAGGGATACCACAACTTCCACCACGAGTTCCCATCTGACTACCGCAACGCAATTGAGTGGCACCAGTACGACCCAACCAAGTGGTTCATCTGGACAATGAAGCAGGTTGGCCTCGCCTACGATCTCAAGCAGTTCCGCTCCAACGAAATTGAGAAGGGAAGAATTCAGCAGCTGCAGAAGAAGATTGACCAGAAGCGCTCCAAGCTCGACTGGGGCGTTCCTCTTGAGCAGCTGCCAGTCATGGAGTGGGATGATTATGTCGACCAAGCCAAGAATGGACGTGCTCTTGTAGCCGTCGCTGGTGTTGTTCATGATGTTACCGATTTCATCAACGACCACCCCGGTGGCAAGGCCATGATCCGGTCTGGTCTCGGCAAGGATGCCACTGCCATGTTCAACGGTGGTGTCTACATGCACAGCAACGCGGCACACAACCTTCTTTCCACCATGAGAGTCGGTGTCATCCGTGGTGGTATGGAGGTCGAGATCTGGAAGCGCTCGCAGCAGAAGGGTGAGCAAGGCTCTCAGATCTACAAGGATGAGAACGGTAATCGTATTGTACGTGCCGGTGCTCAAGTTACCAAGGTCATCCAACCTCCGGTCAGCGCTGGCGCGGCATGAGCGGTTTGCATCCTTGTATGACATGATGAGTTTTGCTTTCCTGGATTGGCGCGTTATAGCGAGGACTCTTAGAGCACGTGGGAGGTGTTGTTCCCCACATGAAGTGGTGGACTTTTTTTCATATTCGTTCGCTGTGACGTGCACTGGCACGAGGTAATAGTTGTTGCCGAGTCGGACATTAGTATCTTCTTACACAGAAATGTACAAAACACTACTACCAATACATTGTCATACTGGTCATATCCAATTTCCCCAAGCTCAATCTATGCCAATGCCATGTTGATCTTCTCGCCGTGGTCTATCTGTGTCCCAATCAGCGTCCTTTCGTCTTGGTCATGCCGCCTCTCACAACACATCATCACCTTTCGCCTACAGAACCCTTTCGCACCCGCCGAGCAGAATATGAAACCGCCTTTTCAACAACCCATTCTTATCGACTCAGTCCTAAAGATCTCTCCATCTCTCCACTTTGCCAGTGGATAACGGAAGCAAGCACACTTTTCAATCTCCCATACTCTTCTCTGCCTGGTGTCCTGGTTGGAGAGACTCATACACTCACCTCTCACCTCACCTCTCACCTCTCACCTCACACCTCATTGCGTCCTTGAAATTATATCTCTCTTCTCATTCACACATTCATCGCATTGCATTGTATTTCTACTGGCTGCCTTCTCATCACCGCCTTTCTCGTTCCCGAGGTGAATTGTTTGACTACTGATTGGGGATTCTGGATTAGGAGGGTTCTGGGTTTCATATTTTTTGTTGGGATCGCTGAGGTGTTCTTTTTGTCTTTTCACAGTTGAAGCAGCATACGTACATGGGCTATTGAGGATTCTGCGGGGTCCACGGGTTTTGGGGGTTCGTGGCTTGAGGCAGAAAGAGGGTGGGAGGGGAGAGGTATAGACTGTATGTGGATATATATATATATATATCTATCACGCGTAGCTTATATATAACATCAGAACGAATCTTTGGAGACGAGAAGAAGAACCTTCCTCATTCTCCTCCTCCTCCTCCTCCTCTTCCTCACAACTCACAACTCACCAACCAAGTAACGAAAAAACAAGAAACCCCAGAGAAACCTAAGGCTCAAAAGTAAACAGATCCACAAAATCTCCCGACAATTGCATGTGCGAGTGATGATACATGTAATAGTCCAGGACCAAGCACAATCCCTCCCTCTCCCTCACGATTGAAGAAAGGTCATTGACGACGTGTCCGACAAAGTCAAGGCGATGATGGGGAAGCTTCTTTGCTGAATACCAGGATTCCGAGATGATTACACGAGACTTTCGCTACTAAAGAGGCGGGTGTGTGTGACTACTCTGGTAAAGGCGAGGAAAGCGAACGAGGAGATATCCGGTAGACGTGTTCATGGGCTGACAAATGGATTGGTCCTTGGTGGATAGCATGTGAAGAGAGACCAAAAGAGATGGCTGCACGTCAATTTCATGATTCAGAAGCTTTCATGGCTTACATACCAATTCCCAATATCCTTCCATCCATTTTGCCATCTCGTCAGGCGCCTGGAACGCCCGCCTCGGTACACGTCTATGCTTCAGCCTCCGTCTCAGGCGAGGCCTCTTCCTCATCTCCCTCTTCTACTTCTGGCTCCTCAGGAGCTTCCACTTCCTTGACTTCCTCCGCACTACCGTTGACATCGATCAGATCTCCATGAGCTCCACCCTCGTTTTCCAGCCGAAGGTACTCTTCCCATTCTGGGAACATCTCCTCATCTTCGCCAGGTACACCAATGAGCCGACTGACTTTGCCCTTGCCAGTCTTCTCCAATGCTGATTTCCATTGGACGGTGATGTCTTTACATCTGCTCGGCTTGTAAGTCTGAGCGAAGAGAACCGCTTCCGCAGATCTGTTGGTTTGCAGCAGAATCTCAAGACAACCATCGATGTCGCCAAGTTGCCATAAACTTGAGAAAGCAATATTGTGCTGACCAGCGGCCTGTGCTTGTTCTGCCAGAGCTCTCAAGCCTTCATGGTTGAATGAAGATGTGTAAAAGAGCAACAAGCTGCCAAGATCTCTCGCATTTCGGAAACACTCTTCCGCCAGCTTCAGATTCCAGCCAGTGAGGGCGGCGTCACCCACAGTCTTCCACTTGTGCTCCACATCAGCATCGCGGGCGAGCTCCAAGGCAATCTCCAATTGTTCCAGCGCAAGAGCCAACTCGAATCGATGCTCCGGGTCTGTGGCTACTTCGAGAGCCTGCTCCTTGTACCCTTGGCCCTCCAAGAATCGTGCAATCTTGTTCTTCTGCTCTTCAGGGATCTCGCCCTGGCTGAGCATCTCTGTCGCAGCATCGAGATCTCCTCGAAGGACAAGAGTCTGGTACTCGATGACACTAACAGATAGGGCAAAGGATGAGACGCCGACATCCTTGTCACAAACGTATACTCTGCCGTCTCGAGGAAGGTAGCCGAGTACGTAGTATGGTTGGTCGAAATGTGAAATGGTATAGGTTTGGTCACCAACCAGGTAGTTGAGTCGATTCGTGCTGTTTGTGTAGACGAAGCAGTCGCCGACCCATTGACCGGTCCTGACGCTCTCGTTGATGTCGCAAATGACCTCGAAGGCATCTTCAACGCCGTCCTCCTCCACCTGGCCGGCTTGAACGGCTGCAAGATATTGTTCCCGCGAGTATCGAAGGACGTAGTAGGTGTCTTCACAGGCTAAGCAGACAAGCTCTCCAGATTCGGACCAGTATACGTTGCGTGGCTCGACCTCGATTCTTCGAACCAGTGCGCCAGAATCCCAATCGAAGAAGCCAATGCCGCCTTGGCCTTTGATTCCCAACAGAACCCCGCCACTGAGACCGTCTGCGGTGTAGCCGACATTCACGGCACCATCACCAGATTTTGGCTTGAAGTTGCGGTAAATTTTGACAGAATATTGCGACTCCCGAATAGCGTAATCCTTATCGTTCTCTTTCGAGGCCCATGCGAAGTCCAGTGCAGAGCCGAACGCTTGATTTCGAAGCGCCAGAGCTGTGTAGATAATGTACTCGCCGTCTCCGCAGACGGCGACAAAACGGCCATTGGGTGAGTGAAGCAGAGTTTGTGGGTAGATCTCGGTACTGCCTAGGTCCTTCGAGGGAAGAGTGATTGCCTGGCCATCCTTGACGCTCTTGTCACCACCCTTGATGACCGACGTGAGAATTTCAGAATGTCGTGCCCAGATGATCTTTCCGGATCCGTCCATAGAGACTGCTGGCTCCTCGCGACCCATCTTGACGACCACAGCACCGTCGTCGAAACCCATGGCAATGCCCTGCTTGCCGCGCTGATACGACACACACCATGCTCGCTCCAGTCCATATGATAATGATTGCTCCAGTCGGTATGTGTTGGCATGCCAAATCTTGATGGTACCATCTTCCGAACCAGAGATGATGACAGGCAGCTCTGGGTGGTAGCATGCAAATGAGACATTAGATGTGTGACCTTCCAGCGTCGCGATCAGCGCCTTGGTTGTGTAATCCCAGATCTTCACAGTCCTGTCGTCTGAGGTGGTGAGGAGGTACGGCTTGTCGGATTGCGGGTAGTAGTCGACATGATTCACACCCTTGGTCTCGTGAGCCTCAAGGGTGAAGTTTGGTGTCCCTGAACCCAAGCTCCATATCTTGACTGTCCTGTCCAAACATGCCGACGCAAAGGTGTTGGTGTCCTTAGGGTTGATCGCCAGTCCCATCACATAATGGCTGTGTCCTTCAAAGATCTGCACACATTTCCAGCCTTTATCCCAATCCCAAAGCTTTATGGTCATGTCATCACTGGCAGTGAGCACGAACGGCTGTGTAGGATGCACCACAATGGCTCGAATGTAATCGGGATGCGCCTCAAAGGAGGTGATCTTCTCGGAGGTGTTATAGTTGTAGACACGGAGCTGAAAGTCGTCACTACCGCACACAATCCAGTTCTTGCGCGCGACAAAGCGACCTGCTCGCACAGGGACATCGGTGAGCTCGAAGGTCTTGATGATGGACTGCGTCTCGTAGGACCAGATGTAGACGTGGCCGCTGTAAAGAGTGGTAAGGATCCATGGCTCCGACGGGTGGAAATCGATGCCCTTGACTCGCTCGCTGCGGGCGAACAATTGCCTCTGTATGTTCAGATTAGCTATGGCGCCCATTGCTGCTGGGAAGGTGGTATGGGGTATTTGTGGAGGATAGGGATTGGCTCGACTTACCTTGACGTCGAGTCTCATGGTGAAGGCCGCCGCAGAGACGCAAGGGATAACGGAGGAAAGATCAAAGGTATGTAGGACTCCCTTGCGCAGCTGTGATGGGTGTATGGGGCGGTTGTCGTTCAATAATTTGGTGTACAGCTGTCTGTCCGCCAGACACCCTTGAAACCCTACCTCCCACAGTGCGGCCTCAGGCAAAGCAGGAACGTGGGCTTGTTGCTGCCATGTGACGTTTGTTAGCGCCGCCCATCTTCCAGCACCATGCACCACCATCTACCTCTATTCCTGCCTCTCTCTTGAATACACCGCACAACATACACACACATAGACACGTATTCCTTACACTCCGCGGCCATTCCATCCTCGACATGAAGCTCCTCACCCTCGCAACTTCGGCTCTCCTTGCCACCGCCGTCTCGGCCAGGTCGACCTACTTCGGCAGCTCTGCAGGCATCGCCCCACAGGACGAGCAGTACTCTGTCCCGGGCGAGAATCCACTGCAACACTGCGCAGATCCAGCCGATGATATCCTCACCATCAAGAGCGTAGATCTCGACCCCAATCCACCTCAGGCGTAAGTGCCATTCACCCCAACCAGCAACATGGTGTGACAATGAACTGACTCAATATTGCAGCGGCAAGAACCTTACTATTACCGCCGTAGGCGATCTCACTGCAGATGTCGAAGAGGGTGCCATGGTGCACCTTGAAGTAAAGTACGGTCTCATCAAGATCATCAGCCAGAACGCCGACCTCTGCGAGACCGTCGCCAACGTCGATCTCGAATGCCCACTCAAGAAGGGCCCGCTGAAACTCACAAAGGTCGTCACCCTGCCTAAAGCTATTCCACCGGGCAAGTACAGCGTCCTAGCAGACGTCATCTCCAAGGACGAGGAGAAGATCACTTGCCTTCAGGCTAGCGTTGCCTTCTCAAGAGGCGGTACTGCGGAGCTCTTCAAGCAGGACATGTAAGAGAAGCACGAAGTACACCGAACGAGAGAATTGCAGTGGATGCTATACGTGCAGGATCGAGGAAGAAATTGTGCCGACTATACCACTTGTGTCTTTGAAGAACCGGATTGAGCTCGCAGGCGTTTTCTATTCTTCCACGACCGCCCACGAGAAACGTTAATGTCTCAATATTTGTATACTTGTTGCGTTCATGTCTTGTGCAGATTGTTGCATATGTGCATATGGGTATCATGTTCATAGCGTTAAGACCCATCGATATCGGCATGTCCATCCTCTCATTGCTATCTTGAACCACCACATCTGACGATGTCCTCGGCGCTTCCCAGCTGCGCGACTACGCACTACTCCCCAAACAACTTCCTCACCCTCTTCATAACACTATCCTTCTCCGGATCATACGGATGATCTTTACTCGGGATCTCCAAGACACTCGGAAACGCCTCGCTATAGGCATCCACTCTCGGTCGTATCCGGTCCGCAATCTGCAACATATCGTGAGCATACCACTGTCCATCCTCACCACTCTTTCACACATCTAGCTCTTTGTTGGCATGACTTACGTGCTGATTTATGAGCAAAATCGCAATATCTTTCCTCTCTTTCGTGAAGGAGTCGAAGGCGTCGCCGATGGTGGAGTCTTCGGTCTTAGAGTCGACGACGAGGTAGTTCTTTTGGGAGTCGGGAGGGTCGGTGACGTGCTATATTCTCGAGATATCGTCAGGGCTGTGGACTTCCTGTAGTTATGGCAGTGGGAGTGAGGAGGGATATGCGTACGCCTACGCCTGCGAGGAGGATGCCGGTCACTGAGTCCTAGAATTGTCGTTAGTGAGTGAGTGAGTGAGAGGATGAGGAGCGTGAATGTGGAGAGTGTGATCGTACCTCGTCACCTATGACTGCGAGGAATTCTCTATCTTTATAGGCTGTTGTGGGGAGAGCCATGGTGAAGGTATGGCAGGGTGGAAGGCAAGGTGGAGGTGGATGCTGTGCAGGGTGATCATGGTGGGAGTGGGAGCTTGAGAGCTTCGCGACACAGTCTCAGAGGTTTCTGCAGAGTGACGATGAAGCGCTTCGACTTCTTCCTCTTTTGTTCATCAACAGCATCAGCTCAGCTTTGTCAAATCGCACAAAATATCCGCTTCCGATATATTCTAGAGGAAGTTCATGTTGGGATGTGCGGATACTGCGCACCAAGAGACGCATCCAACATGCCAGCAAGATCGGAACAACCGAACAAGATTAGCAGGATAGCCGTATCACTGCAACGCTTTGGTTCTGATGTTACATACGACGTATCTACAGTAAACTTGACTGCACAAGGAGTGTCAGTGGTAAAGCCCGAGGATCATGGAACTTGGAGCAGATGGAATGGCACATGACACGCGACCTGGATCTCTTTTCCTTCACCTTTCCTTCTCACTTCTCTCGTCATCATGGCACTCCCTTGGCCGGTCTCTGTGCTAGTCCCAGGAGATCTCAAAGACCCGCCACACTTTGACCCGACCATAGTTGCCATCAAGGAGAGAGATCACCAAGCCGTCGATGACTCCTTACCAGGGACCGGAGACGATGCAGGAATTGCGCCAGCATTTGAGTCTATAGAAGGCGTTCGAGCCAGGACTGAGGAATTGTTTCACTCCGAGAAGAGAGAGGTTGTGTTGGTAGGCTGCAGCTATGAAGGCCTTGCGGCTTCCATGCCTGTGAAAAACTTCGAGAAATTGGCGCTCGTTATCCCGGAGAACAAGCTGATGGTTGTCGCATTTGGTGGAGAGTGTTGCGCCTATGGGCTGAACCCGATGCGAAGGCGAAAAACTCATTTCCGTCATCTTGGGCATGGTTGCTGACAGCGCGTGTAGTGGAAGACTGCCCAAGGTCAGCAGAGATTTGTCCTGGCATAATCTATAGTACAGCGACCTCGACGAACCAGCTCAAAGCACTCGGCGGCTGTGGCCTTCAAGTTGGGCTCGTCGTAGGACTTCGGGACGATCTTGCAGTACGAGCGCTGCAGCCACGTGGGGAGTTGAAGATAGAAAAGCGGCATGGTTGGAAATATCCCGTCCCTTATCACCACCTACATCCTCGAGGAAAGGCATTGAAGAGTCACACGTCGCCAGGCAAGGCGAAAAATCGTCGAGTTCGTGGACCCATTTCTGCGCGACTCGTATACTGGAGAGGAAGGCTTCGAGGTGGCGGAGCTTGATGATTGTGCGACTCCATACATTCCCAGCGCGAGATCTCCGGCGTCCTCGGGCGGTTCGTTGATACATTTCCACGGCGCTGTGGAAGTGTGTTTGCGGGATTGCCGTAGTTGTGCTCGGCGAAGTAAGCTGGGAGACGGGACATGGTGTTGTGACCTTCGTCGTAGAAGAGATCGAGACCTTTCACGAGACCGTGCGGAGCTCTGAGTGCCTCGGAGTGGTCTGTAGATGTGATAGTGTCGTTGTCGGGAGATCCGATCCATTGAGTAGCGATAAGGACCCGCAGACTGCGGATCAGGAGGGCTGGATCGCTGTTCGTGAAAGAGGCAAGACGCGAGATGTTTGTTGAAGTGAAGCTGAGGTGTTGGAAGAGATTGAGATCGTGAGCTACCTTGAGAGCGGCGATGTAAGATGGCTGGATGAAAGAGAGGAGGTAGAATCTCTCCAAGGGTTGTTCGAGACGAGAGACCAGAGAGCGAGCTGCGGCCAGGACTTGTTTGACGCGCGGCGTCGTCGTTGCTGAAAGTGGTTCTGTTCCAAGTAGTGGAGGGGAGCGACGATATCCTTTTGAGTCAACCATTCAATTGAGCACATATCTTGAAACCATTCTTTCGACACGGATCTGTTGATGTTTGCGGGAAGTGAGGTCCTCTTGAGCTTTATTCGCGGTAAGAGGCTACTGCAGCGTCGATTTAGTCGCAGAACTGCCAACTCACGCGTGCTGGCTCGTGATAAATAGTCCTCCGCCGTCAGGGGCAGGATGAACAAGCACGAAGCCGAAAGAAAAAGAAGAAGAACAGCGGAGAGCTCCACTGTAACAAACTGTGTGTTCAAGGTGAATTCGGTCTCCTTGAATTTATGTCTATTCGCGCCCACATGAACGCCAACGCTATCGTGTTTCTCAGTCACTCGTGACGCTTATACATTAATATTTGAGTTTAAAACCGCCAGTCAACGCTCTGTTCTTCGCCGCCAGCGTGTGGTGCAGATTTACGACAACATGAGGTAGCCAGGGTCTTGCTGGGCAAGGTAGTAGGAGTAAGCGCTGCTGACGGAGTAGTAGTTACCGTCACTGTCGTACTGTCCAGTGTTGGTGGCATACTTGCTGCTCCATCCACGGGTGTAGAAGCTGCAGTATGTTCCCAGAGGCTGGTAGTGAAACGTCAGCAGGGGTGTTAGAGAAGCCCAATCAGGCTGTGTGTGTGTGTGTGTGTGTGTGTGTGTGTGTGTGTGTGTGTGTGTGTGTGTGTGTGTGTATATATGTGTGTGCATACCTGGTTGTTCTTGCTCAAGACGTAAGCGACGTAGAAGTTGCACGCATGGTAAGCATCGAAGTTGTTGACGAGATGGGTCTTGTCGTATTGAGTGGTTGCCGTGCAGGCGGAAGCGCACTGGCTTGGATCGTAGGTTCCCGGGAAGAAATAGACGCCCATGTAGGTACTTCCACACGCAGTGTTCGGAGCATTGATGGCACCGCCTAGAGCATTGGGTCCCGAGAAGCCACTGTATTTTGGTGGTGGAGTGTTCTTGACGTATCCTGTAGACGAACATCAGCGATGATCGGGACAATGATCACAAGGAGTGCTTACCATTGGAAGCGGTGACGACGACTTGGAAACTACTGCGCCATTGTCCGACGTTGGTGGCCGTTGTATTGCTGACAGGCAGTCCATAGAGCGAGCACTTGTAGTTCACGGTCGAAGCTGGGTTTGGACAGCTATCCGCAGGCTCGAGAGACGGATCTCGCTCCATGTAGACATTGAAGGCCGTACATGTCGCAGTCGAGTCACAGTACTGTTGACACTTGATGGTATCGTAGCTCTTCAGGGTGTAGCTGAGACTCGATCAGTACATTGTGCTACAGGTGCAGGCTGAGCGCAGTACTCACTATCCAAGATATCCACTCTGCTCAGTGGCTCCCTGAAGACCCGAGAAAGCGAGCTGGTAGCCCTGTGGCACTGGAGCGGCGCTTGCAATCGAGAAGTATGTCTGATTGGCCAGGAACGCATCTGCTGTGTCTGGGCTCGTGACAGCACCAGAGCCGCTTGGCTGCGAATCGCAGGCATTGCGTTCGACCTTGACACGCTTCTCGAACCCAGTGTGTCCAAGGCCGCGTCTCTTATCATTTGCGTCGGCGGCATCGTCTGCTCCAATCGGGTCAGCGACCGCAGCAGCTGAGGCTGAAGCAGCTGCGGCCGAAGGCTTGTAGGTGGGAACTTGAGAAGCGACAGTCAAAGGTGGGCCAAGGACGGTAGGAGTGGGAGCAGAGTTGACAACATCAAAGTCAATCGACTGGGCGGTGACAAGATTGACCGTCACAGCGGCCACAAGGAGAGTTCGTAGCATGACTACGAGCGAGCGGTGTCGTTGTACGAGGACAGCTTGTGAAAGTGAAGTGAATGAATTTCTTTGAAGCACAACGCAGGGATAGGAATGGATCGACGGGGATCGGCAGGAACTCTTCTTATACCACTCTGGCAACCACCGTCTTGCCATGCTGTCCATGAGCTTTGTGTCTCCATATGATGGTCATCTCCCGCAGACGTTTTCCATGCAGATGCAACGCTTGACCGACAATAGATCGGAGTCGCTGCGAGATAGCGCCCCAAGAATTTCGCCAAGGCATGCCATTCGACAACCTATGCAAAGTCATTACGCCCTCCCGACTTACATGAAGCCTAGCGCGCAGAGCCAGGATACAACTGCAGCAAAGTTGGAGCGGCAAGTACGCAAGAGAGTTGTCGAGACGAAGCCAAATTCGTGATGAGGCGGTGATTCCAAGGCTTGAGCGGGCGGACGTGTTTGGCCTTGGGTGGAGTTGAGATTCTCGCATGGTGACTCGCTGAATGCGACTGAAGGTTTTAGTAACGTGAGAGCCACGAGCCTTCGCGGCACGTCCACCAGCAGCTTAGAACGTACCTAGAGCCGCTTTCCTCCGCATTGGGGAAGATTGTGGCGCTGCATTGACCTAGTGGCGTTGCTAGATCGCGCGATGGTAGGAAATGTCATGAAGCACGCGTACGCGTCAGCAGAGTATTGGTGAAATTTCCAGCCGTGGTAGGAAGTGCAATGGACACAAGCATCTCAGCTTGAAGTCTTTCGGTCTAGATCGAAAGAGCCGCAAACCTGGAATCGGTCTCGGCATGCACTCCGGCACGGTGATGGCACGGGTGGGACGAGTTTGGGCAGGCTGAGGTTCGATGCGGCACTAGTGTTTCAATCCCTCTGCATAGAAGGATCTTATATGCATCCTGCGTAGCCCGAAGTCTCAATTCGTCGACGAAGGCTTCATAGCATTTCCCGTCCTGTGAGTACTCGCGTGGGTGAGGACTACTGATCTGGATTGTGCTTGCTCGCTCTTCCACCCTCACACCGCTCAATCAGGCCACGAGTCGCAAGGCTGAGACATCTGGGCTCGAAAAGCCTGGGGACTTGGCCTCGCTTCGATGTGCATCCCGGTCTTGCACACTTGAAGTCAATACGGAGGCTTGCGGCAGCATCGTTGATTTGTCCTGAGCCGCCAAGAGGCTTGCGAACGTTGTCGTGGAATAACGTATACTGAGAATGCCACGACGATGCAGACCAATGACGCGTAGACGAAGCCTATGCGTGAGTGCATTGTCGTCCCAGTCTGTGCATCTCTCTTGTGCTAGGCCAAGAACAATCCGTGAAGAAGGACAAGCCTGTCACACGTGGTGAAGGATCCATGTAACCGTTGACGGTATGCATTTACTCGCAACGATGCGGTGTCATGACCTGTCCCGGTGTCCCCATGACTCAGTGATCGCAGCGCATGAAAGTATCAGGTCAGCCAGCCCTGACTTGATCTCTATCTCGAGGCGTCTCGCTTCACTCGTGAAGCCCTGACAACGTCGTGTTCAGGGAAACGGTTGTTCGGAGGCATCGCCTTGTCCCCAAGGACTGCTGCTACTTTCGGTCCCCACGCTCTTCAAGTCGTCCGAGATTCCCATGTCTCTGAAGATGCCACTCATGTCTCGCAGACGATCAGTCCATGCATCCGTAGGCCGTGTTGCCCTATACTCAACGAAGTCTCGGATCGTGCGAATGGTATTGGGGCACGTGGCCCTATCGGGAAGCCACCATTTCGAAACGTCTTCTTGCCAGTGGCCACTCATGCGCTCACGAAGGTTCGCGGGATAGATGTAACTGGGTACGGCCCGTTGTCAGCTTGAGGAGTCACGACAAAGGTAGATTGGACTCACCCTAGTCGTTCGATATCTGCGAACTTTCGACGGCACCACATTTGATGCCTCTGATCGTTGGGCAAGAACAGGGGCATTATACCCAAGCTAGCTTGCGCTCCCAGGATTGCAGTTGGTCCGCTCTCTTCGCCATATTGTATGGCCTCGAACATCTTACACTTTCTCATGGCGATTTCCGTGAGTTCCTGTGATGGTTTTTGCCCCATGGCATGACTCATCTGGTACTTGAACATCAAATCAATTGCCCTATAACAGCAAGGCGCGAACAGTCAGTGAGTGCGTACAAGAGGTTTGGATCCTTCCTCGGCTTCTTACCAATGATCCAGGAGCACAAAGTTCATTGTAGACAGCTCTCCAGCGTACAGAAAGTTTGGATCGCGATAGTTGAATATCTCGTCGTTATCGCTCGAGGGTGCTCTTGGAAACGACTTGACGAAATGCGTTGGATCTGTGTATGCAGTCTCGATCATCTGTCCGAAGTCTGCGAACTCTGCTGTCAATTTCTGCGCGCGAGCTACGAAGTGTCCGTCATTGATGGTATTGTTGGTCCTGGCAGCAATCAGCAGCGACGCGTCGGTCGCGAGCAGTCGGGAGGATGCGAAGTATCCTTCGAATCTGGCGCCCAAGTCGTCTGGTTTGTCTGTCGCTTGTCGCTTGTAGAACTCTGCTGCGGCCGCAAACCACTCCCGACCAAGGGTCGTCTGGCCTCCTGACATGATGCTCGCAAAGAGATCAAATCTGATATACCAGTTGATGATCTTTCGACGAGTCTCGTCTTGCATGATGCTCTGAGGAGTGAACAAGTCGGTGAGGATCTGGAGAGCGGCTTTCTGATGGCCTAATAGATTGACCCAGTCGCCAAGGAACTCCTGAGCGTATGTCAGCATACACTACAGCGACCTTAGTGCATCACATGTACCATACCTCAATAGTTGCTAGCTGAAGAATTGTGAGCAGGGTCGCTACGTTATGTCTCTTGTTCTTCAACGACTGTTGCAAGTGGGCGATGGATTTGTTGTAATAGAAGAGGAATACCGAGATGTTGTCGTCGTTGCGCGACACGGAACGATGATAGGCTGCAAAGGCCACGATAGCATACAGGAGTGATGTGCTGCCATCGTTCATGGCGATCTCGAGGAATGTTGTCTTCAGGAAATTGCCTCCATCATACTTGAATGCATAGTGATGATGGGACATGCTTTCGCGATGGAACCTGAGGCATTGTTTGACGTCCTTTGGTAAGGAGGACCATCGACTGCTGTGCGACACCTCAGATTTGACTGACTGCTTCGAACTAGTCCGTGTGGGCTGCGGCCGTTTCGAACTCTGCAAGAGAGAGGCTGATATGTCGGCAGACGGCGATAAGCTTGATGTGTCAGACGCTCTGCGATTCTGCGACGAGGCAGAGGGAGGTTCGCTATCATCGAAGTCGTCTTCATCATCGTCATCAAGGATTGACTCGAGAGGTGCCTTGTCATCGTACTCATCGTCACTACCTGATGGTGTCGACCCGCCCGGAGAGCCTTTCACTTTGCTGCCGCACCTCGATGACTTCGCAGCGGATGTCGAAGCGCTTGCTGGCGCGTTCCCAGGGTATGTACATTCTCGTTTTCCCTTGCGACATCCTGTTGTGCTAGTCAGTCATCGATGCACTGAACCAGGACGAGAGATCTCACTGTCGCAGATTGGGTGCGTCTCATCGCACTTCGACCACCTCCATCAGCAGGAACCAGTCAAGGCACGCAACAGAACATGCTCACCTTGACACGTCGTTGGCGACAGGTATAGCAACCGCTTCTGGTCCGCCTATGTTTGACATGTTCCGCGCCCGAGAGTTGTCTTCGTCGAGAACGTTGGGGCGGATTTGGAGGTGGGAGCATGGCGCGGCTCGGATCATCGTAGTCGGAATAAGTACCAAGGCTCTCCATCGACAAGGTTTGTATTTGGTGTAGTCTTGGTTGAAAAATTGCAGTCGGCATCACCGGAAGGAGTCCACCTGGGTAATATGCACCCAAAGGTGACAAGGGCGGTGGTCGCGCGAAGTTGGCATCCATGTTGCAAAGATTTGCGAATTGTTCGCGCGACGCAATCAATTTGCCTATATTGAATCGATACAATTGGCGTTGTTGGCCGTTCGATAGATTGCCGAACGGAGCGTCAACAACCGTTTGAGCCGTTATAGCGGCTTTAGTGGAGTTGCGACTTCAAGGTGAGAGGTGGAGGGTGAAAGCAGCACTTCAGTCGGTAGTGATGACAGTAGCATGCAGAGCTACTACTGAATCTGACGCTCCCCAACTTCTGCCAGGATTCATGCGGATGTGTTGGGCGCCCGGGTAAGGCGCGAGCCGCTCCCAATCGAATGACACCCAGCAGGTTTTGTCGGCGACGCTTCAGCCAGCAGGTCCTGAACACCGTTATCGACTCAATGTTTGCGAGCTGTGCTGTGTATGGCGAGCATGTATCAGAGCGTGTATGCTGTTGTATCGAATAATGAATGATGAGGGTGGAGGCTCGTCGTAGGGTCGACGACAAGACACACTTTCGTGATCAGCGAGCAGCGATGCGGCTTTCGCCGTGGCTAAGTACCCAAATCTTTGAGGGACAGTAGCTGGTCCACTTTCACTCGATCATGCAATAAGGAGAAATGCTTTACACAAGGAGACCGTGGCACGGTGCTCAATCGGAGCTTCTGCCCTTTCTAATGGGAACGGAAGATCGACACTGGGAGTGGCCATTAGCTCATGTGTTTTGAGCACTGGCGCGTGCTCTTGGGCATTCTGGAAAAGGCCTCGCACTGACCACCTCCTGCATGTCTTTGCCGTAATGATGTGTGACCAGTGTTCCGAGTTGCCATTGTGTTGGATACGAAAATCAAGCAAGACCTCTCTCAATATAGGAAGTCCTTCTGCGATTGAAATGCAGCAGAAATGCCTTCTGCTGTGCTTACTCCGGAGCCGGGGAACGACCACTTGATCCGGAGAGATGTACACCATATGCGAGGCCACTTCGAGAGGCTTGATATGGGATGACTCGTTTCGTAAGGAGCTGGAAGAGTCCTCCTGTCATCAACCTGACGAAGTGTCGAACACGTTGAAGAGGTAAGCACTGAAGAATGCTCCACTATTGCAAGGAAGAGACGCACTAGGTCATACGCCAACCTTTGACAGCTTCTCCATGATCATGCGCCAATGTAACGTTTTCAGTCTCGGTACTGGGCGAGTGTGGGTCGAGCTCAATACTGCATCAGGCGCCTCATGTGGACGACCGGCTTGTACCGCCCACGCTGACGATCATGTCACTACAGAGGAGTCCGTTGTTGCATGGGTGGGAGCTCCTGCTAGATTCGTAATCAATCAGTTGGCAAAGGTGGGCGCCACCTCCGCGTACAATCATGCAAGTCAATATAAGAGTGCTCCTGCCGACGAATCAGAACAGAGCTGTGGAAGCTGAGATGTTGTTGCTTGCCTGCGGGTGGGTGTCAAGCACCCCTGGCGGTTTGCCAGCACTAAGAGTACATAGAGCACCGCGCCGCCACAGCTGTAGCATCTGAGACCGGATGATCGGCAGACGATCTTAAGTGCTCTTACGATTCTGGCTCTGCTGCATCTTGCTGTGCCGGCTGGGATATAGCGAGCACATATACTTCTTGGCAGTCTCCGTGCATTGCCGATTTGCTTGCGTGGTGAAGGAAGGATATAGCACGCGGTCCATCTGGGTCACTGACTCGAAGTTCAAGATAGCAGCGGCAGTGGCAGAGGCCGGCGGGATGCATCCTGGAATCCCGGACGCGCTGAGGCGTTTGGCACAGTGAGCGGGAGTGCTTCCAAGGCGCTATTGTCGATCATTACGAGCGGACAGAAGACACAGTGCTCGTTGCGGCAGGTGAGTGAGGTTCGACCCACTGGCTTGGACAGGGCGCCACGTGGATAACAAGCACGACCCATGTGCTGCGTGCAGGGCGAAGTCTGGCGCCATCAGCCTCGCAGGCGTCTGAAGTTCGATCCTGCACACCACCCGAGCCAGCTACACAGGCGTATTTCTATGGCATGCCCGGGAGGTGCATGAGAGCTGTCTGGGGTTGATGGCAAGTCGAGTCGCAGACTGATGAGCAGCAGCGCGTGTATGTTGTAATCTGGTGAGAGCTTCGGTGCGGTCTGGGCTACTTTAGCATGATGAGCAATTGAAGGTCGAGAGGGCGGCTAGGGACAAATTGTCCGGCAGCACCACTGCCCTGTCTGTCGTGATGAGTGGTGCAGGACTGGTGGCGCGGGCCTTTGGCCTGGTTGGAAAGGGTGGCACCGGGAGTGTCGTCGGGCATCGGGTGCGCTTTTCCCACCCCCATCACCAACCCCATAACCACCATCACCACCATCACCACTACTGGTAGCTGGCCAAGGCTTGATGGCTTGACAGTTTGACAGCTTGACAGCTTGACAGCTTGATGAGGCACGACGTGGGAGGCTGTCCAGTGTGCCCTTGCAGTGGCGGCGCATAGGCGCGAAGTGAAATGGCAGACCTGAAAAACGTTGTTCGTACAGCAGCGGGTATGAGGGGGGGGGAGGGAGGGTGACAGCGGGTGCGAGAAGCGAGAAGGTGTCCCAGCAGTGCGTATCCGTAAATGCAGATGGTGGTATGATATGGTATGGTACTAGGAGCTACAGTATGGTACATACAGTATGGTACATACAATATGGCACATACAATATGGTATGCGTGGATGGATGCCTCATAGTTCGTCAGGTTGGAGGGAGGGACGGCGCATGGTATGCCTAGAAGGGTATCGCGCCTGCCCACGCCGCACCCCAAGCACCAAGCACCAAGCACCAAGTGTGAAGGGCTCCCTCCGGGCCTCCATTGACCGTTGACCCCTTGATTCCACGTTGCGGACGTTCTGTACTACCGCTCGCTGCTTGCTGCTTCTCGCTTACCAGCAGCGGGCAGGATCCTCGTCGACAGCAACTGCCGACTGTGGTCATTACTCGTGGCTGAGATGACAGCAGCGGTACCCGACTCCTTCGTGCAGAATTGATACAGTATCGTCTGCATAGTATCGTCTGCATCTGTCTTGGCCTCGTCCGCCTCATCGTCAAGCATAAATGTTGTTATTATTGCCCTGTCCGCAGGACCACCCACGCCTGCCTTGGCAATGCACACTAGTCCACCACCATTACCGCGCCGACGACTCTTCCATACATGATCTGTCCCGGCATGTCTCAGGAGACCGCGCATCCCGTTGAAAAAGTATGGAACGGCCTCCGAGACCACCAGGTGCATCTCCGACCGATGAATGACTTCTTCTGGCACATCTCTGCGCTGCCTCGGACGCTCGAAAGAACAGCAAGCAGCACCTCAGTCGCTGGAACACGCTACTCTCTTTCACCAACCCCCAAATGATTGGGAATTACTGCCGCACTTTGCATTCCCAGCTTGTTTTAATATTAGAGAGAAGGACACGTGAGGCGCACATCAAGAACCTGGGACCTGCATGTGCTCTACTCCGGAAACGGGCATACCTCCGACTCTATTGAAACGACCCAGCCCAGCCCAGCGCAGGACTGCTTGTCCGGCAATCTTCACGTTCGTGGCAGACCGCTTCGCACGAGAGACTGCTGTGCATATCTGCCACGCTTCAACCCTGAGTGCCACAAATGACACGAGTTCCTGCATCAATGCCCCCCAATCTTCAGATGCTTGCCGGTCATCGCATTCGCGCCTCATCAATGGGACTGACTCCGTGCACTGTAAGGATAATTCGCTGTCACACTGCGGCCAAGGGCCCAGTGTCATTGTCACCTCCTCCAAGATGCTGCCATCAAAGCTCAGGCGGACCTGCTCTACTACATCCTGCGTACGCAGGTTCGCTCCGCAGTGTCAACCCGCGCCTCCTTATTGAGCTGGCCAAGACCCGTGTGGCCTTGCTATCGCCTGCATAGAAGAAGCTCGTGATACATTCATGGAAATATCCGCATCAAGATCGATTGCAGCGGTGCCAGAAACAGGCAAGTACTAGGTAAGCGGAACATCTCATCAGCCACAGGAGATACACGTCCACCAGGCTCACTACCATGCCGACAGATGTGGACAGGCTTCTCCAATCAATGCTCATCGCCGTCTTCTAGTACAAGGTACAATGTCAAGCCTCGTCCAACTCCCGGATAGTGCAGCTCCACGCACGGCACGTAATCCGTCTTGATTATCTCCTCGCCCCCATGTGGGACTCGAATGATGCCCGTAGACCAGCAGTATCGTGCAGCTGTCTCATTCCCTAAGGTTCCATACCGTATCTGATAGCACTATCGTCGAACAAGCTGGCCACGGACTCGTGTTCCGTGAGAAGATCTATTCAATGACGCACTTGCTGGCTTTGTGATCCGCCCTACGCCACGAAGCATATGGCAACCGAGAACGCGTCTGCTTGTGTCAGATGCCTGGCTTGTAAATGAACAAGCATAGACGCTCTGGACCGAAAGAGGAATGCCAGCCTAGCGATATGGCAAACGCGGCTCGACCATTTACTTGGCCAATGGCTAGCCTCAGACGCTCGGTTCTTCATTTGATGTGCTTGGATTATTGATACTATTGCTCATCAATGCTTGCATCTGAATCGACAAGAACACCCCTCGACAACTCGACAACACGGCTGCCTTCTGTCAGGAGTGTTGCATTGTTCATTCCCAGTTTAAATCATTGAAGATGTCATTGCTTCCAGGATGGTCCATCGTATGCACAAACCATACCTCGAAGAATTGGAAGATGCTACCCCGAACACCTTGTGTCCTGGATTGTTCCCCCATTCTATTGAAAGGATAATCCAGATTTCGATTTCGAGTCGACTAGCGCATGGCCGACAAGCATATCAATTACACCCCCACAATCGTTTTGGTGTTGTTGGCGAATATCTGTCACGTGTGAGTGAAGGATATCAATGTCGGGTGTTGATGAATTATCTCTGTGCTAGAGACTCAGAACAATGTCATGTCATCACCGGCTGAGATGGACTGACGTCCAGCCAGCCACAAATGCCGACACGACAATGGTTCGCCTGCATAAGGCTACATTCGACGGCCCTTTCTCCGCAAACAGAACTTCTGTGCGACCAGCACTCGTACCCTATATCCCAGGCCCACCGCATTGGGCTTACCAGAGATACCGAGCACTTCGCATAGGATGTCTACGTCAACGGGTCTAGTGCTCTGTTAACGGTTCTAGTGGCAAACAACACACGCCCCGAGATGAACGTCATGCAGGCATGTTGCTGTACAGAAGGGGACAACTTCAAGATTGCTTGCAATAGGATAGTCCCCGGTGAGTAAGACACGTTTGCTGGTCTACGACTGATGAGGCGATCTCGATGTTGTACATGGTGATCTTCCCCTTATGGCGTCAGTTGAAAGTACCGTTCTGGAGAAGCCGTTGCAGCCGTTGTGATAGAGTTCGGAAGGCAGCCAAATTGTCGGAAATATGCCGCTGGATGCCTCAGGATGGGGACACTGGCATACTAGGTGTCGATGCTGGTGCATGCGAGTTGGTAGTCGCCGACTCGCCGGTCATTGCTCTGACAGAGTCCTGGAGGTGCGCAGTAATCACATGCTGTGATGGTTGTCGTTTTGAGTGAAGCGTAGGCAAGTCGTAGAGCAAAGATCGAGTAGATGTCGCTCCAATATGTCATCCGACATTAGACATACAGACATGCTCGTTGACTCTTTCGCTGCAAGGCGATACGAGAAATATCTCTTTATCATTACTGGGCGGCTTTGCGCAAACCTGAGTATGTCCACTGTGTGCCAATCTTGGCAGACGTCCGATCGGTCTACAGCAGTATCCCTTGTGACGATGCGACGATCTCTGTCAACAGTGTGAACCGCTATACTTGGTGACTCACCACACTGAACAGCGTATCGCTGCTGTGGTGTAAGAGGTGCTTGCACGGCTGGCTGTCCTGATTTCGAGCCCCACTACAATTTAAGCTTTCTCAAATTCCGTTGTCCCTTGACCAACACACGTCTTTCCACTTCTCGACCTAGTGACTATTCGACTATTAACACCAGCTTGGAAGATTAGCGAAACATGGCCGCGGCAGTGCAGAACCCCCCGATGCGGACGACAGACTGGGCAGAAGACGACGACCAGCCCGATCTCGCGACTGCGCTTCCGCCACCACAAATCACCAAGAACAAGGACGGCTCAGAGACCGTCACGACAGTCTTCATCAACGAGGACGGCAAGAAGGTCAAGCGCACACAGCGGATACGGAGGACAGTCGTCAAGAAGCGCGAGAATCCGCGCGTCGCAGAACGTCGAGCATGGGAGAAGATGGGTCCTGAGGCGGGCAAGGCGCCAGGCCCACGACCGGACACCACCACACTCGGCGAGAATATCATCTTCAGACCTATGGCGGGCTTCAAGCCGGGCGGACAGCAAGAAACGAAGCCGGAGGAGGACAAGAAGGCGGAGGCGCTCAAGAAGATGCAGATCAAGTGTCGTATCTGCAGCGGAGACCATTTCACTACCAAGTGTCCCTTCAAGGATACCATGGCGCCTGATGGCGACGATGCTGCGCCTGCGGACATGGATGCTGTCATGGGCAACGGTCCTGCGGAAGGTGGGCTCGGCGCTGGTGGCAGCAGCTATGTGCCACCGCATCTGCGCAAGGGAGCCGCTGCTGCTGGTGGAGAACGAATGGGTGGCAAGTTTGAGAGAGATGACCTCGCCACGCTTCGTGTCACGAACGTAAGTCTTTCGCTGATCATCTGCGGCCGCGGACTAAGACTAACATATACATACTCAGGTATCCGAATTCGCAGAGGAAAACGACCTTCGCGAAATGTTCGAGCGGTACGGCCGCGTCACACGCGTGTTTCTGGCCAAGGACAGAGACACCGGCAGGGCAAAAGGCTTTGCATTCGTGTCATATGCTGATCGGTCGGATGCTGCACGGGCATGCGAAAAGATGGATGGCTATGGTTTCGGCCATTTGATTCTACGTGTTGAGTTTGCCAAGAAGTCTACCTAAGGTCGGGCCTCCGGAGGAAGGCTGTCAAACATGCTCGGATTATGGAGTCCTATGTTGGCAGCATGGCTGGTTGATCATAGCTAGGACAACCACATGGACATACATTGTAGCTAAGATGCTACATACCCAAGTCCTCATTTCTTCTCGTGTCCTCTGTGTGGGGTTGCTTCACTATCTTCCGCGTCAGGTGTGATGAACAATGAACGTGAGGAAACTTGAAAGATATACCCCGAAGGAATCAGAACGTATACGAGAGGCCTGCTCTGCTTCCTCCCGTCGCCAAGCTGCACACCTATCCCGCGGGCCAGCCTGTGTGGCTTTTTACTCAAAAAAGTGAAACCCGAAAACCGTGGTAAGCCGACTCCTTATGCCGGGATGCGAAAGCGTCGCTTTTCATGCGACATGTATCTGGGATTTCATGCGAGACGTTGTACATGGCGCATAAGAAGAAGCGTGCAATGTTTCAGGAGTCGTAGGTATTTGTAGTCAGGCAGTACTGTCGTCCCTTCGCCCCCATAAATTGCACACCACTACTACCATCGATTGTCTGAGTGGTGTAGTCTTCACAATACACACGGGTGGTCGAGATGTTCAAGACGGTAGCAATCGCAACTCTGGCGCTCATACACAACGTCGCGGCTTTGCCTACGCCAGCAGACGAGACGTCGACGACGATGACGATATACACCCACGTCTGGTCCTCTGCTTCTGGATGTGGTGATCAGGCGGCATATACAGGTATGCTGCTTCTACACAACTCTCTCCTCACCTCTTCAAAGAAGAAGAGAAAATAGGTCTTTCATGTTTTCGAGTGACTGACATACGAAAAGCCTACCAACTCGACATGAGCATACAAGATAACAGCACGGCTGCTTCGGCGTGCAAAGACTACTGCACGGCGGATGCGAGCTGCGCTGCGGTTCTTACGGATTGCCTCTTCCCCGGTAGCAATGGAAGCTGGCATCAGTTCTACAAGTGCTACTTGTATGGAGACGGTTTCAGCGCTAGTACGGATGTTGCTTGTGGGTTTGAACCCAAGTGGTATGGGCGGACTGATGCATTTGATAAGGTCTGGTAAAGAGGATCTGGTGCGTTGGGATGTCCTGTATCGAGGCTTTTCATAGGGAGATCTCATCCTGGAATCGGGCACCTGGAGCTTGGAATGGAAGATACAGTACAGTCAGGCTAGGTGAAGAATGAGTATTCTGAGAGGAGTGCAACGAGATATAAGCTTCAATCTGACTGTAACCTGGACATCCTGATTCCCTCGTACCATCAACTTAACCCGGACGCAGTAGTCAGAGATCGGTAGCCAGGGAAGCAGTACAGTCTGTATTCGATGACAGTTGATGAAATGATGATGCGTAGAGGTAATAGTAGTGGAAAGAAAGGGGAAGAAGTTTGCTAGACGGAAGTGCCCGTGTGTACTTGACAGACTGGATCGTGACGCCATGAAGCTGGACCCGAAAGCTCGACCCTCACAAGAGGCAAAAGACAAGTGCTTTGCTAAGCGGCGGACTTAATCGCATTATTGCCCACACTCTAACTCCCTTGTTCATCGCTGGACGTTCGCCTGCCTACCTTCCTCGCCACCGCCATCATCTAACCTCCTCCATCGCGTGCTGAGTCGCTAACCATCGCTATCAGTCACGAGAGCACGAGATCAAGAGCATGGTGTACGGTCGAAGCCAGGCATGGCGGACTGCGCTGCGGCAATCTTCACATCGCGCATACTCATCGTTGGGGGCGCCATGTAGAGCTTGCCAGGCGCAGTTGTCTGCGAGGCTACCTTCGATCCAGACACCATCCAGGATACCACACACTTATCTGCGCATATCTGCACAATGGTCACGAGACTTCTCTTCATCGCCTGCAAGGAGGAAAGAGAAGCCACCGATCACGCCAGAAGATGGTGTGGAGCTGAAGGAGGAAGGCAAAGATGAGAAAGACGAAGAGCTTGATGCCAAAAGCAAGTCGTCAGAGCCCACGCCCATCCCAGGTGTGGACGGCAAGACCTTGACCGCTGGTGGTGGGGAATCAGGATCAGGGAGTGGTGGAGATGGAGGCGGTAAGAAACGTAAAGGTCAAGGGAAGGAGCTCGCAAAACCACAAGTCCCGGAGGTCTACCCGCAAGTGTTGGCGATCCCCATCGCACAGCGACCACTGTTCCCTGGCTTCTACAAGGCCATCACCATCCGCGATCCGAATGTCGTCGCAGCTGTGCAAGAGCTGTTGAAGAGAGGCCAAAGCTACGTCGGTGCCTTCCTGCTGAAGGACCAAGAAAGCAGCCAGGACGTGATCAACGATCCTAGCGAGGTTTACGACGTGGGCACATTCTGCCAAGTCACTGGAGCATTCCCCGCAGGTCACGGCGAAGACAAAGCATTGCAAGCTGTCCTGTATCCTCATCGAAGGATACGCTTGAGTGAGCTCATTCCGCCGAATCGCGAAGCACCCGCTGCGCCTCAGCCAGAACCTGCTGCGCAAGCGACGATTGAAAGCGCAACAAAAGAAGAGCCTGCCAAGTCTACCGATGTCGAGGACAAGCAGGGCGATGTGGTGGCGAGCTTCGAGGAGCAGCAGAGCGCGGACAAGGAATTGCAGAATAAGACGCATCAGCCTACAGACTTCCTGCGAGACTGGCCTGTCAGTCTTGTCAAGGTCGATAATCTCGTGGACGAACCCTTCGATAAGCGGGCCCCGACAATCAGAGCTCTGATTTCTGAGATTGTCAACACTTGCAAGCAGATCGGAAACGTTAATCATCTTTTCCGGGATCATGTCTCTGCGTTTGCCATGTCGCAGTCTGCTGCCAACATCGCTGATGAGCCTGCTAAACTTGCCGATTTCGCCGCAGCCGTGTCTGGAGGCGAGATGGAGGAAGCACAGGCCGTGCTGGCATCGCTGAACATCGAGCAGAGGCTGAGCAAGGCGCTTGAGGTTATCAAGAAAGAACATATGAATGCACAGTTGAGCAGCAAGATCTCTAAAGACGTCGAGAGTAAGATACAGAAGCGTCAGCGAGAGTACTGGCTCATGGAACAGATGAAGGGCATCCGACGAGAGCTTGGGCTTGAGAGTGATGGCAAGGATAAGCTGGTCGAGAAGTTCAAGGAGAAGGCGTCCAAGTTGGCTATGCCAGATGCTGTTAAGAAGGTCTTCGATGAGGAGCTCAACAAGCTTGCACATCTCGAACCAGCCGCGAGTGAATTCAATGTGACGAGGAACTACCTGGACTGGCTTACACAGATTCCCTGGGGACAGCGAAGTGCCGAAAACTTCGGCATCAAGCATGCAAAGGAGGTTCTGGATGAGGATCACCACGGACTGAAGGACGTCAAGGACCGAATCCTTGAGTTCATTGCGGTCGGCAAACTGCGAGGAACGGTCGAGGGAAAGATTCTCTGCATGGTCGGACCGCCAGGTGTCGGCAAGACCAGTATCGGCAAGTCCATCGCGCGCGCGTTGAACAGACAATACTATCGCTTTAGTGTCGGTGGTCTGACGGATGTCGCTGAGATCAAAGGTCACCGAAGGACGTACGTTGGGGCACTACCAGGACGTATCATCCAGGCTTTGAAGAAGTGCCAGACAGAGAATCCACTCATCTTGATTGACGAAGTTGACAAGATCGGACGTGGACATCAAGGCGATCCCTCGAGCGCTTTGCTGGAACTGCTGGATCCCGAGCAGAACAACTCGTTCTTGGACCACTACATGGATGTACCGGTGGATCTTTCTAAGGTTCTGTTCGTGTGCACAGCCAACATGTTGGACACTATCCCACGGCCGTTGCTTGACAGAATGGAGATCATCGAACTTTCAGGATATGTTGCTGACGAAAAGATGGCTATCGCTGAAAGGTACCTCGCTCCACAGGCCAAAGAGCTCAGCGGTCTGAAGGAGGTCGATGTCCAGCTCGATAAAGAAGCCATCACAGAACTCATCAACAAGTACTGCCGTGAGTCTGGTGTTCGAAACCTCAAGAAGCAGATCGAGAAGGTGTACCGGAAATCAGCACTCAAGATCATCCAGGATCTTGGCGAGGATGTCTTCTCCGAGGACAAAGCTCTGACCGATGAGGGCAAGGCTGCTGTGGAAGAGTCTAATAAGGATGAGTCCGATGTCAAGGAGACCTCAGAGAACGTCGAGAATGAGACGACCGAAGAGCCACGTGTGGCTCTGAAGGTGCCTGATTCCGTGCATGTCACCATTGATGCGAATAACCTAAAAGACTACGTCGGCCCACCAGTTTTCACTTCCGACAGACTCTACGATACGACTCCACCTGGTGTTGCCATGGGCTTGGCCTGGACCCAAATGGGTGGTGCAGCTCTTTACGTGGAGACTATCCTGGAGAATGCCCTCTCTTACAGCTCGCGACCGGGACTGGAGCGCACCGGTAACTTGAAGGCCGTAATGAAGGAGTCGACATCGATTGCCTACTCTTTTGCCAAGGGACTCATGGCCAAGTCATATCCAGGCAATAAATTCTTCGAGAAAGCCAGGATACATCTGCATTGTCCGGAAGGAGCTGTGCAGAAGGATGGACCTAGCGCTGGTATCACCATGGCCACCTCACTACTGTCGCTGGGGCTAGATAAGCCTGTGGACCCTACTATCGCGATGACTGGTGAGCTGACAGTAACGGGCAAAGTCCTCCGCATCGGTGGCTTGAGAGAAAAGACTGTCGCTGCAAGGAGAGCTGGCGCCAGGATGGTCATCTTCCCCAAGGACAACCTAAGTGACTGGCTTGAGCTTCCGGAGGTGAGTACTTGCGCCACCTATGCATTTGATCCGTGCAATCACTGACGACGTCGACAGAACATCAAGGATGGCATCGAGGGCAAGCCCGTCGATTGGTACGCCGACGTCTTCAAGCTTGTCTTCACGGACATTGACCAGACGGAAGCCAACGGCTTGTGGAAGAAGGAGCTTGCGAAGCCGCCCAAGGAAGAGCGCGAGGGTAATGAGGACGCTGATAACTGAGTTAGATGGTCGATCGATCGATCGATCTGCCAGGTTCGATCACATTTTTTTGTGCATAAATCCTCTGTCGTGAGACCGAAGTAGAGGCGCTGGCTTTGAGTCGCATCGCTGGTGGTTGGCGAAGAAGGAGTCTCGGTCCGAGCGAGCGAGCGAGAAAGAGTAGAGGCTCTCCTACACTCCGCTCCGTGTACATATATGTAAGGTCAGGTTCTCGGCGCTTGGATCGCGCTTTGCAATGGAGCATTGACAGGCCAAGATAGAGAAAGAACGAAAGTCAAACAAATGCCGTCTATCACCTACAATACAACTATTGACCTATGCTGTTGACTCTGTTGATGTCTATGGTCCTCTTCGGAGCCACGGGCAGGAATTGTGAAGGAGAGTGTCCATCGCCATTGCAAAGTCATACATCTTCAATCCAATGTTGCCTAATACAGGACTGCAAGATCATGAAGAGGTGGACGTGGACTGCGATGAGGTTGGTGAGAAGGGGAGGCTGTATAGCAGTAGTACATGTATGGTATTTCACCAGCCACACATCTCGGGCCCCACCCCACGCCGTTGCATGCAGCGATGACGACGAGTGGGCAGTGGCTGCAGTGTCCGGACTGCTTGCGATGCTGCTTCCCTCCAGTCGTTCCAGGCCGGCTTGTCTGCTGATGCAACATGACCGACTTGGGCGTCAAGTGAAGGCCCGGGCTGCTAATTTCTCTTCGCACTGGCATCGCATCGTTCATCTGTATCTGCCCAACCTCACGTTAGCAAACACCGGCTTGGGCCACGGAAGCCGCTTGGGCACGCAAGAGAAACGTTGGACCAGCTGTCCCACTCCCTGATCCTGGTTCCAAGCCGCACACCACGACATCCCCAAGGCGCCATATACAAAACTTATCGCACTCTGGCCCATCCTGTCCGACCACGTCGACCCTCATAACTCCTGCGCACTCACGAGCAAGCTACCTCCGACCAGAACGAGGATCCACGCCTTCCGCTGACCGCTCCAGCACAGTCGGCGGTGCGAGGCGAAGCCAGGCAGGCAAGCAGCAGCAGCAGCAATGTCGCGGTTCAGAGCATCGAGCAACGATCTTGCCTATGGCGACATTCCGCAGCGCTGGGACAGGTTGGTCGCCTAGCATCCTTTCCACGTGGTTTCAGCAACTAACTTCAGGCCTTCCAAATGCAGAGAACGATTTGAGCGATTCGGTGGGCGCGGCTCTGGTCCCGGGTTCTACGAAGACGATTATCGCGCAGTCGAGCGCGAGCGACCTGGCCGGCGCGATGTAGCTGTAGCCGAGCGACGAGAAGTCTCCCGTCCAGGTTTCCGATTCGAGGAACGCGATCGCTTCTTCGAAGAGGACCGAGCCCGCTCAAGGACAGGCCCTAGGAGACGTACCGATAAGGAGCTTTTTGGCGATGTCGACCCACGAGAGATTGCAGAGATGGCCATGACGCCGTACAGGCCGCCCAAGAGTGTCACACGGGAAGAGATAGACATCGATATCAAGCGTGGTCCTCGGCCAGGTCTTTTGAGACGTCAGAGCAGTTTGGACACTTTTGACAGACGACCTTCCCGATACGAGCGAGAGGAATCCCGCATTCCACCATACACGCCTGTGCCGCTCCCCATTCGACGCCACAGAGATCAGTGGGACGACAGAGGCTTCGAAGACGAGGACTACAGAGAGGTCGAGATTGAGCGTGAGCGATCTGTCCACAGGCGACGTCCGCCAAAGAGCGAGCGATCGGTCAAGGAGGAGAAGAAGATCACGCACTACCACAAGAGCGACAGCAGCTCTAGCAGCAGTGAGAGCTTTGACGAGATCGAGGAGACGAAGAGTGTGCATACCAGAGCTCCCACCGTCAAGAGTGCAAAGTCAGTCAGGGCTCCCACCACCAGAGCACCGAGCACCAGAGCGCCCAGCACCAAAGCGCCCAGCACCAAGGCACGCAGCCGGGCTCCGAGCGCACACGAAAGCTTTCACGAGACTATCGTCGAGGAAGAGATTGAGGAGTCTGGACCTCTTGTGCCCGTCCCGAGCTTGCACGAGAGCTTCCAGGAGTCTGCCTTCGAAGAGAGCATTCGCGAAGAGCGCAAATTCAAGAAGGGCAAGACAAGAATGCCGAAGCGTCTGGTCCGGGTAGAGGCGATCATGGATCTGGGCTATCCTTTCGACGAAGAAGAGGACTTTTACGTCCTCCGAATCGCTCTGGAGAAGGAACAGATTGACGAGGTGATTCAGATCAGCGAGCAGTACAAAGTCGGTGGTAAGTGTGAATCTTTCCTTGCTTTGCAAATGGTCCCTAACCTCATCCCAGAGAAGCGAAAAGTGTACAAATTTGAGGAAAAGGAAGAAATTACGATCCCTCCACCACCCATGGGTGAGCGCGAAGAGATTCAACGCACCGAGTGGATCAATCCACCGACAGTAGTCGGTGCTCGGTCGCATCGATCCAGGTCCGTCAGAGACAACTCTCCCAATGTGCAAAGCAGCATCAGCCAACGCCGTTCTAGGTCCCGCCGCCCATCCTCTCCGGGCACTTTCGTTGAGGAGCGCAAGACTGTAATTGAGGAGCATCGCTCGCCACCACCTGCGTCGACCCTTCGTGCGCCATCCGCTCCGCCGCCTCCGGAGCTCTACGAAGAACGCAAGACCATCGTCGAAGAACGCTCGCCCAGTCACCACCATCACGCTGGGACTCTCGTCCTGGCCGAGCGCGAACACCGCTCTGACCGCGACATCAACCACGAAATCCGAGCCCTTGAAACTGAGCGCCGGGCCCTGCGCCTCGAACGCGAGGCGCAAGAGCGGCACGACCTTGCCCTGCGAGTCCGCGAGAACGGCCGTGATGACTATCAATTAGTCGAGTACCGCGACAGCCGTCCACGAGAAGAGCTAGTCATCTACGAACGAGACAGAAGTCCGCCGCGAAATGTCATACGCGTGGAGAAAGACAAAAAAGGTAGGATGGCACTGGTTCGGTCAACTCATTGAGAGTGAGATCGAGAGCGGTTATGGGTGGGTGCTCATCTCCCTACATCCTGCCCAGCCGCTTCCTTCTCTTGGCACGTGAGCTCGCTGTCATCAAGGACACTTTGGCTGACGTCCTGCAGCGAAACGAGACGCGAGGATTCTTGCGGCCGCTATGGCTACTCTGACCTGAAATTTTCCGATCAACACGATGGACCATACGACTATGGAGAGAAATTTGAAACCTGGAGGGTTTGTTTTTGGCAGTTTTGTCTTTGTAGAGATTGGTTAGCGAGCGCGTAGGATGGGTAACGACAGCATATATTCACGACGACGACACGGAAGTATTCTTGACGGTTTGGTTGAGTGTGGTTGTGGATTTGAATTTTCTCATCCTTCTCTGTTTCGCAAAATTCCACTTTCACACAGCACTCTACTATCCAGATGCCGTCGTGTTTTCACACTATGGAAAACACCTGATCCGATACTGCAAAAAAGACAGCGTCACCAGCTGCAACCTGCATGTCAGCATTACATACCTTCCTGCGACAACAGTGATCTGTCATCCAACCAAACAGTCAAACCCTACGATGGGTTCCGGTGGTGCAAAATGACCAAGCATATCTGGTCGATATGAGAAACGTAGACGGTGGGCAAATGCCTCGAGACTTTGTTTGTTCCATTCGCAGCAACCTATTACAATTACCCTGGAATATCTGCCTTTGATTCGGAGAGAAGGCAGAGAGAGGGGATCCGCTTAGCATGAGATTTCCGTACTTGACATTTCTTCTGTGCTAGCTAGATCTCGACTCAACCCAACCACTTTTCAATCGACGATACCACAACCACGCAGTTTCTCGACTCCTCACAACCGATGATGGGGTCCCAATCATGGCAGCTTTTTCTCTCAGCAAAACTCAAGGTCTGGCATTACTAACCTCCTCCACTCGTCTCGCGTCAGATTTGTGAAATTCATTGCCTCTGACGACATCGCACGACGAGTTTTCGCCTCTTGTTCTCCGAAGAAGTCGGCACCAGGCTGTAAGATAACCGGCGCCGTGGAAGGCCAAGGCGTCGCTAGCCAGTCGAAGACGGGTCCTACTTTCACTTCTGCTGTGGCTTGGAAGGGGTGGAAAGTCTTGATAATGGTCGCACAGTTGAAGTCGAGGAGGAGATCACGATTAGTGCTGCTTTTCTGCTGCTGCTTTTCGTCTTCTTCTTCTTGATGTTGTTCTTGGTGTAGCCAGAATTTGACGATGTTTGGGGAGGTGTGGTTGGGCGAGTTGAAGGCTACGGCGTCGATGAGGGCGGCTGTGGGTTCGGCACGGGAGGGTGGTTCGGTGAGGGTGTGGAGTAAGGGTGGGATTTCTGTGGTGTCGGAAGCGGAGAGATTGGCGGTGTAGGAATGTCTGTGTTGTGAGTCTGTGCCGGTGGAGCAGAGGTGTTTTGGGCCGTAGTCGACGATGATGGGGTGGTCGTTTGGGGACGAAGAGGTGGAGGTGAAAGAGAGGCGAACGTCGGCTTTTTCGAAGCGGAAGATTAGGGAGGGACCCTTCATATACATCTATCTTCAGCACGGTCTCCGCTGAGATGGACGAGTGGACTGTAAAATTTACCTGGAACTGAAACCTCCAACCCATCAGACATGCTGGATCATCGCCCCAGTCCCCCCATTGTACTCTTGTCACATTTGCAAGCAGGTTCAAATTGAGCAGCTCTCGTTGCTGGGAGGTTTTCTGTTTGCGGACCTCGTAGTGTGGTTGGACGCGATGCTGGTGGTCGATCACCTTCTCGTCACAGGTGGGTTGGACGTGAAATGGGCATTGGCGAGGAGGATAGTCGAGGGAGACTGAGGTTGAAGGGGAAGGCATGGTGGTCAGGTTGAGTATGGATGATGCTCTAGGAGAAGTGGTAGTGGACACGACGGTGGTATCATGTTCTTATGGTCTGTTGGAGCCAGGATGCCTGTGAGCTCATCGTACACCGAGAGGTAGTGGCGGCACCGTAGGATAAAGTGTAGTTGCCGCGTAGAAACCCGAAGTACCTTCCAGGCAAGAATAGAGCATATCCTATTGCTCAGAGTATACCATATCGATGCTTGGCTACCACAAAGGTGCTAACAAGTATCTCTGCGGCGGTGCAACTCCGATCGATGGCAGTCTTTATTGAAAGGAGTCATGACTTCATGTGTCTTGGAAAGGCTTGAATTTGACTTCTTGCATCTCCATCATCCACCTGCCAGGTTTATTCTTCCGTCATCAACGTCCGATTGCTCTGATATTCCCCCTATTAACCAGTATTGATCGTCCTCACCGTTCGCCCATCTTGCCTCCTCTTCCTCGAATCCCAATCAATGTCGAAAATTGGCATGGTCCCATTCCTGGCATTGGCGCGGAATGACATTGACATAGAGCCCGTATATATAAGCACACCGAGACAGCCGAGTCCAAGGTATTGTAGACCCGAGAGCTTAGGCGGCTTCCATACCATTTCGATCAGCTGTGTGCGTCCTCTTGAACGAGCGAGGAGTGTTGATGGTCAGTTGGAGTGATATGAAGTCCACATTTGATGGAGCTTAAATTGGACCGAGGTAAACTTTTTCTTCAGGTTCACAACATCACTTTCTCAGTACGACATGACTATATCAGCATGTGCCTCCTAACAGTGTGACTTGAGCCGGACTAACTCTGCTGACAAGTCATTCCAGCAGGGATGTCAGGCATCTTATCGTGTGGCTTCTGCATGAGCGCGATGATAGCACCCATCGCCTCCAAAGCCTCATCCTCAGCGACATTTCCAAACTCCACATCATGCTTCGCACGCTCCGTACGACGCGCTCCGACTCTCGCCGCCGTGTCCATCAAGCTGCTGTATTTGCTCTCAAGTGCTGCTTGGTGCGATGTCATCGTGTCCTTGAGCTTCTCCAAGGAAGCCTTCCAGCGAGACTCTAGATCTGGCTTCCCATGGCGAGCAAGGAAGTCTTTGGCGTTCAAGAAGTGCACTGTAGTCTGATCTCTCTCGACAAATTCTACCGAAGCTTTGCAACCTTGTCGTTCTCAGGGCGTTCGTGACATACCACCATGGCCCACTCTCTGAGTCTGATGCCTTGCATGCGTGGCATCTTCCCCCAGCTGCAGCAGCAGGAGTCGCTGAAGCCGGAATACGTACAGCCCGGCAATGGACTGATACGATGGTCAGCATCAATGGCTGCTTTCTTGGCAATGCCGAGAGCAATACGACTAATGCCCATGTCATACAGCGACCACTCTTGCATGGTAGCGAGCCATGAGATGGCTTCTGGAGCAAAGTCCACGACCTTGTCGAGCGGCAGGAAAGCATCGTGAATCGATAGGGCGGCGTAGTATGACTTTGGACCATTGCCCTTTCGCTCGCTCCACTTGAGGCCTCCTCCTGGTAGAGAAGGGATTCGACTCGACGACTGAGGTGATGTAGAGAATCTCAGTCAGTGGGAACTGAGTGCCTGTACCGCGGGGAAAGTCGTCGGTGATGCGGAGCTGCGCTTCAGTGAGCTCTTGTGGTCCGAATGTCATGTGCATGGCACGAGACCAGAGCACTGGGTTCGGAAGGGCCTGGACTGCAGGGCCGGATATTGTCTTCACAATCTCTTCGAATTTGATTTGCTTGGTACAGCCAAGATGGAGACCTTTGACCAGGCCCAACTGAGCGATGAGCTTGAGATCGGCTGCTGTCAGGGTGTCGAGATCAGGCAGATACAGTGTGATGGGCTCTTCGTTCTTGACCGTCGCTGCACGGATGATGGTCATGATCTCGGTGCATTCGATGTCTTTCGAGAGTGTGAGGTCGACGATATCATTGCCGCTGCCCGCTGTTGCGCCATCACGGGACAACGTACCCATATTTGTAAGAGTGTCTATGGCGCCGGCACTGTCAGACTGGCGGCCGGAGTTTCGAAAACCAGTTCCTGACCAAAGGGCGTTCAAGGCATCAGCATCGACCAAAGATAAAGCCTCAGCCTCTCTGAGATCTCTGAGTAGCCTGTCGATATCGTCACTCGCTAAGTCTCCAGCGCGGTAGTAACCACTGATGTAAGTCTTCGCGTCAAACACAATCTTCCTGCCGAGCTGAGCGAGATAGCTGGCAAAAGGCATTCCGCCGTCAAGCCACACGAAGCCATAGCGAGGCGTGGCCGGATCCGTGATGTCGTAGACGATGATGCCGTCGTCCTGTCACTCGTTAGTAAGTTCATTGCTTGTTGAGGGACGGGAGGACGACTTACATTTTCGATAGTATTCCATCTGGTGTCAAGGAGTTGGGGCGTTACATCAGCACTGTAACGTCCCTCGTCGTGCATCGAGCTTCCAATGACCAGAGCTGTAGCGATACAAGGATAGGTGAATGGCTGTATGGACTTGTCGACCTGGAGTCATGTCATCTCTCAGTCACTGATCGGTCGACATGAGTTTCGAGGGGGAGCTTACGATCTCGGCACTTGCCATCTCCCGCTTGATCTGGATCTGATTGATCTTGCTTGACAGGATGGTCATTGTGAGGAGCATCTGTCTCAGAGCTGCGCGTCCGAACATCCATTAGTGATGGATGCAGGCAAGTACCCTGTATCTGCCGCCGATGTTGGCAACGATGAAGTGCTGTTAGCGATACCCCATCTTGGCGTTGTTGAGACTGAAAGTGTGAGAAGTGCGATAGAGGAAGAGGAAGACAGCGTCAGCATCGGATGCAAACGAATTTATGGTTGAGCTCGTGCCAGCAAGCCAACGAGCTACCCACATTTCTGTTTGCCTCTTGTGCAACATGCAATGCGAGATTCCGCAAGCCATACAATTGTGACGGCTCTGACGAGCTGACGAGCGCTGTGAGGTTGAACGCAAGAAGATTGACCTGTCGCATATCATGACTTCCCCAACTCATGCCTACACTTGGTATCCTGCCAGCACAAGTTCTCTTCGCCTGGCTCTGCGCAAGCTCATCCGATCCCATAACAGCCAACCACCCAGCGTAACAGTCAGTAGAGGAAGCGTCAAGGCGAGGTAGAAGTAGAAGCTGGGTCCCACTTCCACAACCAGCTTGTCGCCAGCCAGATCAGGAAATCTGAAGGCCTCTATATCCAGGAGACCGGCTGTGAAAGTCGGTGGCAGAAAGCAGAGAGTGACGATGGCAATCACCCGTACCGCTCGAGCCTCCAGTATAGAGCGTCCTGTCATCTGTTCCATGATGAAGGAGTTCCTGAGAGACAGGAGGTCTCGTATCTATACCTGTCAGCTGAGGATGCCGTCCACCAGTCTTGTTCTGTATACCTTGGAAGTTGTTCTTTCTAGCCTTCCTATGATGAGTAGCACCTGATTATGCTGCAGCTTCAGCTCCATAATCACCTGGCGCGTGCCCTCCTCGAAAGCATCCGTCTCTGCTTCCGTCGTTTGTTGAAGGACCGCGTGCCTTTTCCTGGCCTCTACTGCCATGGCCTCGAGAATGAAGAGGTTGTTTCCCAAGACATGTGATACATGCAGCAAGCGGTCCGTCAGATCCTCACACCTCTGTAGTGATTTGACATTTGCTTCTCCCACTCTCAGCTCGCTTGGTTCCGTAAATCTGGCATCGAGCATAACTTCTGCTACAGCTCTGTGGAGAGCCGCGATATAGGCTGCCCAATTTGCACACAGGGTCTTGATCACCATTTGCGGAATCTCGAGACAGCAGTTGTACGGCTTTATCTTTGACTCCTCGTGCCGGTATGCCTGGCTCATGGTCATCACAATCTCATCGGACGCATTGACGAAAAGAACAGTCTCAAACTTTCTTCGGACATCATATGACTGATAGAAAGCCATTTGGCGAACAGACCAGGAGCCTGCTTCATCGTATGCGTCGTAACCTTCTGTCATGGGGTGGCACTGCTGAGGCCGATTGCGCTCAGCATACTTCAGGAGCGTGCATAATTGGGTTGTTGTGCTGGATTTGTCGCCATATACTGGGCTAAAGTGGACACTGGCGACCCCTCGATGGTAGTCCGAACCGTCTCGTTCAAACACGTTAATGACGCTCTTGAGAGCCGGGAATGCACCAATCTTGGTCAGCAGTATGTCGAGATCATTGGCAGTCAGGCAGATGTTGCCGCGAGAATGCTCTTGTGGGACAAGGCTATCCTTATATCAGTGCGGACACGGCTTTGCCTCACGAATAGACTCACAATAATTGAGAACATTTCGTCTTCTCAGATCGATATGCCGCGCCGCTGAGACATTGTCAGATATATCACTTTGCCCTGGAGCGTGTCAAAGTACAGATAGTCAGAGATAACTTTCGAGCATTGAGGTTCAAGGTCGTTCAAAGGCGCTGGTCTAAGTTTCTCTGAGAGAAGACATCATCGTCAGCCAGTGCAGCCAACCTCGTTCATTTGTACCTGAGTACCTTTCTCGGTAATTTCATATGCTTTCAGCTTAGAGCGTGTTGAGCATAAGCTGTTCCAGCCCACTGTCTGGAGCTCTACTGTCAGTGCATTCGGTTTCGCCATGATGGGAAGAAATTCTAAACCCAAAGATGTGTGAAAATTAGTTCATGTTCGATCAAGCATAGATTGAATCTGATCTTGGACAGTCGCGGGCATTATTGATGTGTTGTCATCGATCCCGGGCGCAGAAAGTATAGTGATGGCGGCTACCGCAGCATGTCAGCCAGACGGAGATGTATGCACTGCTGTGTGACACAGGTCAGGCTGTGCCGCCCTTGGAGGCCACCTCTGCATGAGGGCCACACCTGCAGCTCCCCCTCCTCTACACAGCCTCTATTGACCTCTCATCGGTCGATCGCACTCTGCGCGGTCTCCTAGAGCTCTGTTCTCTTCTGCTGTCGCCTTGCCTTGCCGTCGTCTTCAAGTTGCTTCACCCTTTTCTGGAGGAGCTATTAGATAAGACCTGACACCGGGAGGTAGCACATACCGAGTTCAGCTTTCTTGCTGCTGCCACTCGATGGGAGCCGTCTTCGTAGGTCTGAATACTGGGTTAGCCTATCTAATCACATCCGGTGACATCTGACGTCCACTAACAATGATTTCGTAGTATCTCGTAGTACTGGAGCTTGGGAATTCTTCTTCGCAAAGTGCAGCGACATCAGCACGATCGGCATAATGATCGATTGTAGTAGCGACCCAGGTGGACCGTTTGTCGATCTTCTTTGGGCCCATCGTGCCGTAGCGTCGATGGCTCGCCTGAAGACTAGCCCCTGTTGCTTACGATCTGAAGACCTATCGATGTTTTGCGCAGTCAGGAATTTTCAAGGCCAGTTGAGTCCTGAGGTACTACGTAAGGGAAGAGTTGGCGTTACTGTGGAGTGTTCGTTTTTGATAAGCACGCGGGCGGCCTCTCGCCTGCAGGCAACCATGAGATACGTCACCTGCTCGTCTGGGCGACAAGGCCTAGATGGATATCTGCTGGCGACTTTTGTCTAGCTCCACTACATCGCCGTCGAGAGACGCAGGTCAGTCGTACCCCCGTCCGTGCTTTATCTTTCGCCACAGGTCACTCCACGCCCGATTGTCTGTGCCACCAAACATGACGTAGAGCACTCGCGCACCAATATTTCCAGGCACTGGTCGGATCTCGTTGTAGCTCGAAAAGGATTCGAACGGATGCCGGTGAGTGCCATAGTCTTCAACAACACACCAATCGCATGCTCTGAGCGTTGAATTGCGATCGCTCTTGCCGTGTTCATGCTCTATGAGGCTGAAACCGAGTCTGTTCAAGATACTCGTCGCGGATGGTGGCCAGATGAACAGAAACCAGTACATGCCACCAGAACACAGCATCCCCAGCATGACCCAGAGCAAGATTCGCTCATTGCTCGTGGTTGGAGCAGCAACGATGACAGTCATGCTGAATCCTAGCACGAGTGCTCCGAGAATTGTATCAATACCAATAAAGGGTGCCCACTCTGGTCGCATCCAGTGGCCAGGCTTGCCTGCATCTTTGTTTTCGTCATCAATACCATGCCAGTATGTCGCTGGGATAAATTCAGACCCGTTGTATGGCTTGAATCCAAATCCGAGCCTGCGCCCGAGTCTCCCAAGAGGAATGTAGAGTAGTGCGACGACAGCTGCGACACCAAAGTCAGCAAGAATAAGGATGCAATCGTGTTGAAGTGTCACCTTCTGCAAAGAAATGTCCGTAGACTAAAAGGTTCCCGGAGAAGGATATGCCCTCCACCACCGACGTGAAAGCGGCTGTGGCACATATCCAGATCGTCGAGACTATCCAATGCAGAAGCAGTCCGCCTTCGGGTGTTCCTGGGCGATCCAACGCACGTATGCTGTTATGGAAAGCGAGCTCATCTTTGCCACTTGCACCGAGTTGCCATCGGTATTCCGGATAGATCGGACCTTGCCTTCGCCATATCGAAGACCATGGTAGAACGTTCGACCAGGCCATACTCTGCTTCACTGCTGGACTCAGTACCATTCGAAGCTGTGAAACGTTGGTCATACCTCTCGTGCACGTGAAAGCCACACTCAGAAGGCTTCCGAACGTGGATATCGAAACGATGATGGCGGCTGCGACTCTGCTCGTGTCGTTATTTCCTAGGTACTGACTATGTCAGTGATTGCCAGACTATGGCTGCTGTAATGACCGTACCAGCGCCAGATAATCCGCAGGAATGCTGTGTGCCAGTTCCTGATCATCAGGAGTGGAATTCAGGACGTCGTCCCATGCAAAGGCGCCGCACTGACTGGATCAGTATGGCACAGAAACGTGTATCTATGGTCTTACCAGTACAAGTGTGACGAAGACGTACAACGTCCCAACGATTGCGACTGCAGTAATGAATCCAACTCGCAGCGTTCGGAACGATACGACCTCTCCGGCAACCTGAATATCCTGATCAGCATTTCATGGGTCGACAGGACGTGATATGTGCTTACCAGGGTAGCGTTCTCCCAGCCATGGAAGCTGAAGAGCACAGTCACGAGCGCAATTGGCCAGTTCCTTTCGCCAGAGACTGTCACATCCCAGTCTCGTCCGCTGTCCATCAAGTGACCGTGGTCACGACTTTCGGCAATATACGCAGCGCCTGCAAAGATGATCCCGCAAATCAGGATGACCTTTGTGGTCGCAGTCGCAATATTGACCCATTTGCTCTTTCTTGTGGAGACATAGAGCAGAAAGCTTACAGCAGTAAGGGCTGTCACGGCGACAAACCGCAGTATTCGTTGATTTTCCTCGGGCTCGGCGTTCGCGGCTGTCACCACATAGCGCGCGAATGCCATTGCGTTTGTCGTCGAAGTGTAGACACCTACAAAATAGAAAGCGTACAGGGTGTACGCCAGAAGGCGTGGTTTCGGGGCGGCATCGTCCAGCTGGCTCACTTTAGTCGTGGTTGGGTACTGCTCTGTGGATGAAAACTTACATAGACCAACTCGCCGCCCGTGAATGGAAGTTTCCTGGCATACTCGGTGTAGAGGAGCATACTGTAAGATATCAGCCACTGGTTGATTGCACTGTCAAACGAGCCGGTTCAGTACCTGAGCAGAGTATAAATGAAGCCAAGCACCCATAACATAATCGCAATGCTTTTGTTACGAGTGTTCAACAACACGACGGCTGGGCCTGTAAAGATGCCTGATCCGATCATCTTATTGATGATCAGAGCCGCCACATCCTGTGAAGCGGAGGGCGGAAGGTCAGTGAGGATCAAAAACCTGTTTACCTTCTCCCCGTTGCTTTCATACCCATGATGTGTGCTTTCTCAACTTGCTCACTCTCAAGTCAAACAGTCTTGGCCGCCGATGTCCATCCGGCTCATGGTCGGTGCCTTCGGCGATTTGCTCTGCCCAGGCGGAATTTTCACGAGTCTGGACATGGCCTTCCGAAGTGCACGGAGTCATACCAGTTGGGATGAGGGACGTCGATGCAGTCGAGCGACGAGATCCAAGTGTATTGCCATTCATGACGGTCCAGAGTTGACATCCAGAGTGCCGTGCGCACAGGAGACAGCTTGCAAGCAGAAATGCTGAATTTATGAAAGCCTGACGGGAGCGCACATCAGGCTAGAAGCGTTGCTTGTTCTGAGGTGCGAGGACCGGTAAGGTGCGAACGGCCAACCGCCAAATGCAGATGAAGTGTGTACGACGTTGTGTTCGGCAGCCTGGCTGAAATGGTGTGTCTGTTGAGTTGAACCTTGCATGTCGCAACGAGCTGTCCCAGCCTCGCTGCTGCATGCATGCACTCGCTAATCCTCCAAGCACTTGGGCTGCGCCACCCAAGCTCGAGAGTAGCAGAGGCATCCGCCAATAGATCATGAGGCGACCTTCTCGCCGCAACGCGAAACAAAACGGAGTAAGGAATCTGGGTACTGTCCTTCGACAACGATGCCTACACACTGCTGAACGGTCGAGCGTGCGTCAAAAAAGCCCTTATGCTTCCTCGAGATGGTCGCGGTAAGCAAGTTCTTTGCCGCCGCGTCGGAGCAGGCACGTTGCAATGGTCAACAGATGGCCCAAAGAATCCACAAGGCCATCGGCAAAGGCGGCGACCGACACGTTGACGAGCATGCCGATGAGAATGACGACTCTGATCTGTTACCGACGCTGCCTCGCATCCGTAGCGCGTTCAAAAGCGACAGCGAGCAAGAGGAGATTTTCCAGCTCCTTGCCTGTCGTTGTCCTCTATGTTCGCCTCCTGGCAACAACATGACCGACGAGGTGCGGCGCTCCCTGGCTGACAGGATCTGGAACGTCGAGGAGAACTTTAAGTCGTTCTCAGTCCTGATATTGGCCGGATGCTTGTTTGCAGTGCGGAAAGTCGACAAGTATAGCAAAGAGGAAGACCTCAAGCTTTACTGTGACAGATTGAAGCCCGATAGCGACCAAGGACCCAGGCGCCGGCGCTTGCTGTTTCGTGACATTGCTACTCAGCTCAAACTCGAAGGAGATGACCAGGAAGCGAGAGAGTTGATGGCTGCAGATGCGTTCTGCTGCGCAGTTGAATCTAAGCTCAAGCTGTACAACATTCGAACTCTGTACAAACTAGAAGAATCTAAGGAATTTCCGGAGTACACAAACAACCAGAATTTGCCCTTCGTGAAGAGGTTCGAGGTCCAGAGAAAGCCCGAGGGTAAGCTGAATGTGCGATTCTGGAGATGTCAAGTGGAGGGCTCGTATGCCAGAGACTTGCCAGTAAGTCACAACAGATTGACTTTAATCTTCAGTGTGTCGAGAACTGATGTTCGACTCGCTCAGGAAGTTCTTTTTCGCAAGAGGTTTGTATTCCAGCGGGATGAGAAAGAGCCGATCAGGGATGCATTAAAAGAGGCAAAGATGGCCGTCGATTTCCAAGGCCTTGGAGAGCCAGGTATTGCAGAAATTGTGCTTGCATTCAAAGAAACCTTGGATCACTTGGTATACGTAAACCTGGTCTTCAAGTGGTGCGAAATGAACCTTGACGACATCCTGCTAGGCAAGCGGCATAGCATACTGTTGGACGCCCATATAGGGACCCGCCCTTCCCTGTCGGATCACAAGCTTTGGAGGTCATTGTTTGGCGTGGTTGAGGCAATCGCCAAAATCCATAGCACAGCGGCCAGCTCCAGCAACAATGAGCTGCAAGGCATTAAGGGCCATTTCGATATTCACCCAGGGAACATATTGGTTGATGGGGAGACTCTATTGCTCACCGACTTCGGACAGGCTGCTATCTACGAGCCTGGAGCAGAGCCCTGGGGTCCTCCCGAAAGAAATAGAGAAGACAGGCGCATTGATCCGGAGCTGTCCACCCATTACGACACCTGGTCGCTGGCTTGTGTGCTGCTTGAAGTGGTGATATATATCTTGCATAGCTCGCAAAGGCGTGATGGCTGTAAACATGTCGAGGAGTTTCGCACACGACGATACAACGAAGTCCCGGAACCTAAGATGGCTTCGTTCTGGAAAGAGAGAATTGATGGTAACAAGACCGTCAAGATCCTTCGGGACACGGTACAAGATGAGATTGACGAACTTGAACGGTTCGGTGATCCATATATCTTGCGAGTCGTGAAGAAGATCAAGTCCATGCTGAGCATAACCGCAGTGAGACGGCCAGGAGTCAAAACATGCCTGCATGCTTTCCTTCCTGGGATAGGACGAGAAGTCTTTGAGCTCCCTGGACAAGAACTTAGAGGTCAATGGTCAGTGATATGGTGCCGGCTGTTCGTGGTACCACGCCTAGCTGACTTCTCCGTGCAGGTCGATCAGCTTCCAGACTCACAGGATGAGAGAACCGCTTCCTTGTGAGTTGTTTATACACGAGCTACCGAGAAGCCGTAAAATTGTCGCTCTGCTGGAGTATCGGCAATCGGGCGTCTATGCGATACGATATGACGGTAACGACCCTCTCCTGTATTGCCGGCGATGTGCTGATAGGTGTGTCAAAGGGCTGCGAAGCAAAGTCGATATCGTGCCGACTACACTATTCCACCCTCGCGAAGGCTTAGAGACCGGCATGATGTCAAGGCAGTGGAGGCAGCGCGCGGTGTATGAGTGCCAGTTTGTGAACCTGTTGGAAGGCGTTACGCTGCACTTCCACCAGGCGGATCGTGAGTGCTCGTGTCATTGGCATGCTCGTATCTGTTGCGTATTTGTGATGCTGATACTGGCAAGACTTCTTCGACTTCATGGTAACCGTGATGGACCAAGGTCTCAAATCACTGGAAGACAATTGGAAAGGGTTGAGGTTAGTAGAAAGTTGTTGTTACTAGTACTGGCATATTAGCGGCCCGAGCCTTGCTGATGTCGATACTAGGGTTAGGTTTGAGACGTGTGTCGTGACCCAGCCAAGACCGCTGAGGAACAAGAAGACGTATATCAAGGACGGCAATGTGCAAATCTGGCATGGTCGGCCTCCTCCCAAGTGGCGGCCCGCTGAGCACACTGTCGACTACAACAAACGCAGCAAACTCAAGATGGTCCTCTTCGGACAAGACAAGGAGAGTTCGCGTTCGCGTTACATCTGCCTCATCGTGGACAGTAAGCAAACATTTCCATATTCACTCGCCTTCACTGCCCTTGCTGATTCACATTAAGTCGGGACTAAGACATTCGATGTGTCTAGTCACTCTCAATCACGGAATCCCTCCAGCGAGCACTTCAACGAGATGGTGTTCCGAGAAAGCAATGGTGGGCCCTTCCGAGGCTTGTTCTATCACCCTGTGTCGTCGCCTGACGATATCGTCCCTCAGACATATCCTAGCATACCGGTATCTGTCGAGCGTATCGCCGCAGATATGGAACTGCCGAAGAACGACAAAGACACTCGCATCGCAGAGCTCCATCTGAAAATGGCTGGGTCCAATGACTTCGAGGACTTCAGAAAAATGTGGCATCACCCAGCCGGCTGAAAGCATACCTCCTGGCCTCGAAAGTTGAGTGTCTTGGCTGCGTGACTCATTGCTGGCTCTTCCTTACCCGGCCAGTCAGAACCAACAGAATGTTGCCTCTTACCACCTCTCTCAGTCGCGGTTCTATTCGCTCCTAAGGGGCGATGCGACACCCTACGTGAATATCAAGCACCATTGCGAGGTGAGGTTCACCAGCTATGCCAGCGCACAATCAGCGCACCCAAGGGCAAAGTAGCGACTGAGACTCACGGCCATAAGGACACCCCGATCTGCTAAAAAATCTCAGCATTCGCGCAGGCCCCATCACCCAGAGTGAGCAGCTGAGTGTCCACGCTACAGAGTGCGTCACCTGCTTGCAAGTCAATACAGCCCGACGATTTCGATCTCGTTCTAGAGGGATGAACATAAAGACAGTACATGTATAGAAGCAGGGGTAACTCCATTCTGAGCACTCGACTTGAACAGCATCGATACACGTGATTCGCACAAATGCTCAAGTCAGAAGTCATAACCAATGGGTATCCCAAATTTCAGAAGTTCTATGATTTAGTTCTCTCGACCCTGTACAAATCTACGTCTCGAAATCAACTGATGTCCTCGCAATCACAACAGCGGATTCGACCTATACTCCGGCGCATCGCCGTTGGCTTCTGGCTTGCCCTTCTTGACCTCGTTGTCGCCCTCGGGGCCATCTGTAACGTCGGCCTCATTCTCTGCGAGCCACTTCTCGGCTTCCAATGCGGCCATACAGCCAGATCCTGTGATTTGTTAGTCGCTGTACAATGTGGGTTTTGTGGCGGAGACAACATACCTGCTGAGGTCACTGCTTGCCTGTACTTCTTATCCTGTACGTCACCAGCTGCAAATACACCAGGGATGTTGGTCTCAGTCGTGCCAGGAGTGGTGATCAGATAGCCATCTTCGTCCATCTTGAGCTGATCCTTGAACAGATGCGTTGCGGGCTCATGTCCAACGGCGTAGAAGAGGCCATTCGCTGGAATCTCCTCCTGCTGGCCTGTTTTGTTGTTCTTGATCACCAAGCTCTTCATGAGTCCTCGCGGACCATCATCTCCCTTGATCTCAACACCCTGCGTGTTCCACTTGATTTCGACTTTTGGATTGGTCTTGAGTCGTCTAGCGTTGGTCTTGCTAGCACGCAGCTCGCTCCTTCGCACAAGCACGGTGACCTTGCTGGCTTTCTTGGTCAGGTACAGAGCCTCCTCGACAGCACTGTCACCACCACCAATCACAACCAACGGCTTCTCTCGGAATATAGGCAGCGAGCCATCGCAGACTGCGCAGGCTGAGACACCGTTGCCCCAATACTTTTCCTCTCCTGCTAGATCCAATCTCCGCGCCTTGGCACCAGTCGCAATAATGATGCTGTCTGCAGTGTGTGTCTCTTCCTCCAAGTTCTCATCGTCTCCCATAGGGTTGAGCCAGAATTTGAACGGTCTTGACGAGAAATCCACCTTCCCTACCGTCTGACTCACAATCTCTGTCCCACACTCCTCACTCTGTGCTCGCATCTGGTCCATGAGAGTGGTGCCTTTGATCATCTTGAAACCAGGAAAGTTCTCGACCTCGTCCGTGGTCGTGAGCTGTCCCCCAGCGGCAATACCCAGCGCGAGGAAGCCTTCGTACAAGACCGGTTTCAGGTCTGCGCGGGCAGCATAGATGGCCGCGGTATGCCCTGCTGGGCCAGAGCCTATTATGACGACCTTGGAGTGCATCTTGCGCGCCTGCTCGAGGGTGGACAGTGCTGAGTTCGGGTGGTGGCTCTTGTTGGGTCGGTAGAAAGCACCAGCAGCCGCGAGAGGGAGAGAAACGGCGGATTGAAGAGGTTTAAAGCCTGCGCGGCGGAAGGCGTGGGAGAACACTTTGACTGATGTCGGTCGTATGATCGTGGGAAGTGGGTCGTTCTGGTAGCGTTGCTTGACGTAGCTAGGAAGACACTGGCGAGTCTCGGAAGAGCGATAAGGAGTGTATATCGGCGATGAGTGTTCGCATAAGCGGCGTGAAAAATGTTTTGTCAGAAGCCTTGAATGTTGCCAGCGAATTCTCTTGACACGGCATCGAACATGCTGGTTTCAAATCAAACCATTGCCGAGATGGCGGGGCCAGAACTTTCACCACAATTTGCCTTTGCTAGCGCGCTTTCACGTTATCTGATTCTTCCGCACGTAATGCAGTCCACTTCCTTTATCCCGATGACATTCTCCGAATTTCCTCCTTGTGGAACGCAACACGTGAGACAGCATAGACGAAGACGCCGTTGAATCACGTCTCATCATACAGGTTGTTCAGTATCCTCGTTAAATGCGTTTCGTATCAGGCGTATCAACATCCGAGTCCTCAATCTCAGACTGGCTTGACGGACGATCAATCTTCTCCACCTTGAGACGAGACCGCTCAAATTCCCAGTTCAAGAAGGCTCCTATCGATTCGATCTTATCAAAGCTCAAATTCGTCAACACTGTCCTGGTCCTGCGTCCACTCGTAGCACGGTCCACAATAGACCATGATAGCTGCTGCTCGACGATCGCCTCTTCCCTGGACACCAGCATCGGCCGCGTGTTGGACTCAGTCTCTGCATATTCTCGAACATGCGGCCTGTTTTGACGACGCTGAATGTAGCGGTTGAGTTTGGCTTGCGAGCGTACGAGCTGCGACTGCTTGGGAGGATGTGGCAGCTGGGTCGTGTAATCAGTCTCGGTCGAGCAGTCGCTCAGGACGATTGCGGCGAACCGTGCTCCGACATTCTCCTCTCCACCGTGTTCGAGAGTGTCTGAAGTGTTAGCCTCGCCTTCAGCGAGTGTACCTGTACTGGTCTCGGAATTCCTCGATATGGCGCTGCGCTGCTGCAATTGATCCTGGACGGCGCGATTGAAAGACATGACTGCCGCGATTCCGGGTCTTGTTTCTTGGTTGGAGACGGACAAGACTGGGGCAGACTTGAAGCGGTCAAATGCGAGTGATGTGGTATGCCAGCGGCCATGATCGACTAGCGTAATCTCACAAGCAGCAACCAAGGTGAATGTCATAAAGTAGAGCGCTTAACTTTTCCCAGATCTCCTCAAGCAGCAACAAGCGATAAGCGACATCACCAAGCTCATCCCCTCACAACCCAGTCGCCACGGCCCTCTTCCCGTGTCCCAGACTCGTCTCCGGGAAACTCGGATCTGCCGCCCTCATGGCTCCAGGGTCACCCACTTTAGCACCCGCGTTCGGGTATAATTGCGCAATCCTCGCCATATCACCCACACTGATCTGTATCCGACTCGCTTCCGAGACCGGCGCTCCGCCCTGATAGAACTCCTCTCCGCCGGGACGCTTCAGCAGCACGGCTTTGTTCTTGTTAGCGCCATTCACCGTGGCGCCTTCGTAGAAGCCATAGGTCATGATGGAGTCGTATTCGAAAGTGCTGGACCAGGCGAGTTGGCCGAGGATTGGGCCGCGGGTCACGATGATGTAGGCGACGGATGAGAAGCCGTATTTATGGGCTGTAGGGAGATCGGTGCAGCTGAATGGATGTGTTAGGATGGAGTGACTGGGGTAGGGCCTCTCGGGAATATCTCTTACGCTTTTGCCATGGTGATTCCTGGTCGCAATCTGGCCTTTACCTGTCCACTTGCTGATTGGTACTGTTACCAAGCTGGAAACACTGAAGGCTGAAAAGCTTACTGCATAGTAGTCCCTCAAATGTTCGCAAGAGAAAGAAACATATTCGTCCCTGTCTTCACGGCCAATGCCAATATTAGCGGTTCCTTGCCTCTCATCACGCAAGTGTCCCTCTTTACCTGGCCGGGCATGCTCATGTTCCACACTCAAAGCGTGTCATATAGAACATGCAGATCAGCAGCTGCTCGGAAGCGCCAATAAAGCAATCAGAAGACCTCTTCGATTCGATTCAAACGCACCAGTCCCATGCGCAAGACTCGCAACATCATAATCCCTCGGCTTCTGCGGCATCCTCCTATTCTGAATCCCCTCAAACGCCAGCGAATGTCTACCTCTAATCTGCGCAACAGTATTCTGCGTCCAGTAAGCCATCGTCGCGTCGCCTTGCGCCTTGGAATCCGAAGGTTCAACATCTCGAACTTGCAGAGCATCAGCTTACGCATCCTGACAGAGGGATATCTGCTTTCTGCACGCTGCCATCAGGCCGGATGACGAGGTTGGAGTAAGGTGAGTTCTGGGCGCCGATGGCGGGTTGCCAGAGCGCGATGGCTCTCTGTAGAGTTGGGTTCAGGTTGGTGTAGTCGGATTGGGAGACCCAGCAGTAACGAAGGGCGTTTTGCCAAGGAGATATGGGATCGGCGGGCCTGGCGTTGTTGATTCTGGGCTCGGTTCAGTGGGGAATGCCGACGCTGAACTAGGGAGAGCGTTTGTTGCGGAGGTCGAGTGTGTTTTTTAATGATGGGCATGCTGAGCAGGAAGAAGCGAGTGTGAGGATGGGAGGAGGGAGGAGAGGTGGTGTGTAGAGAATAATGGTAACGTCGATATTCGATATGTTGTGTGCTGAGCGATGGTGGGTTTGTATGACGATAGATAGCAATTCCAAGGAATGAGAAGCTAGCAGCGTATGGCTGATCACAGCCATCGTCGGCGTATAACGTGCAAGTCGGCGTATAACATGCTTGCACGAATGTCACAGGCGTATGCATATGGAGACATGTGGAAGAGAAGGGGATTGGGAGCATGGAAGCAGATCTTCCGTGTATCTCGAGGGGACACGGAAAACCATATCTAGATCGTCAATAGCTTACTACTGGACATCATCATGTACTCACATTCGGAACGTTCTCCCGCACATACGGGAGACGGGTCATACTACGTAAGCATCGGCCAGCAATATACGGAGAGCCTACCTGTTGAAGGCGTAGGGATCGAGCAAAGCATCGAGATCAGCTTGATGCTCATTCATCGTTGACGCTGGCCTTCGCGCGATGTAGCAGACCGTGTACAGTCCTGATTCTGTCAGACATTGCAATGCAGCTCAGGTTCCACTCAAATTCCTGAGTTCCAGACTGGTTACCAGACTCAATGGAAGGATCGTAATGCAATAGTCATCGGTTCCCGTAGAATTTCACATAGAAATTAAGCCTTGGCCCGCCGGGGGACTGTTCCTGGTCGAGTTCTCGCGCAGACGACGCTTTGCTCGTCGATAGTCACTGTCCAGTCTCAAAAGTCCTGGGAACGATCCCAGCGCTGGTGCCCGACCATTGCGGCTGATTCACCCTGACCGGGCCAGGATCCGTGTCTACAGCACCCAGCACCGGATACAGCTGTGCCACTCTCGCCATATCACCTGCCGATATCCGTACCTTCTCATAATTCATCGGCCCAAGGCCACCTAGATAGAACAATACACTCTCTGGCATCCCTATCACGGTAGGATTACGCCGCGTCAGTACAGCGTTCCTCGCTTCACGGCCCAAAGGGAACCAAGAGCCATCGAAGGAGGTATAAATCATGATCGAAAGGAAGTCGAATTCCGCGCTGCGAGCGTCTTGGCCAATGCTTCTTTTCTTATCGATGGGAAGCCAGTGGACACCAGAGAATCCGTACGCCTCGGCGAGCGACATGTGCGTGCAGCTGCTCCAGCATATTAGATTCTGGTCTGAGAACAGATTTCTGCCTCTCAAACGTGCACTTACAGAGCGTCCATGGTGAGGGCAGGTGAGATTCTCTTCTTGACCTGTAACCGCCTATTAGTGTTCTGAACAACCTGATATTCTTGATTCGCAAAGACCAACTAATTCATAGTCGCTCAGATTCTTGCAGTTGAAATTCGGATAGTTGTCTCTGTCCGGCCTGCGTGCAATTGTTAGAATGAGATCAGAATCTTCCGAGCCGCGACTTGCCTCTGATGTTCGTGTTGGAGACCTAGGACATGTCCTGCAAAGACTAGCTTGATATAGTCTACCAGGACGATAGTCGGCTTTATTGACATACCAAGCTCATGTACCATAGTAACAACATCCCGCTCAAAGGAATGGCCTGGCACGGTTGAATCCCCTCTGCTGAATTTCAGAGAATGCTGACGTGTGGACGTTTTGCCAGGCAAGGTCGTCGTGTATCCCATGGTGGACTCTGCTTCGCCAGGGGAAAGATCACTCGTCTCCGCGATCCTTGAGGCATCTTCTTGAGCAGCAGAGCACAAGATATCTGCCTTCTTAGATCCTCCATCAGGACGTATGACGAGGCTTGAAAATGGGGCGAATGATGGCTGCCACAAGGCGATAGCTTTTTGCAGAAGTGTATTAGTGTATTGAGGTTGACCAAGTCCGTCTGAGACACCCAGCAATATCTGATTGCTTTCTTAGAGGGGTCTTCTGGGTCGGTCGGCCATGCATTGATGGACAATTGTTCCTTGCCTGTGGGGTGGCCAGGACCAAACCATGCGGTGCGTTTGTGAAGCTCGAGAGTCTCGTTGTGCAAAGGACAAGCTATGCAGCCAATAGCACTGGCGAGCCAGATGGCAAGCACGAAGATCGGATGGAGTGGCATGGTGAAGCTGTTATTTGGCGTGCTCTATGCTTTATAATGATTTATTGTAGGTGTGTTGTTGAAGATCAAGACTGAGCAGACACAATTGAGCTTCTTATACTGAGGGTCTGCTGATTGCAAGTCGGAGGCGACGTGACGGCACATGGCTGCACAGGTCGTTGTGCTTGATCGATGGTGTTGGCAGACTCTAGGTCAGCAGGCGGGCTGCATGTATTGAGTGCTCACCACTTGACAGAACAGGCGAAGAGCAACCAAGCCAAGGTTCCTGTTGCCAGGAGGAAGATCGGCCAGTGATTCACAGTCAGTTTATACCAGAACGAGGGACCTCCTGACGATTTTCTGACCAAAGGCCACATGTCAATTACCAGCAATCCGTCCTTTCAACGATGACACTTTGATGGAATCTTGTCGTGCAGCGCTTGTTTGCCTACCGGTGATGTGGCAAAAGACAGAGGGGTATCATGGTCTGGCAACATCGAGATTGTGCACTTTGTGGAGTCATCGTGTCGAGAGTGAACGACGGAGGGGACGCCCAGCTCGGATGTGGGGCGTACATCGTCAACGCCTATGTAGCCCGACTCATACAACAATTCAGTCTGTCGATGGCGCCGCCAATCTTCCTGTCCATCACGGGAGAATAATACTCAGGTGTTGGCACCCAGATTGTACTGTGAGAAGTGTAAACAAAGGAGGGGAAATAGGAGAGGGATCGCATGGCAGCGCCTCAACAGACTGTCTCTCCATGAACGATGCGACGGCGAGAGACGCCGCGCAACTCAACATCGGTCACCAATTTGCCTGTGCCTCGCCGCCCTCGTCGCCCCGCAAGACATCGAATACGACTCGTCGGCGAGCCGTGCCGCAGAGTCAGACCTGGGCTCTTTGACGCGTGATCGTATCGTGAAGCCTGTCCTCAAGATTCGCCAATAGGGAGTTGATTGCGCACACTTATATGTTCGCGCCGGACAGACGCCGCAGTATCGCCTGTGTGTTGGTGCTGACCCTGATGATGGATGTGATTGCGATGGCGGCTGGGAGAGCGTTTGTGCACATCTCATTGAGCCATTGGCGATCAGCTCTAATTTGAGTGGCGAGCGACCAATCACATGTCAGCGACCAGCAGTAGCGCCGCTTCCCCATGAACCTTGGCAGAACCTCATTAAACTACGCCGAAGCACGTCGCCATAGGCGCGCACGCCAAAACCAACGCTCGCTGGCTAGTCATCAACAATTAGAGCAGCGCCCCCGTATGTGCCGCGCGCAGAGAGAGCGAGGTCCAAGCCTTAGGTAGGCATTCTCCCACCACTCCCTCTCTTTCGCCTTCTCCCGTCTCTGCTGTCTCTTCACCACTGCATCAACCTCATACCAGGCACCGCCCAAGGCCCCGCCCCCCAGTCACTCGTTTTACCAGATCGTCCGCTTCACTCTTTCAGCGGCTTTCAAACATGCATTACGCAACAGCAGCAGCAGCCCTCGCGGGCTTGGGTATGGTCGCCTCGGTCAACGCCGCAGGTCACCAGCGCCATGCCGCCCTCCATGAGAAGAAGCACGCCAGCAAATGGTCGAGCCTCGCTCCAGCCGCTGCCAACGCGACGGCTTGCGGTTGCACGACTTACACCACCACCTGGTATGGTCCTGGTGGCCTCGTGCCCGGCACAAGCACCAGCACCAGCACCAGCACCAGCACCTCGTCCTCCAGCTCGAGCAGCACGTCTTCCAGCACGTCTTCCAGCACGTCCACCAGCAGCATCTGGACTTCGACTTCCACCAGCACTTCCAGCATTTGGACCCCAACTTCCACCTCGTCAACTTCCACTTCAGTCTGGACCCCAGAATCCACCTCCACCTCCGTCTGGGTCGCGCCAACCACCAGCGAGACCCCATCAAGCACTTGGGAGGCACCATCAAGCACCTGGGAGGCACCATCATCAAGCAGCACGCCCGCTGAGACTTACGTCGCGCCAAGCTCGTCATCATGGGCTCCGGCTCCTAGCAGCTCGTCCGCTGACAGCGGCTGGCTCGGCGGCATCCTACCATCTGTGTCGGTGCCATCTTGGAGCGCCCCATCTGATACTCCATCCAAAGGCGGCTCTTCCAGCGGCGGCTCTTCCGGCATCTCTGCCAACGGCGACAAGTGGGCCATGACCTACACTCCCTACACCAACGGCGGCCAGTGCAAGTCTGCATCCGACGTCGCCTCTGACATTGCTCAGATCAAGGCCAAGGGTTTCACCACCGTCCGCCTGTACGCCACCGACTGCTCTGGAATCGAGAACGTCGGCGCTGCCTGCAAGTCGAGCGGCTTGAAGATGATCATGGGCATCTACATTGACGCCGGCGGCCTCAGCAACGGCTACGCCCAGATCAGCGAGCTCACCTCCTGGGGACAGAGCAACGGCTGGGACAACGTCGAGATGGTCGTCGCCGGTAACGAGGCCATCTTCAATGGCTACTGCACCGCTTCTGAGCTTGCTGGCTTCATCGGCGACTGCAAGTCTCAATTCTCCGCTGCCGGCTTCTCTGGCCCAATCACCACCACCGAGCCTCTCGGCACCATCCAAGAGAACGCCGATACCATCTGCGGTGCTGTCGATGTCATCGCTGCCAACATCCACCCATTCTTCAACGACGCCATCTCAGCCTCCGGCGCCGGTGACTTCGTGTCCTCCCAGCTGAGCCTCCTGTCCGACGCCTGCGGTGGCGCCAAGACTGCCTACAACCTCGAGACCGGTTGGCCATCAGCCGGTGACGCCAACGGTGCCGCCGTCCCAGGCACTGCCGAGCAGCAAATCGCCGTCGACTCCATCATCGGCGCCGCCGGTGGCAAGTCCGCCATCTTCTCCTTCGAGAACGACGCCTGGAAGGCACCGGGTTCTCTGGGTGTCGAGCAGTTCTGGGGATGTGCATCTCTCTTCCCGGACTTGTAAAGCATACCACCCCACATAATGTCTACTACATGATTATGGCTTCTTGAGCAAGGTGTTTTTTCTCCCCTGTGCAGTACTGTGGGGAACCTTTGAGGGTATCTGGCATGGAGCGTACTCTTTTGTAAGAAAGAAAGAAAGTGACACGGCCCCTTTTTGGAATGGACTACCTTACCTTTTCCCTCCTCCTCCTCCTTCGATTTTGCATGTAAATACTTTTTGGGGGTGACTGTGTGAGAGAAAGTTTTTCAAGATACCTCTGCTGCTGCGCTTGAACGTGAAACTCTCCAAACTTCCAGTTTCTCTCTACCATCTCTCTCTCTCTCTCTCTCTCTCTCTCTCTCTCTCTCTCTCTCTCTCTCTCTCCCCCCTCATTCTCTCAAATAAGGAACAGATCACATCTCTCCACACTGCGCCACGACGACATCCTGATTCGGTTTGTCCCGCGTGGTGCGCACATTCTCTATTTTGCGCACCACGTCCATGCCCTCGACCACTTTCCCAAAGACGACGTGCTTGCCGTTGAGGTGGGGTGTGGGTGCGCATGTGATGAAGAATTGGGAGCCGTTGGTGTTGGGGCCGGAGTTCTGTGTAGTACATTTACATCAAAAGTCAGAGGGAGGAAGGAGGAGGGGAGGGGGAGAGGGGAGAATAGGAGGGTTGATTGGGTTTAGGTTGGAGCTGGGATGGGGATGGGGAGATGGACGTGAATGGAGTACATACCGCCATACTCAATAATCCCGCCACATCATGTCCCAGCTTGAAATTCTCATCGGCGAAAGCTTTTGTGCCGTAGATGGTAGTGCTGCCTGTGCCGTCTCCATTCCTATAATGACATCCAACCATGCATGATCAGCCCCAGTCACTCACATACATCATATCTACTTCTCCCCACCTCCACCACCACCACCGAAGATAATGCGAAAACTCACAAGAAATCCCCACCCTGCAGCATGAAATCGCGAATCACGCGGTGGAATCTGCAACCTTTGTAGCCCTGCGGCCGACCGAGATGGTTCTTGGTCTCGCCCGTGCAGAATTGGCGGAAGTTCTCGGCGGTGCGCGGGACGGTGTCGGCGAAGAGGAGGAATTTGATGCGACCTAAGGGTTCGCCGCCGAGGGTGATGTCGAAGAAGACGGTGGGGTTGGGTAGGGTGGTGGATGTGGACGTGGACGTGGACATGGTTTGTTGTTGTTGTTGTTGATTATTATGATGGTGCGGGAAGGTTCATGGGAGAACCGTGGTGAGTGTAGATTTGCTTGTAGAGGAGTGGATGAAGGTTTAGCCGTTGTAGTGTGTAATGTAGTTTGGCAAGTGCGGCTTATAGAGAAAGTGAATGACTTTCTGGGGTGCCTGAGGTCAGTAAGAGGTTGGCGGATGTGATTGGCTGTGGAAGATGGCTGTGGAAGTAAGGTACAATTGCATGTATTGGATTTTCATGTATGTCTCGGACTCGTATCGAAGCTGAGAAAACTTGAATTCGGACCAAGTACCGTGTAGCAGGCAATGATGATAATCATCAACGTGACTGTTCGTACTGTAGCTACATGTAAGATATTGAGATGACATATTGTCCAGCCTTCTAGAGGCACCTGGCTAGTGATGAGTGACTGCAGAAGGCGTGGACGGGTGAATGCAGGCCTGGACGAATAGACTTCCGCGATCGAGCAAAGTGGGGAGACTAAGCGTCCACGCGAGCGGACCTCGTGGCAAGCGCAGACATGTTCCTCCGATGGCCGGGCTGGTGGAAAGGAAGTCATGTACAGTAGTACATGTACTCATCACAATTGCCGTAGTGTATATGTATGTATACGTACACTACACGCGAACAATCACCGTGACACATCCTCCACGTTCCGTCTCCACCCTCTCTACCGTTGTGTATGTCGTCTATTCGGGGTATATGTGTGTATGTAGCAGGACAGAGTTGCAATGACGAATCCTTCCCTTCCTTCCCTCCACCACACGCCCGTCTCCGTCTCGGCTACGCAAGCCGCCCCAGGGAAAGCAGCCGCTGCGCCTCCACTGCGAGCCGCGCGCATTGGTCCTCTTCCGCGCCGCATTACGGCATTCCCGTCACCACCCACCACCACCCACATGCACCCAATCCATTCATCGCTGTGCCGCTCACCCCTCTTCTTCCGCCATCATATGCCGCCTGATGAGGCTCTACACACGCACGCGCACACCCAAGCTTGAGCATACCACTCTACCAATTCATCCGCCTCCTCATCTGTCTCGAGACGCCGCGCTAGATCTCTCATACCACCCTGCCGTTCTCGAATCCTACACTCCTTACCCTCGCACTTACATCATCCACGGAGCTCGCTCGCTTTTCATCCGAGCTCTCTTGCCCGGCGGATTCTGGCCTTCCTCCGATGCGGGAAAGAGCTCGATAACACGTTGCCTACGTCCATACCACTCCCTGCAGAGACCCTCTCACTACGCGGAATTAGACCTCGGCGACATCCACAAGAGCAAAGGCAAGACTGCTTGGCTGTGATCGAGAACTCAACCTTGGCCGCCGCAGAGGCGCAGGCGCAGGCGCAGGGCCAGGGCGGCCAGCAGGAGCGCGTGCCGCTGTTCTGAGCCCGACCATGTCGTTCTTCGGCAAGCTCAAAAGTGGCTCGGTAGGTCGCGAGGCAGGGCGACGGATGGATATGTTCAATACAGTACAAACCCCCTCGGCCGCTGCAGAAGCTGCTTTCAAATCACGGCTTTGGCTGACCAACACACCAACAAGGCACTTAGCGGTCCGAATGCCCACTCGTCCCCTGCGAAGCCCGCTAAGAAGGATCCCAATGCGCCAACGACTACGCCGCTCGAGAAGCATCTCGCTGATGTGACGGGTCCAGTGCGGACAGACGGCAGCGACAAGTTCTTTGGTTTGGAGAATGTATGCATCCCTCCGAGATCCGCATGCTCGTTGATCTGCTTGCTGACATTCGATTCTCTCTAGTATGGCTCAACATGGTATGCATTTTCATCATGTCGATGCGAGTCCCGGGATTGACCAGAACCTCACAGTTACGCTAATTCGATAATACAATGTCTCTACTATTCGGCGCCTTTCCGAGAACAAGTCATCAACTTCCCTTCCACATCATTCCTCGAGGAGATCGAACGGGACGGTGGTACCCGACCACCGATCGAGCTAGAGCCGTCGTCCACGCCCTATCCGAATCCTCTCTCGCCCGCGCGAAAACAGAATGCGCCCGGTTCACCTGGACCTGGCGTAGCCAAACCTGAAGAGAACAAAGACTCGCCAGAATACAAGAAGAGAATGGTCATCGCAAACGGGACGGTACTAGACGTGACAGTGGAGAATGCCAAGACGTATGGCATGGATGAGTCGCTATTCACATCGCTAAGAGATATATTCGAAGCCATCATTGCGACCGAGTCACGCATAGGCGTGGTGAGCCCGCACAGATTTCTGGAGATACTGCGGAGAGAGAACGAGATGTTTCGGTCTGCTATGCACCAGGACGCACACGAGTTCTTGAACCTGCTGCTCAATCAGGTCGTGGACAACGTGGAGCTATTTGCAAAGCAGCATGCACACCTTATGGCATCCCATGCCAACGGCGGAGCACCCGAGAAGGCGCTAGGAAATGGATTGACAATCTCAACAGACGGTCTGCACATGCCCAAAGCTGGACTCGATACCCATTGGGTCCATGATTTGTTTGAAGGCAAATTGACATCCGAGACACGGTGTCTGACTTGCGAGAATACATCACAACGAGATGAGCCCTTCCTGGATCTGTCTGTCGATCTGAGTCCATTCACATCTGTTACTGCGTGCTTGCGCAAGTTCTCAGAGGAGGAGATGCTGTGTGAGCGAAATAAATTCCATTGCGACAACTGCGGTGGACTACAAGAGGCCGAAAAGAGGATGAAGATCAAACGCTTACCACGAATCTTGGCTTTACATCTCAAACGGTTCAAATATACGGAAGACCTGCAGCGATTACAGAAGCTGTTTCACCGTGTCAACTATCCTTTTCATCTACGACTCTTCAACACTGCAGACGACGCAGAGGACGCCGACCGATTATACGAGCTGTATGCGGTTGTGGTGCATATCGGTGGTGGACCTTATCACGGCCACTACGTCAGCATCATCAAGACGCAGGACCGAGGGTGGCTCTTATTTGACGACGAATTGGTTGAACCTGTGGACAAGAGTTACGTGATGAGCTTCTTTGGCGGAGAGCTCGTCCCTAACTCACAAGATGCGAGACAGCTCGCTTGCGCATATGTGCTCTTCTACCAGGAGACAACACTCGAAGCAGTCGAGAGAGAGCAAGCTATGGAAGGAGGCCTTCCGCCATTAGCCGCGCGAGTCTCCGATGTTGAGACGGCCAAGGATACACTATCGCCTACCAAGACTGATGATGGTCTACATCACGTCGAGACCGCCAAAATACCAGCTGCAGAAGAGTTTGAGCACATGGACCCGCTCGTGCACGCCGCGACAGCACCCATCACATCAATGGGGAAGACGCCTCTCGATCAGTCCTCAATCGCGCCACTAATCCCCGTCATGCCAACCAAATCCAAGAAAGACCTCAAACAGGAAGAAAAGGAGCGCAAAGCTGCCAAGAAAGCAGAAGAGAAAGCGTTGGATGAGAAACGCAGAGAGGCCAGTATGAAGCGCATGGAAGCTTGGAAGAAGCAAGACGAGGAGCTGCGCCAAGTGCTGGAGATGAGCAAGGCGACTGCAGAAACCGAGGCGCAGACACGAGGAGAGACGCCTCCGACGATGACCAAAGAGAGTGGCTTTTCGAGATTTCGGCATGGGAGCATGAGTTTGAGGAAAAAGCCGAGTATGTTTGGGAAGGAGAAGGAGAGGAATGGCGTGGAGAAGCATTCGACCGAGAACATGAACGGAAACGGGACCGCGAATGGCGAGGCTACAGCGCCGACTGCGGTTATTGCTGAAGAGCATAGTGACGAGCCGACAGCGCTGCCGCAGATGCGCGCATCAGCAGCGCCGGCGGACGACAAGCCGAAGAAGAATCGCTTTTCACTTGGGCGGAAGAGGTCGACTATTTCGGGGACTGGATGAGAAGGGATTTAGAGGGCTGGCGGAATCTTGTAGACGTTGAGATACCTGTGCATATGGGACGTGGCGGCTGCATCAACAAGGGCGTTTCTGGGAGGACCAGCCGCGCCTTTTTGGGGCTTGCGCTGGCACAATCCTCAAGTGAGAGCGGAGCTTTTTAGACCACAAGGAAAAGAGACATAAGAAAGAGACCCTGGCATGAGGTGTAAGGTATCGTATCGTATCACTCATGATGCGCTTGGAATGGCATATCTTGGGATGAGAGATAACCTTGCGCTGAGATTCTCTCTCTATCTCTCTCGTCTCATCTTCGGCTTCTTCTGCGCGATATGTGCTGGGGATCGATTGTCTCCGCAGCGATGTGTCGTGATGCATCAGCTAGCTCATGACCCTGCCGGTCCAGCCGATGCTATCCTCGTACGAGCCTTTGCGATTGGAAGCCGCTGATCTCCCAATTCCTCTCTTCCTCCCTCTATTCCACGTCTCTGCGTGCTTGAACTCTGCAATCGCGAATGCGCATGACCCTCAAGTAGTCTCCTCGCACTCCTCCTCGCACTCCTCCTCGCACTCCTCCTCTTACAGCAACTACATCCCTCATAATCATCGATAGCCCCCTCCTTCCCCTCCCTTCCTCCCTCTCTCTCCCTCTTTCTCTCCTGTCATGTCGTACTGTATTCAGTTGTTGTGTGTGATCTCTCCTTTCCTCACCCAAACGCCACCGCCCACACCATGATCAGCACGTTCAGGAAAATCAACGGGATCCGCATGAGCGTGCGCACGCTGTTGATCAGGTTCACCAGTTTGGATTTTATTGAGGCGCTGTCTTGCATGTTGGAGGAGCCGGCGCCGAAAGCTGGTTCTGGGCCGGAGGAGGAGGAGGAGGTGGACATGCCGACTAGATTGATTCCCCGTGGTGTCAGAGGAGGAGAAGGAGGGGATTTTGGTGGGTGGGGAGTTTGGTGGATGTAGACTTACTGCGTGCGAGGAAGCGGTCTTCGGAGAGGATTGCTATGGCGTTTACGAGCAGGACGGAGACTGGGAGGTGGGTGTTAGTGAGAGGTTGGTGTGTGGATGTGGGTGCTGGATGGGGATGGGGAATGGAGATGGGGACGGACCTTGGAAGAGGCCGCCGAAGCTGAAGAAGAGGGTTGCCATGATCAGGTGGTGGATAGGGAGAGTGAGTGTTGTCGGAGGAGGAGGTGTCTGTGTGTGTTGTTGTTGTTGTTGTTGTTGTGGTATGGGAGTTGTGTATGCTATGGTATGGGAGTAGTGTATGTGGCAGTAAGAGTGAGGTCGGCAAAGCTTAAGTCGCTTCGTTCAAACGCCGTTTCGTCCCTCCTACAACTGATCCTGGACTGAGATGAGACTTCATGTCAGTCGCTCCCCAACACACATGGCGCCAATTTGAACTTCGCTTCTTCCAACAGCGACAAAGGCGAGAAAGACATTCAAACATGTCACGTTCACTAGGTTCGATCTAGCATAATCATTTCCTCAATGCATATATGTACTGATACCCCCGTACTACAGGCGATTGGGCTCTGGACCTCCTCTTGCCATCACTCATCCTCGTCCACTTGTTCGCCTCTCCATACACCAAAGTAGAGGAATCATTCAACATCCAAGCCACTCACGATATCCTGACTACTGGCCTACCCTGGTCCCATGCAGGCGAGGTCTTTGCCAATTCATACGACCATGTCTCTTTTCCAGGCTCCGTTCCCAGGACTTTCGTGGGAGCTTTGATTCTTGCTGGAGCTTCAAGTCCCTTTGCCTCTCTCTGCACTTCGCCCGACCAGATCCAACTTCTCGCGCGCGCGATCCTTGGTCTCGGTAATGCCGCGGCGCTGTGGTATCTGAAAGGCGCGGTCGTGACGGCTTATGGACGCACCGCGGGACGATGGTATATATTGCTCCAAGCGAGCCAGTTTCACGTCCTGTACTATGCTTCCAGGACGCTTCCGAATATGTTCGCGTTCATGTTGACGACGGTGGCTCTGAGGAATCTCATCACGGTCAAGGCTGCTGCTTGGAAGACTGCGAGAAGCTCGAAACGAAGGAGACTGGCACTCTACTTACTCACTATTGCTGGCATCATCTTCCGCTCGGAGATTGCTATCTTGCTGGCTGCTGAAACTGCATATCTGCTGTATCAGCAGCGTGTGTCGATCACGAAAGAGATCATTCCTGCTGGACTGGCTGGTCTGGCGATTGGTCTGGCGACAACGGTGTCAGTAGACTCGTTCTTCTGGCAGCAGTTTCCGTTGTGGCCAGAGTGGGTTGGCTTTTATTACAATACCGTTCTTGGCAAATCATCAGAGTGGGGAACGAGCCCGTTCCACTTCTACTTTGTCAATGCCTTGCCACGACTACTACTGAACCCGATGACTTACCTCGTTTGCATACCGTCCGCATTGAGTGTGACCCCGAGCATGGACATCCTCGTTCCTCAGGTTGCATTTGTTGCAGTCTACAGTCTCCTACCACACAAGGAATGGCGCTTCGTTATATACACCATCCCTGCTTTTACCGCCGTAGCTGCTGGTGGAGCAGGTTGGATCTGGACACGGAAAGCCAAGACTACACTCTACCGCCTTCTCAGCGTTGCGCTCGTCGCATCGACTCTAGTCAGTTTCGCCATCAGCTCTGGCTTGCTGTACATCTCTAGCCTCAACTACCCGGGCGGACAAGCACTGGCCGAACTCCATCAACTAGCACCAACAGATCAGAGAACTTCCTTTACGGTTTATATGGACAATTTGGCTTGCCAGACGGGAATCTCACGCTTCCAGCAACTCCAGCAGGACTGGATATATGACAAGACTGAGGACGAGGCGAAGCTATTGGATCCCATGTTCTGGCAGCGCTTTGATTTTGTGCTCGCTGAGAAGCCCGAGAGAGTCATTGGGGCGTGGGAACCTATTGCTGTCGTGAAGAGCTTTGCTGGTGTCACACTCAGACCTGAGGAAGGTGATCCTCTACTACTGCCGACCTTCTTTGGCGAGACCGTGCAGAGGCTTTACTCAAGCACGGCGTCGACGCTTCGTCAGAAAGTCACAAAGGGTTACTGGCCAGCCATCAAAATGGAGCCGCGCATCCACATTCTCCACAAACAACCACCTCCCGCAGAGTCGAGGCAAAAACCTCACGTCTCGCCAGTCTAGACGTAATTCGAGACTCTATAGCTCATCATCAGCACGATAGCAGGAATATCACCAAACAGAAAAGCCGACAACGTACTCAATCAGATTCCCATCCGGATCTCGACAATACACGCTCTTCAGCTTGCCCACAGCACCAGTTCGATTGACAATCTCTCCACCCTCAAGAATCTGTCCCGATCACAAATATTATCAACAAACGTCCCCAGACTATTCGAGGAATCTCAGTGGAAAAGAGAAGTCGACAATTTACCTCCATTCCAGCCTCTTGCCAAATCCGATGCACCTCCTCGATGGGATGATCCGTGATGAAACACAAATCCTCACTCCCGGGCTGTACCATCCCGGCTTTGGGCTCGAATTCTCTCCCGCTCTGATGCAGGTTTAATTTCTGGGTGCCAAAGGATAGAGCGTGTCTTTTTGCGGGAATGTCGGTCAGCGTTTTACATATATCAGTACAACACCACCATCATCATCTCATCCTGCATGCTCGAAGTGTTCAGCATACTACTACGGTTGAAAGATGAAGATGAGGGTGAAGAATGGCGATGGAAGGGACACACCTCTCTTGTCCCTTGGACGAGAAGACTTCATGTCTCATCCCCAGCCGAGTCGTATAGAACTCAATGGTCTTGGGGATGTCTTTACACGTCAGGACGACGTGGTCGATGGATTTGACAGCAAAGGTGGACATGATTCGAGAACAACAGAGGGACTGTCTACGAAGTATGATAACAGGTCAGTTGATCCACAGTCTAGTTGCCGCGTGCAGACTGAATGAATATGGTTACTTATTCGATTGTGCGTTCATTTGATGAAATGGAAGGGTTTCGAGTCTCCGTCATCGGCAACCTTGGAAGTGTGTACGTCAAAAGCGGGGCGAAGGTGGAAAGTCTGAAATGTATGATCGGTACCAGGTATCCCGAACTGAATACACGAAAGAACGGCGTCAGAATGCCCTCATTCGATTGCATTGCCGTGCATGCTATGCTTTGCTGATTGAAAAATAATATGGTCTTCGCCTCCCAAAGACCAGCCTTCTCTTCCTGCTTCTTTTCCGCCATCAGACATGGTCCAGGACAACACAATTACTTACATTCGTCTTCCTCTTGCTGACACCCAGGCCGCCATCACTACTCTCACCAGCAGGTTTCATAGGCGGCGGATGCTCGCGATTATACTCTGCTCTGATCCTCGCAGCGTCCACATCCCACTGTGCCACCTTCGTCTCCCAGTCTCTTCTGACAGCGTCTGCGAGCTCTTGTGCTGTTTGGCTCTGTGCTATATAAGGTTGCTTCTCATCTGCCGTTGCGGCTTTCCACCATTTGCCAATAGTCTGGCGAATAATATCTTTCTTGCTGGAGAGCGCTTCGGCGCTCAGAGACGCGCGACATTCTTCCCATTTGTCTTTGGTGAAGAGGAGAAAGGGATTGACGCCGGGGCGGGTGGGTCTGATGGGTCGGTCGCCAATCTGGCCTAGGATGAGGCTGACGACAGCAGCTTCGTGGTCGAGATCTGAGGCGTCGTAGGATGCTGAGACCCAGAATGATGGGTCGCTGGCACAGACGGACTTGGCTGGCAGACCGACGGGCTTCTTAGGCGCTGGTGCGGCAGCAAGCAGAGGGGTAGATATGGTGCTGGGGACACTGGCGAGTTGTGATGTGTCCTCCTCTTGCTTGATGTATGGTCCTGAAAGCTTTGGAACGTATGCGGTTTCTGTTTGATCGAGACCAATTGCCATGGACGGCGCGGCAGATTGCACTGTGACGCTGCTCATCGAAGGCTGAGCAGGCGGCAGGATTGGCACACTGTCGCTTGTAGTGAGCTCTTGCTTTACGGGAGATCCTGCACCGACCAAAGGACTTGGCAGATCGATCGCACCCGCCATACGAGTAATGACATCTGAAGCAGCGCGTAGTCCAGAGAGCAATGCGCCATGTACGGTGGCAGGATGCGTGCCACAAGTGGCCTCACCCGCGAAGTGCAAATTGCCCACTGACTTGGCCATCTGATCGTAATCCGCAGGTCGAGTCTCCGGGCCCACATATGAGTATGTGCCTCTTGCAAAGGGATCTCGTCTCCATCTCGTGACAATCACCTCGAGCGGCGGTGGGACATTCCTCGAAGGGAAGGTCCTTCGCAGCCGATCGGTGACTTCGTTCATGAGCGTGGTTGTATCGGTCCACTCGGCGTCGTGGGCAGCATTCCCTGCCATCAATGCAATGAGCATTGGTCGGCCACTGGTCTTTGAAGCGTTCCATATCAGGTAGAATCGTCCTCTCCGCCTCGCATAGGCTGAAGGGTCGAGGCTACCTCTTTGCTCCGCTTCATTGAGCAGTCCAAACATGTCGCGATCGTCATCCCAGAACGGCGCGTCGTACAGCAGGATCACCTACGCGTATAGTCAGCGAATGCAATCGATCTTAGCATGATTTTTTGCATACCTTGTTCAGCAAGCCGAACCCCATCCGTTCGATGGCGCCTTGCTTCCACCTAGGCAGAGGAGGATCGAAATCAATGGTATTCGCCTTCAGCACACCGAGAGGGGCAGTCATCACAACTTCGTCTGCCTCGATGATCTCGCCGTCGGCACAGACGACCTTCGTTGCGAGTGGATCCTGGCCATCTGCGCCTTGGTCATAGTGTATGCTGTCAACGATGCGATCGAATCGAACATCAAGCTTTGTAGGCAGGTTCATGAGCCCGCGAGGTACTTGAGTATACCCACCGATGACTTCAGAGTGTGCTCCTTCGAATTCATTCCCCGTGTCTTGATCGTGGCCACTCAAGCTGAGCTGTGACACAGGTGCGGCATTGGCATACTCCAGATTCGCATGATGCCAATTCAGCAATCGCATATCGAGAGGTGAAAGGTCGATCAGATCCTGATACTGGGTGATAGCCTCGTCCATGACAGAGCCGAGGGTAGGATAATCTCCAGCATCGGCGATACGATGAAGTGAGATGCTCTGGTTCTTGGCCACTCCGTCTCTTACCTTCCAGCCCATGTCCTTCGCCGCTTTTGATGCGCTGTGGGTAGCGCTGCCGCCTGCTTCGACAATCTGACTTCTCCCGGTGAGCTTCTCTGTGCCAGGCGGAGCATTACGCCGCCGACCTCTCCTCGCTGCAGGCTTGTGTGCTTTGATGTGCGCTTCGGGAAGAGGTTCGAGCTGGAAAGCACTGGAGCCGTCAGGGACGGGGTCGCGGCACCTGTTTATCAATTCCTCGTCGCCGCGCAATGTTTCTTGCTTGTGTGGCTGCACCCTGTATTCTCCTGCTCTGTCTGAGATATCCGTGTACAGTTCTGTGTTAAGCATGTCCCTCTTCTCATTGACCGGCTGGCCATCGCAGTCATATATCGTCAGTGCGTCTTTCATCATGTGGTAGCGTAGCCCGAGCTGACCACGTATGATCGTATTAAGAGGATTGCCATTCTCGAAACCGGTCACAATCATGGCACCCATTTCTGCAGTATTCCGCAAACCATCAGGCAGACTTCCTGCGACCTGACTTCGCAATGGCTTTGAAAAGACTCGACCTCCAATGCGTTTTCGTCCCTCAAGTACAACGACACGCGGTGGTCTTTCACCCGCGTTTATCCATTTCGCAGCTTCTGCTTTGAACAAGTTTTCGAGCTGTCGAGCTGTTGTAAGACCGGAAACACCAGCACCGACGACAACCACGGTTCGTTGTCTAGCTTCTTTTGCGAATCTCTTCGGTAGCGACGGGTCGCATTGTAAGGATACACAACCAAAATTGATATAACCATTTCGTGTCAACCATTTATAAGCGACCTCAGCGAGTCCAAAGAAACGAGTCTCTTTCGCACAGCCCAAAGCTTCGTCGGAGCTAATGGTGCAGATGGGGTTCTCAACCCAGAGTCTGAGGATTGCGTTGCGGATGTTGAGGTATATCGTGACTTCCTTTGAAGTCAATCGGTCGACGAAGAGCTTGTGCTCCCCAGGATGCAATGCATATGGATTCAACCTTGATGCGAATGCTGCCTCGATGCATTGACTGGCAAACTCGGTCGCAGAAATACGAGATGGTATTGATGAACGTGGTCGAGCTTTACTTTCGATCTTGGCAATTTTTGGCGGGCGTCCAAGCTTTGGTGCGGTCGAAGGCGTGGTCTTTTCGGGAGTTTCTCCAGGTGGTGCTTTTGGCTTGGGAGGTCGCCCACGCTTCTTTGGGATCTTTTGAGGTTGCTGAGAGTCTAGTGTCGAGGGTTGAGGAGGAGCAGCCGATATTGGCGTTGCATTGATTGGTATTGCGACTTCTGTTGACGGGGCAATTTTGAAACTTCCGTCAGCCATACGCTTACGAGAGGGCGATGAAGCATCAGCACTGTTGTTTCGAAGTTCGTCTGCGCCGACAGATGAAGACATTGAAGATATACCAGTGCTGGCAGCCGAGCCTAGCGAGTCAAATCGCTGCCATTTACCAGTGGGATCCAGTCGCCACCGTTCTCGCTGTGAAGAGCCAATCGAGCTTCGATCGAACAACTCAGTGCCAGATGACGACGGGCTGGACTCATCCTCGTCGACATTCGGGAAATGGACGACATTGATATCTGTGCCCAAAGCTTTGGCTGACATGTCGGACGCTGGTGGGACATCGCCAATGTTTGTCATGACGGCAGCCATCTTGCCAGTCTTTTTCCTTCACATATGGGATCGATGATTTGCGTCATGTATTGCCACCATGTTGTTCGCTGTCTGATGTATGTGCGGGTCGAAAGGATGAGATGGGAAGACAGGCTTGATTGGAGCGTGTGAGTGGCTGATCCCGTGATGGGATGTCGTTCCGGCCGACCTCACTCTGCGCAGACTCCTGCCGAAGCCACAGGTCGCACTTCCACGGGTGGGCTTGGGTACGACGCAGTGGAATGATTGTGCCGTAGTGCGGCGACAAGTGAATGATATGGCGAACATGCGGGAGGCGAACGGGCACGAGGTCGTCGGCCTCCTCGCTCCTTCTTGCGCTCGGGCCCCTCTTTCTCCCGCTCTTTTTTAGCGTACCTCTTTCACCTCACCCCGTCAACCATATCTCTTGGGGGAATCATCACACATGCCATATTCCACGGAGAAGACCACATCGGCTTGCTGAAAGAGGCGACATATCTGTGATGCCGTGCATCTAGCAGAAGATGAGGTTGACATGGACTTGCAGCTGGTCATACCTGAGTGAAGCCACTGATACTACCCTTTCGAAATCACCATATTACAAACGAGCCACGAACTTGAATTATTCGTTCTAGACGCGATGGGGCACGGCTCTATGGGTCAAATATAAGCGAAAGACTGAAGATATCCTAAATTCTCGTGAGTTGTGATATATGAAACAGGCCGGAAGAAGATATTTTCTGGAAAAGTGGTGACACGGACAAATGCTCAGGACACTCCAGGACTGGCACTCATGTGTCGATTAATCTTGCATGGCCGTTCGGATGTGGTTTGTATTCCGACCGTTGTCTCATGCTTCCTCACTAGTCTTGCAGGTCAATAACGTTGCCAACCACCCTCCTGTGCTCGGTTGCAAAGCAGAAAGAAAATTGCTCATTCTGGGTATGCTGGTGGAAGATATCATGGTCAGGACAAAGGCGATATTCGTCAGATGAGAGACATCATCATGGTAGGTGTGCGCAAAGAGCAGAGGGATACGGACACCACGTAGCAACCTGCTTCTCGAGCACACCACCCGTGCCGATTGTAAAGTCCAACTATAGATATACCTTTGTACTATTCCATTGTGATAGATGAGGAGCATGAAGAGACAGGTGTTCTTTTGCTAGACCCAAGTGTTAGGTAGCTGAGTGATTACGGCTTCTGCCATCATATATATGTATTATAAGCTGCGCAGTGGAAATATATGCGACCAAACAGGTTTCTCTCAGTACCGCTTGTGCCCCACAATTTCTCAATGGCAACACATGTAAGATTACATTTGAGGTTTCGCAAGTTCCCGTCTCGTAATCATATTTGATGGCCAGTACCAGCACCAAACCTTCACCACATAGACTGTCATATCAGGCACATCACATCTCGCCAAGGGTCAGCGAGCTCGACATGCAGCGCCAGGAAGCCACCGATGGATCGGTTCCCAGGCGAAATTGGAACGGCTTTAGGATACGGCAATGAGCGACTAAGCAAAGATGGTAGACATGATGATTTGAGCGAGTTCCGCTGAGCTGTGATGATGAGTCCATCGAGACAGCTACTGCATACTCGAGACGCATCGTTTTCGACTAGCTACCTCCGAAGCCAAGACCAGCACCCAGACCGCGTCTTGCTCCACTAAAGCCGAGTCCGGCAGGCATTGCAGACTCTTCGTCGTCCTCATCATCTACCTCCAAATCCTCATCTTTGCCATCATCCTCCATCTGCTCGTCTTTCTCCTCATCGTCGCCATTGGTGGTACCTACCTGTAGTGCTTGAATGGCAGGCAGATCACTCTTGACAGGCTCTCCAATTCCTTTCTCCTTCCTGAGCGTCTCAAACTTCTCTGCTGTGTCTTTCAAAGCACGTTGTATCCGTACTTCCTCTTCCGCTAGCCTGACTTTCTCGCGCTTCAAATTCTCCATCTCCTGCAACTTCTGCGATCGAGAGCTTTGCATCTCTGCCAACTGACCCCGCAAGCGCTGGATGACGCCGTCGAGAGTAGGCAGCGGTGTTATGATCGGTGGCGTCCTCGGTCGCAGATCTGCTGGGTCTTTGACCGTGGCAGTCTGCGCAGAAGTGCCATGCCGTGTCTGCGCAGCTTCGAAAGCCGCATTTCGCTCCTGCTCGCTCGCGTCCGAGTCTGAGTCTGAACCTCCCTCGGCCTCTGCGATTTGTGCAGCCATTTCTTGCTTCCTCTTCCGCGCCGCTTCTGCCTCTGCCTTCCGACCTAGCGAGATTTTACCATCTTCTGTGAAATCGTCGAAGTTCTCCATGATATCCTCATCGTCCGCCACAAGCCTGCTTTCCAGCTGGCCATACTTGTCCTTGGGCTTCAGAACTAGCCTGCCCTGCTCATCTTTCATGACATTATCGTCGTCGTCCAAATCGGGATCATCGGGGTCGAGGGAGATGTATTCATCCGCTCGCTCCTCCATCGCGAGTCTTGCGCGCCGCGCCTTCTTCTCTGCGATCTCTGCCGCGGAGGGTATGGCTGCAGATATTGATGCAGACTGCTCATATCGAGCTAGCGAAGTGCCGAACTTGGAAGACAAGTCCAGCGCCTGTGTTCCTTGCTCTATATCGGTGCTACTGGCGGAGTCGAACTTCTGTGGAGTCGCTGGAGTGCTTGCTTTGAGCTCTTGCAGGGCAGATGCGCTGTAGTTCGGACGATCGTCTTCGTCCTCGGTCTCTCGCCTTGGTAGCTTGGAGGCAAGTAGGGAAGATCTCTTCGATGCATTGCGCTGCACGGCGACGCGCGATAGTCCGGAACGCTTTGGCGTCACGACTGCAGCTTCCGAGTCGTCCTCATCGTCCACAGCAGAAGGTCCAAAAGACTGGCGCAGGGTGGTCGACTTTCGCGAGGTAGCTTTCGGTCGGCGAACTGCGGGTTCTGCACATCATAACGCTGTCAGCGCATGTCACGAGCTGGGACTGACTGTCAGAGCAGAGCCTTGTGTGGGACTAGAGGGGAATATATACCTTGATTCTGGTCCCCGGAAGAGGATGCCTCTTCGTCTTCATCGACGCCGATCTTGCGCGGAACGCGGCGCATGGAGGCCGACTTCTTCATTTTGACGACTGTACCCCAAGATCTGTGTGTCTTTGTTTGCGCAACAGCGACTTCCCTTATGTTGGCGCATTCATCTACAACTTCATTCACGTGGGACAGCGATCCATCGGCTTTAGCTCGGGCGTATCGTGGATGCCTCAGGCCCACATAGTCCCGCTTTGAGCTTTTCACTACCACCGGGAATATCATGCTATCAAGCCACCCACTGAAAGCCTACCACGACTGGCTTGCCAACAGACGCTCTTCCAAGACCGCATCCAGCGGCTAGAACACTGTGGCCGTCGCCTGAGCACTTGGCCTATCTTACTCAATGCTAGTCAGCCATGTGCCTCAGACTCACAGGATAATTTCCTAAAATTAGCCCAGCTTAGTACGTGGTATGCCCTATTCTACCTTGCGCATGGCAGTGAAGAAGCTCCAGCAATCGACACTGACCATACTCGCTTGGGCTCGTCACCATGTATTCATTGCATGAAAGATAGCGGAGCTTCCCTTTAGAGGCTAGCATATCCTCAGGGATCGGCGCACAAGGATGCACCATTGCGGCTTCTGGAGAGGTTACGACAGCTGTGCGATAACAACGTAGCAGTTTGGTATAGTAGTTCAGATCTTCGCCCAGTCATTTTCATATTTGGTTCAGTCTACATGTCTACTGATGTGCTGTACAACCTTAAGCTGTATCTCATGATCGGCCTTTGACTAGGTAATTCCAGCACAAAATGAAGACCCACTTCGCCCACAGTCGGCAGGACGAAGACATCAAGCATGGAGAGGCTGTCGAGATTGACGATGATCAGCTGGATATCAAGAACGACGTGACAGTTGACACTCAAGTCATCGACGAAGCCAAGCAGATACAGCGCGGGCACCAATTCGATCCCAACCTCCCCGACGATGCTATCGAGGCGCTACAAGAAGCCGCGAGATCAAACAGCGTTGAGAAGGCCATTGGCGTCGAAAAGAAGTTCTTGGAAGACTCCCCCTACGACTCAGTCCGCGCCGCTGTGCGTCCCACAGATGGAGGCGAAGTCGCCAACACCGTGCGTGCCTGGGTGCTTGGATTCATCTTCGTCACCATATCGGCTGGTATCAACATGTTTTTGAGTATGAGAAGTCCTGCTGTGTCCATCCCACTGTTGTGATTATGCTGCTCGTTTATCCAATTGGTGTATTCTGGGCAAAAGTCGTACCAGGCAGGACGTTCAGCACCTTCGGGGTGAAATGGACTCTCAACCCAGGACCCTTCACGATCAAGGAACACACAGTCGTGACCCTGATGGCCAATGTCACCTACGGCTATGCTTACTCAACAGACGCTTTGTTGGCGCTGCAGGCGAAACCGTTGTACAACATCAGCCTGGGATGGGGTTTTCAGCTGCTCTTCACTTTGAGCTCTCAGCTGATAGGAATGGCCATCTCTGGATGTTTCAGACGATTCACTGTATGGCCCAGCGCTCTCATCTGGCCAGCCAATTTCTCGATGACGACACTGCTGTATGCTTTGCACGATAAACGGAAAATGGATCCCGCGAGTACGAATGGCTGGTCAATATCTGGCTACAGATACTTCACGTACGTCGCAATCGCTTCATTTATCTGGTACTGGTTTCCTGGAGTCATCTTCCAAGGCTTGTCTGTCTTCTCTTTTGCCACCTGGATCAGTCCGAATAACGTAGTAGTCAATCAATTGCTGGGTGGATTTACGGGATTATCCTTGATACCCATCACGTTCGATTGGACCTATATCATGGCATATCTACAGGATCCTCTCCTGTCTCCGACCTTCTCCCACCTCAATACACTGGTTGGTCTAGGTATCTTCATTCTCGCTACAATCGGCATCACATACTCCAGTGCTCTGTACGCTGACTATCTGCCGATGGTAACCTCCACAACCTTCGACAACACGCAAAGTCAATACAATGTGACTCAAATTCTTGGGACAAATTTCAGTTTCGATGAAAAGAAGTACAAGGTCTATTCGCCTTTATTTCTGCCTCCAGCCTTTGTCCTGAACTACGGCCTGTCATTCGCGTCTCTTACGGCAAGCATTGTGCATACCGTCATCTTCCACGGCAAGGAGATCATGTACCGTCTCAAGGCAGCGCGAAAACAGGAGGCTGACGTACACATGCGTCTGATGTCGAAATATCGCGATGCTCCGGATTGGTGGTACGCGATACTCTTGTTGTTGTCCGTCTCACTCGGTCTGGCCACGGTACTAGGATACTCGTCACAACTACCCTGGTGGACATACTTTGTCTCCATCTTGCTAGCGCTCGTGTTCGTCATCCCCTGCTGTATGATCATGGGTATCACGAATATCATGCTCAGCTTGAACGTCATCTCGCCATTCCTCGGAGGCTTCATGATCCCAGGCAAACCCATCGGAGTCATGATTTTCAAGGTATACAGCACCATCGTCCTCGGCCAAGCTCAAACATATACCTCGGATCTCAAGTTGGCACATTACATGAAGATTCCTCCGCGGACGACCATGGCCTGTCAAGTAGCAGCGACTGTGTGGGCTGTGTTCGTGCAGATTGCTGTCATGAACTGGACCCTGGGCAACATTGGTGGCGTCTGTACGTCCGATCAAGCGAACAGATTCTCATGCCCTAATGGTAGAGCATTCTTCTCCTCAAGCATAGTCTGGGGTCTCATCGGCCCGCAGCGAATGTTTGGACCTGGAAGCATTTATGTCAGCTTCAATTACTTCTGGCTGCTAGGAGCTCTACTACCATTAGCATTCTACGTTCTCCTGAGACTCGTCCCATCGAAGAAGCTCCGCTGGTTGCACGCTCCAGTCATGCTAGGAGCATTGTCCTGGCTCCCGCCAGCCACTCCACTCTCATTCAGCTCCTGGGCAATCATCGGCCTGATCTTCAATTACGGCATCAGGAAGCGCTTCTTTGGCTGGTGGTCCCATTACAACTACCTAACAGCCGCAGCTCTGGATTGCGGTCTACTTATTTCCACGATTGTGATCTTCCTGGCTATCACTTTACCAGGTGCCGAGATTCCTCAGTGGTTTGGAAACGTGGCAGTATTTGAGACGATGGATGCTTTGGGTACTGCTATTCGGAAGACGGTCGCGGCGGGAGAGACATTCGGGCCAACGAGTTGGTGAGATTTGGAGAGAGTATGGCGCTGTTTCAGTCTTCGAGTGGCCAAATTGACAACCTTTTTTCTCGTCTACTCTTTCCCGCAGTCCAAGAAGTCGCGCCCTCAGCTTGTTATCGGAGCATGTCTCCAGACTGCATCATTCATATACCACATCTTGCCCTGTTCACAGGCATCCTGAATAAGAGCAACCCTGAGCAATCCTAAGCAACCCACAACGCACTCTTCCCCCATTTCAGCTTCCCATTTCTCGCTGTGACATCAAGACTGGAAACTTCACCTTGATATGATCCTATTTGACTCACTCCTATTTCCAGTTCCGTTTCCATTTCCATTTCGACGCCCATTTCGACGCCCATTCCATGCCCGTTCCATTTTACGCCCATCCGACTCTACGCCCATTCCATCCCATCCGATTCCATCCTCGACCAGACACTCAGATTCCACATGATGGAACCAGGGGAAACAAGACACAACTTCATCACAGTCTGAGCTCCCTGTAATTACACCCATAGAACCCCAAGAAATCGTGGTCCTGGGAAAAGTCAAGTTCGATTCCTGATAGCCCATTCCAGCCCATCCCGTCGCAGCAATTTCCCAGCGCAGAAGTGAGCACGTATTCGTGTTATCTTCACACCATACCGAGGACGGTCAGAAAGCTGTGGTCGTACACGCTGTCTCCATCATCATCCTTTCTCATCATTCCTCATACTCGTGCGCTTGTTGGAGGTCCCTCAAGTGGCTTCGAAAGCGCACAGGACGAGAAGGAGGAATAGGAACAACATGTCAGTCTTCTTCTGAGGAGACTGTCCGGGTCCATTCCGCTACTCCTTCATGATTGTATGATGATGGGCATGGCATGCGTATTCTATTTCCATCAGTAGCGGTTGCGGTTGCGGTATATAGTAGTCCTGGCGTCCTTTCCCGTCTCCTCTTGTTATTGAACTCGAAGACACACCCCTTTTATTAGAAATGCGACAGTCTCATTCAATGAGCTCTGACCCTTTGCACCGCGCAGCATGATATAGCCAATGTCCAAATACAGATCCAATATCGAACCTCCCATCGACCCATCAAGTCACATTTGCACAAACAAACAAACGTCTACTCCCTCCATTCCTCCCTCTACCACTCATAAGCGAAACACTCCTCACCAACCTCTCACCTTACCCGTCCGTCCGAGAGACCTATTTATATCTTGTTAAGAGGAAGTCCTATCGGCGGAAGGTGGAAGACATGTCGTCTTTTTTTTTTGTGAAAAATATTTTTTCGTCTTTTTTCCCTTTCCTTTCCTTTTTCTTTCTTTCCTTGCCCTCCTTTTTCTTTCCCCTGTATCAAAAACATGAATACACAGGGTAATACTTGATCATGATCGAGATATCTAAGTTTTGCCCTTCCTCTTGCCACATCTGATGACACGTACCTTGGTACAATAATTGTCAAATGCTCTTCAGCAGCAACAGCAGCAGCAGCAGCAGGACAATGACTCGACTTATATATGTCTCCTATTATGCAGAATCTGAGACCTCGCTACAATCAAACGTTTCTACTACTGATGCAAAACATTTTTGTACTGATGGTGAAGTTGTTTTCACTACTACGATGGGTATTTGGGGAAACTGTTGGGAGACATTCCGTACCACTGTACTACAACCATCACCAGGGATAGTTACTTGGATCTCCTTGACGTAGAACGACCTACGTCATACTATACCTAGGAAATATACGAGCATCATTCATGGGGTGTGAACATTCGTCGTGTCGTGATCTTTCTTACCGATATACCGACACCATGACTGGAGGGATGGCATAGAGATAAGACATGCCACATCATCCCTAGAGCTAGCCTACTTCTGGCATCATTCAATGTTGTTATCAGAAACTTCTAGACTCTGTACTCAACTGTTGTCGGACGTCCCATACAGTCATCAACTACAGCATCACTGCCGTCCCGTCACTCAGCACACGCAACCCACCTCAAAACCCTCAACGGCACAATCAAAGGCCAGAACAACACCTCCAACAGATGCAGAATCGCCGCGCCAAGCTTCCAACCCACAGCCAAGATGGTGCAGACGGCCACGGCATGCGCTGCCATCGACAGCACGGCTTTCAACGCCTCGGCTTTGGCTTGCATCGAGGCATCTGGAGACATGAGCGTCTCTATCTGGGCACTCTTAGGTACGCGGACGCCTTGCGTATAGGCGAGCAGGGAGTAGGAGATGCCAAGCGCTACTTCGGTGTACTGCAAAGTTGGGTTTGCTGGCGCTGCGTTAGGCTCGTCGTCCAAGTAGCTCTTGCGATGGACCACTGTGCCTGTCGATACGTTTAGTCGCTCGAGACATTGACCATCATTGGGTGTTCTATGCCCGAAGGAGCAATGTCTTTCTCCGTTTCTGTGAGCCGATTCTGCAGTCGGCATTGATGGTCGAGTTGACGGGACAGGCGGCGGCCCCTGACAGACCTCTCCACCACTCAGACACCTTTCTACGCCAGTATAGAGAGTTTTGCTGGGCACGATCCCTTCTATATGCTCTTGTGCATGGTGATCTTTCCTGGCAACGGGTGTGGATCTCGGCGCCCAGCCGATGGCTTTTCTTGGAATTTGAGCAGTTGCCGAGCTGTAGATCTCCTGCTTTCCGAGATCATTGTTGGGGTAAGCTTCATCCTGCCAAGCGCCTCTTGGATCTGCGTGCTCCTCTTGAGCAAGCTTGCCAACAGCGTGAGTCTCAGGGGATGCGAAGGGGCTAGAAAGAAAAGAAGCTGTAGTCTTGGCACTAGAGATCGGCATCTTGGCCTTGCAGACAATTTGAGGACATCGGTATTGGTGATTGACTGTTCCTACGTGACCTCTTTTACGGACGGCAATATTGCTGGAGGGCTGACGAGATGGTTTCTCGTGAAGATTGCAATGTCTGTACGGCTGAAAACGATGACCCGTAGCGAGGTGCACAGTCCAGAGGTCGTGGTCGTCGTTGAGATTGTCGTAAGAATCAAAAGCACCCGGAGGCGTCGCAAGCTTGCCAGAAGATCGAAGTATTCGGCGGTCGTAGCCTTCACTGGAGGTGCGTCTGGCTTTGTGCCTGTAGTGCTCAAATGCTTTGATTTGCTCGTCTGAGTATCCAGGATACGCAAAGGGCTGGGGTTCGTCTGCAGAAGGCATGTGGACCAATTGGTCGTCCTTGGGCACAGAGTATTGGCTCGCACGATCAGACTCCATCTCATCGGCTGTAGGCATTGTAGAGCGTTCATCAACGAAAAGTGCTGCCTCTTGCGCAAACCCTCCGTATGCGTATCCTCCACTAATCTTTCTGCCTTGGTTCGCCCTGCTCGGTGTCCTGAATACTGCCAATAGTGGCGGCGACGAATGCACAGGTTTGCGAAGCCTCAGAGCATCTCCAGGAGAGTCTGGCGTGCATGTTGCTCTTGTCCCAACACTTGGTGATATGAGACCTGTCCTTGGATTGGCTGCTCTTGCGGTGATATAGTCCTCGCTATCTTTCATTCGCCTCATTGGAGACCGCTCTGTCGTGATTTGATATGCTGGCGGGCTGTCCTGAGGCGGTTTGTAGTAGTCCTTCAGCAGAATTGTCTTGAGCACAGTTCGTAGGTTCGGCTTCGCAGGGAACTGTGTAGGTGGCTCGCTCGAATGTCGCTGTTCGTGCGGTGTCTGCAGTGAGGTCGCTATTGATCGTGCCGCTGGGGTAGCTGCCAAATGCAACGGCTGCCTCGAAGAATAAATGTCCATTATTGAGAGTGATGGAATGTGAATGCACCGGCACAGCAACCAGATACGAAATAGAATGAAAATTGATGCATCTTGAAAGAAGACCGCACCTACCTGAGCTCATGGAGCGTTCTTGCCTCCGTAAGCAGATTGTTGCGACTATCTTCCTACTCCTTCTCCTCTTGATGGAGAGAGGTCCAGTCGAAGCAGGTACGAGCGAGCGCGACTGCCCATGATGGCAAGAAGAGTTTCGAGCATGCGAGTCCAACGCGACACGAGGCAAACCCCACGGAAAAGTTTTGCATGCCGCATCTCGGTCTGTTATTATCATCATCATCATCGTCATCATCATCGGACACGAGCGCACGCGACCAGACCGGAGAGCGAAGACAAACTTCCTCGTCAGCGCGGAATTCCCCCATCAGGACACAGCAGTAGGAGTTCGAAGGTTTGACTTTCGATATGCATGTCTGCAATCTCCCCACTACTGCTGCATGCACGCCGCCTTCGTCCGCCATGCCTGCCGAAACGTTCGAGCTGAGGTAAGGCTCAGCTGCAATAGTCAGCCATTGGCGTATTTCCTCATACGTACGTGGCCGCGAGAGGACTCATTGCCTTCGTCATCCGTGCCATGCCGCGAAAGGGTGACTGGACGATTCCCTCGCAGCATGATGAGGTCGTAAGATTTCGTCGGATATGCCTCAGGTTATGTGCGTGTGTGGATGGATGGACTCGCTTCTCGGGCTGACGCGGAAGCGCCATTCGGACTTTCGGCTGCTGGACTTCGTGCGTGAGGTTTTGCGATGCGGCTGCATTGGAGGCAATGCTAGCTCTCTGGGGAGTCCTTTCAATTCTGCACGTGAGACCGCACACCATACCTTCACCAGCATCAAGTTCCAAGGCCAAGATGCCGACGTGGATGCGGCGATCTGCGGCTTCACTGGGATTTGCTTGGAAGCAATACCAAGGCGTTTGGCATGAGTGATCGACCTTGCTTGCCGAGAGGGGTAATTTTGGAAATGCGACGCCGTTATCAGCTGTCGCAGGGTGCAGCAGAGTGGTCAGAGATGGTAGGATGCGTGAGCACCGTGGGCACCGGTCAAGACGTGGACGCGGCGGATGAGACGCTGAGGTGTCGCGGACAAGAAGAGCCAAGTACAGCAGTGCGACGCGATGGGATGGGATGCGATGGGGCTTTCGTGTGTTGAGGGCCAGCCAGGGCCACGGCGGGCTTGTATCACGGCTGGCACGGCACGCAGGTTTGTATGGAGGTTGTAAAATGCCTCATAGTAAAAAGTCGAACAGGCCTGCACAGCGGTGTCGGGAGTGCATGAAATTTCTGATCGATCAGTCGCCGCTGCATCCGAGCAACTGACGCCTCTGCCCGGAGGCGTGGTGCTACCCAAGCGAACAGCAGACAGTAATGAATCGCCGTGGGAAGAGGAGAAAGGACTGGACCCCACGGCTCAACCTTCAGTCGGCGAGTCGCGGGTGAACAAAGTGAGTTGACCGACGCGACCAGACCGTATGGATGAACCATTCTTCCGCTGCATCATGTTTTACCCTGCGAACCTAGAACCCACGAAGAAGCGGTACGTACCAGAAGGTACCCACGTATCGTAGATACAGTAGGTGGTCATAGTTATTGAAAACTATGTATCATCACACTATCGTTGCAAGCAAAGGTACTGTAGTTAGGTACCTTGCCCCAGACGCACAGCTGCTGCTCGGGGATGCACGATGGCTCAAGCTTCCTGGTAGAGGATAGGCGTGCGTCTCAGATTGAATGTCCAAGAGCACCGCGCGCTGGGAGGTCTCTCTTGTGCTTGTAGCGGCCAAGAGTCCGAGTAATGGTGCATGCATGGCGACGAAGATGCAGGGCGAGCGAAGACGCGATACCTCGTGAGTGAGTTAGTGCTGTTGTAGTTCTGTCTACTACATCGGCTGTCAATAATGCTGCTGCAGCTTGGCCCCGCAAGTGATTCTTGTTGTTATTATGATGCACAGATGGGATTGTTTTGATTGCGCACGGCGAGCAACAGCGCTTGGTACCTCCTAGCTCTGGGACGAGTGGGCTGCCTAGTTACGAGCAGCACTAACTACTGGCACTGGCATAATTGGCAGCAGATAAAATGTCATCTCCGGCCCTCCTTGGGTCTTGGTTGGTGTCTGCGCGGCGGCGGCGGCCGCTGGGTGATAGTGCCGAAACTGGCCAAGCTTGCACCTGTGAATTGTAAATTGTTATCGACGACGACGACCAAAGAACGATGTCGTGCATGTCGATGTGGCTCCTCGCATTCATTCTGATGACTGATGATGATGATGTGATGAGCAGCTGAGCATTGATGTCGTGGCCGTCGCCGTCGTCGCCCATCCATCAGCAGCAGCGACGGACCGACGGTGTTACCTACCTCCAACAGTACATCACATGTACATACATGTAGACATGGACGTGCCGATTGCTGATAATGCGTACCAACGTCATGGGCGATGAGAGCATCCAATCTATCTGCATGGCGGCATCCTCCCAATGCCCGCTGCATCTGTGCCAACCCATACTATTCGCCTCGCATCGGCATCGTCCCAAGGTCCCCACTCGCATGTTCGCACAGGCGAGGATGTGGCAGGCGTACCCATGAAATTGACGAGAGGAAGCCCGCTTTTCGGTCAGCAAGTCGCGGCGCGCTGATTGGCTCGATGCGACGCTAGTCCTCGTGAAACCCACTGCGATGCGCCGCGCGCTTGGCCAGATGCAGTGTGGTGCACGGTCGTGACGTTGGGACGGCGCTCTCAGCAGAAAGGGCCGAAGAAAAGCATGTTAATCGCGCAACGGCTACGGCAGTGAGATGAGAGAGAAAGAGATAGGTGGGAGCGGGTGTGGATGTGGATGTGGGTGTGACCGTGTGGGCGAGGACGAGGACGCAAGGCTTCGAGACGACGAGGATTGGGGTATCATGAGGACGAAAGAGATGGGGACCGAGTGATGAGTGTGGTGAGCGATTTCCGTCGTGTATGTGTGATGAAGAGGGCCATTCACACCTCGTTCACCCATTCGACAGCAAACATGAGTCCACACACGATTGGGGCGGTCCGTGCAGAGCTTTTCTTGCTGGTGGTCCTCACAATGGAATAGTCCTCACAATAATAAGTTAGTCCTCCTCCAATCCTCTCTCACAGTAGTAACAGTACTGTAGTAGTAGTAGTCCTCACACTCCGCGCGCGCTTCTGTGGTAACGTTGGACCTCTCTGCAACTTTGGGTCTAGTCTCGGCATCGCGGCTGCAGCCGGGAAGCTCATTAAAAACCACCCGCCGTCGCCCTCTTTCTTCCACCTCGAAGCTCGCTCTGCTGCGCGTCGACACCTTCCTTTTCCCTTCCACCCAACCCCCCGCCCATCTCTCACACACAGCGACCATTCACTTGGCCATCGCTCCCCGTGCAAGATGGCCGCTCCACGCGTGTCCTTCTCCGACAAGGACATTGAGAATGGCGAGGATGCCGGCCAGAGGTGCGTCGTCGCTGCATTCCACCGCGGCAAGCTCAGGCTGCTGCTGCTGCTGCTGTTGTGGTCAGCTCAATACCACCTTCATCTCGACTGACACGGCAGTGACAGGTCGCGCAAGTGGTCTCAGGCCCCTGGTAACATCGAGGACCTAGGTCAGTCATCACTCCCACTACCACCACTTACCCTCCCATGCATCATCCACTATCATGGACGGCTCCGACGTCAGTTTTTCTCCCAGCATCTCAACTGACATTGAGAAATTAGACGAGTACACCGCACTGCAGAAGTACATTTCCACCTACCGCGACCCCAAGGCCGCCGCCCGCGAGGCTGAGGGCGAGAAGACCGACGAGGCGCCCAAGAAGAAGGCGTGGCAGGTTCGTTGCCATTGGCCTACTGACATCTCTTTTCACCCGAGTGCTGACTTCATCTATACAGTTCTGGAAGTCCAGCAAGTCTGGCGCCGTCGACGAGAAGGCCGCCGGCAATGTTCCCGAGGAGATGCTTGGTGCCGACATCAAGCAGGGTATCTCCAACAACGATGTCGAAACCCGTCGCAAGCGCTACGGCTGGAACGAAATCACCACCGAGAAGGAGAACTTGTTCCTCAAGTTCTTGGGTTTCTTCACCGGTCCTGTGCTCTACGGTATGTCTTCTTACAGCTCCCCAAGCTTATCCGCCGCCGGCCGAACGTGCTTTGCGTGCACAATGGCTGTTGCAGAGCTTGCAGTGCTTGTTTTTTGCCGCACTCAGCTCCGCAAGCTCCACGAGCTCTGCGTTCGGTCTGTGCCCGGGCGTCGGCTTGGAGCTACGGACGCGCATGAGCTTGGCGCATAACGCTACTGCAATGCACGCGCGATTGACGAATGAGATGCTGACTTTCTTCGCAGTCATGGAGCTCGCTGTCCTCCTCGCCGCTGGTCTTCGTGACTGGATCGATTTTGGTGTCATCATCGCCATTCTTCTGCTCAACGCCGCTGTCGGTTGGTACCAGGAAAAGCAAGCTGCCGATATTGTCGCTTCCCTCAAGGGTGACATTGCCATGAAGGCAACTGTCATCCGTGGTGGCCAGGAACAGGATATCAAGGCTCGTGAGCTCGTCCCCGGTGACATTATCGTCATTGAGGAAGGCCAGTCTGTCCCCGCCGATGCCCGTCTTATCTGCGACTACGAACACCCAGAAGATTTCGAGAAGTACAAGGAGCTCCGTGAACAGCATGCTCTCAACCCTGAGGAGGATCCTGCTGGTTCGGAGGATGCCGAGGGTGAGGAGGGTGAGGGTATTCAGCACCAAGGCCACTCCATCGTCGCCACCGATCAGTCTGCCATCACCGGTGAATCTCTCGCTGTCGACAAGTTCATGGGCGACGTCGTCTACTACACCACTGGCTGCAAGCGCGGCAAGGCCTACGCTGTCGTCCAAGTCTCCGCCAAGTACTCTTTCGTCGGTCGCACTGCCACCCTTGTCCAGGGTGCCAAGGACCAAGGTCACTTCAAGGCTATCATGAACAGCATTGGTACGGCGCTTCTTGTTCTCGTCATGTTCTGGATTCTCGCCGCCTGGATTGGAGGTTTCTTCCGTAACTTGAAGATTGCCACTCCTGAGCACTCCGACAACACCCTGCTCAAGTACGTCCTGATCCTCTTCATCATCGGTGTGCCCGTCGGTCTTCCCGTTGTTACTACCACCACTCTGGCCGTCGGTGCTGCCTACCTCGCCAAGCAGCAGGCCATTGTGCAGAAGTTGACCGCCATTGAGTCGCTTGCTGGTGTCGACGTTCTCTGCTCTGACAAGACTGGTACTCTCACTGCCAACCAGCTTTCTATTCGTGAGCCATACGTCGCCGAGGGCGAGGATGTCAACTGGATGATGGCTTGTGCCGCTCTTGCCTCGTCCCACAACATCAAGTCTCTTGACCCCATCGACAAGGTCACCATCCTCACCCTCAAGCGCTACCCCAAGGCTCGTGACATCCTCAAGGACGACTGGAAGACTGAGAAATTCACTCCCTTCGACCCCGTCTCCAAGCGTATCACCACTGTCTGCACGCTCCGTGGCGACCGCTTCACCTGCGCCAAGGGTGCCCCCAAGGCCGTCCTCCAGCTCACCGAGTGCTCCAAGGAGACTGCCGACCTCTTCAGGGACAAGGCATCTGAATTTGCTCGCCGTGGTTTCCGTTCGCTCGGTGTTGCCTACCAGAAGAACAACGAGCCATGGGTCCTCCTCGGTATGCTGTCCATGTTCGACCCTCCCCGTGAGGACACTGCCCAGACCATCGTCGAGGCTCAGCAGCTTGGTGTCCCAGTCAAGATGCTTACTGGTGACGCCATTGCCATTGCCAAGGAGACTTGTAAGATGCTTGCCCTCGGAACCAAGGTCTACAACTCGCAGAAGCTCATCCACGGTGGCCTCTCTGGTACCACTCAGCACGATCTTGTCGAGCGTGCTGATGGCTTCGCCGAGGTGTTCCCCGAGCACAAGTACCAGGTCGTCGAGATGCTGCAGCAGCGTGGTCACTTGACTGCCATGACTGGTGACGGTGTCAATGATGCTCCATCTCTCAAGAAGGCCGACTGTGGTATCGCCGTCGAGGGTTCCTCCGAGGCCGCCCAGGCAGCTGCCGACATTGTCTTCCTTGCTCCCGGTCTCTCCACCATCGTCTTCGCCATCAAGACTGCCCGCCAGATCTTCCAGCGCATGAAGGCTTACATCCAGTACCGTATCGCTCTCTGCCTCCACTTGGAGATTTACCTTGTCACCTCCATGATCATCATCAACGAGACCATCAGCTCCGAGCTCATCGTCTTCATCGCCCTTTTCGCCGATTTGGCCACCGTCGCAGTTGCCTATGACAATGCCCACTCCGAGCAACGTCCTGTCGAATGGCAACTTCCCAAGATCTGGATCATCTCCGTCGTCCTCGGTATCGAACTCGCCCTCGGCACCTGGATCATCCGTGGCGCAATGTACCTGCCAAACGGCGGTGTCATCCAGAGCTTCGGTAACTTCCAGGAAATCCTCTTCCTCGAGATCGCGCTCACCGAGAACTGGCTGATCTTCGTCACCCGTGGTGCCAACACTCTCCCATCCTGGCAATTGGTCGGCGCCATCTTCGGTGTCGACGCTCTCGCGACTCTGTTCTGTATCTTCGGATGGTTGAACCCATCGATCTACCAGCGACCGCTGCCAAACCCAATGGCCACCTTCCCAGAATCTGCCAACGGTCACACCGATGTCGTTACCGTTGTCGTCATCTGGGCCTACTCGATTGGTGTTCTCATCTTCATCGCCATCACCTACTACTTGCTTAACAGGATCCCCTCTCTTGCCGATCTCGGCCGCAAGAACCGCTCCCTGCACGACACCCAGATGGAGAACATCATCGGTCACCTCAGCAAGCTTGCCCTCAAGCACGAGAAGGACGAGCACGGTGATGCCCGATGGACGTTGGTTGGCAAGGCACAGGATGATGAGGAGGAAGACTAGATATTGCATCGAGATACCACATTTCCATTTTTCTTGTTAATCAACTGGGATAAAAAGAGATCCGAAACACGGCTGTGTGCGTGTGTGTTTGTACTACCGACAGAAGAGTTGCTAATGGGTGTCCTCTCTGTTTACCTTTCAGAGCCGCCCTGTACATAAACTTCTGGTAGATGTAACATCGAAAAAGGCCGAGTCGAAATGTATTTTGCGGCTTCCCAAATAATGTGTAATTGCAGCTCCATGGTGTCCATGTCTGACAATTCATATACCTGATCTACCAATAACAATATGCGCAGTGGCTGCGACTTCCAGACGCTATCCCATACTCATACTCGTAGCAGTCATCCTACTGCTCTTCCACACACTGAGTGCATAGATACTCGAGCTTATCGACCGTCCGCCTCATCAGGCATGCCGACCACACAAGCCGACCTCGATCAGCAAAAGTGGAGCCTTCGAAAGCGCGCCGTCGGCATCATTTTTCGACTCCACATATGTAAGATTTTCCTGGAGGAGAGACTCGTCAGCCCCAAATGCCGGAGTTTTGACGAAAATGTGCGCAGGATGCGGAGATTGCTGGGAATGGAAATGGGAGTCACGAGAATGATTTGATCTGTTGCCGCCCGAGCGATGGGACCCTCTGATGAGACCGCGCAGAGACTGGGTTCTTCTGCAATGATCAGATTACAGCCAGCGCTGCCCCTGACATACAGCAATCTCTTCGATGATATCAATTGATGGTATAGCCTGTCAAAAGGAGAAGAAGTAAGTCCCAAGTCAGCTGAGAGGGGTTGCTCCCTCAGGCTTCTGCTTCTCCACTCACCGCCGTCCACTACCATTGCTGCCCCCTGGACGAAGGTCGCTTTGGAACTCGATAGGAACAGGATCGCGTCCGCGACTTCTTGTGCTGTGCCTGGTCTGTTCATGGGTGCGATGGCGATGGCTGAGCCCAGGACGTCCATGTTCGGTCGCGTCATTGGCGTGTCTATGACTCCGGGGCATACGCTGTTGTGGTGGGGTCAGGATTGAGGATCAAATATCGGGTGTACGTGGCGAAGCGATCTTACCAGTTGATGCGGATGTTGTCTTTGGAGTACTGTTGCCTTCATCAGCGATTCTTTTGCCGTCGGAAATGAGGAAAGATGGTGGCCGCACATCGATCGCATCGCATTGAGTCATGCTGATGACAGCAGCTTTCGAGGCGCAATACGCTGCCGCCGCTGGCCGTCCGACGATGCCCAGCTGGCTGGCAATATTCACGACACTTCCCCGATTACCAGGTCGTCCATCGTGGGTGGGCAGAGCCTCCTGCTTCAACATCTGCGTGATTTCCGCCTTCGAAGTCAACCAACAACCCCGATGGTTCACGCCCGTGATCCGATCGAACTCAGCCGTAGACGTCTCATGCGAGCGCTCGTTATTGCTGAGGATGCCCGCTGCGTTGACAGCATAGTCGATCCGTCCGAACTCCGCGATCGTCTTGTTGATGAGAGATTCGACTTGAGCTTCGTCTAGGATATCCGTCGGAATGGCCAGGATGCGCACTTTTTCTCCACTTTCAGCAGCAGCATCTGCTTCGTGGATCTTCTGGGTGGCGTCTTCGAGTCCGGATACATTGCGATCGGCTATCACGATCTTGCGACAGCCTTCGTGCACGAAGGAAACTGCTGTCGCTTGACCGATGCCTGCGGGATATATCAAGTCAATGATGCGCTTTCTGCGAGCATAAGCATCTGGTTCTGGACGTACCGGATGCTGCTCCAGTTACAAGTGCGACTCCAGGAAAGATGGTCATCTTGAAGATGTCTCGGGCGGTATGTGAAGAGTCATCGGATCGGGTTGTCAATTCCATCGATCGGTCATCGTAGGTGAGGTACGTTTGAGGAGATAGGCCTGCAAAGCCTAACTTTGTTGCCCGCTTTTTAAGTACCTACTCTCTTGTACTTCAGAGCAGCTTTGCCATTGTTATTACTGCTGATGCTTAGAGTACTTTGGTAAAACCCCCCAAATGCAATGCTGCACTTCTCGAGGGCGAATAACTGTAGTCTTTTGCTGACACTCTGCCTTTGAGAGCTTTGATGGGGAGCGACGAGCGCATCCTGTCGAGGACCGATGTTACACAACACAGCCTCAAGACATCTTGAGGATTGCAACTTGACTTCTGGATGCCAACGGATCTTGTGTCTTCATCGACCATTCGACAGTCTTGAGGACAGCGATGAGCCGCCATGATGAAGACCAAAGACAAGCGAGCGAGGGTCAAATAGCCACATGGTACACACGTACGATAAGCGTGAAATGGTCTACTTCATCGCTTTCATCCGAGAATGATAGCAAGGAACGAACAGCGACTACGCATTGATATACGCCGAGACACGCATGGCAGCCATGTGTGGTCAACAGCCATTTCCAAACAGAAGGCCAGGCTAGATCTGAAACCTGCGGCAGATGACCGAGCGTCAAACGATCGACTCCCAAGTCTTGATGAGACAGAGTGCCCTTCATTTCGTATGCATGCGGCGCGAAGACTTCGTGGTAAAAGCTGCCGGGCTGCGCGATCGCTTCGGTGAAGTGGAGGCCGAGTGCGGGTATGTGCACTGCCGGGCAAGTCAGGCAGGTGTACGAGCGCAATTGATTGGGTTGCTTATTGCCTTGCTGGCAGATCGAATGAGGCGTTTTGTCTCTTCTCCGCATTATTAGCTCTGGGGAGTCCCCAGACTGCGTGGACTGGGGTTCCCGTCTGTGCCGTTCTTCGTGGAGGTGGGGATATAGATGCGTGGTAGTCGCTGGGGGTAAAGGGTGAAAGTCGCATTTCGTTCTTTTTTGCTCGACTATCCTCGTGCATCTATCCCACCTCTGTTTGTCAATCGTACTGAGTCGATAGGAATCATGGGCATGTGGAAGAGGAAGATCACCGCTGATGACACGGCCATTGGGCAGGGTACTGCCCTCACGCTCAAGCAGTCGTTGATCCCCAACGCTCTCGTCACGATCCTCTTCTTCCTATGGGGTGAGTAGTCCTCACCAAATCGATGGAAAACCCTCATATCAGAAAGCTGATTCATACAGGTTTCGCATACGGTCTCCTCGATGTCCTCAATTCCCATTTCCAGAGCGAGCTCAATATCTCTGCGAGTATGGCTTCTGGTCTGAGTGCTGCGTACTTTGGAGCATACGCTCTGTGTCCTCTGACCATCTCTGGTTGGATCTTGCGACACTATGGGTTCCGTGTGACTTTCATGACGGGCCTCGCGGTTCTTGCGGTCGGGTGTCTGTTGTTCTGGCCTTCGGGTGTCAAGGCCAGCTTTGGTGGGTTCTGTGGTTCGATGTTTGTCGTTGGTGAGTAGATTCTTCTGAGCATGATCATCAACATGTGCGCTGATAAGTGTCGCGCAGGCGCCGGACTCGCCACCCTCGAGACAGGAGCGGACAATTTCCTCGCCATCTGCGGCCCGCCTCGATACTCGGAAATCCGGCTCAATCTCGCGCAGGGGATCCAAGGCGTGGGCTCCTTCGTTGCTCCCCTCCTGGCTTCTCGCGTCTTCTTCGCCAATACCGTCGATGATAAGGCAGGCTTGAGGAATGTGCAATGGGTTTACCTGGGCGTGGCCTGCTTCGTGGCCCTCCTCATCATCCTGTTCTACCTCGCCCCCTTCCCCGAGATCACCGATGCCGATATGTCTGTCCAGGAGAGCGAGATCTCCGCCGTCGATTCGGGGCCCTTCAGAAAGCAGTGGAGTCTCTTCCTGGGCACCTGGAGTCAATTCTGCTATGTACGTACCATCCTTTTCTCAAGAAGAAGTCAACCATCCCGCTCCGTCTCGTTCTCTCTTCTGATAACATCCACCCAATTCACAGGTCGGCGCCCAAGTCGCAGTGGCCAACTACTTCATCAACTTCTGCAAAGAATCCGGCTACTCCGCCTCACGCTCCAGCGACCTCCTCGCCATCGGCCAGGGCATGTACGCTTTCATGCGCTTCCTCACCGCCGGCCTGATGACTTTCCCCGTCTTCAAACCGCGCTACATCCTCGCCTGCTACCTCGGCCTCTGCTTCGTCTTCGGCCTCGCCGCGACTCTCACCAGAGGCGTCACCAGCGTCGCCATGCTCATCTTGGTCCTGTGCTTCGAATCCGCCTGCTTCGCGACAATTTTCACCCTGGCCCTGCGCTCCCTCGGCCGCCACACCAAACGTGGCGGTTCCTTTCTCGTCGCCGCCATCTCCGGCGGCGCCGTGATCCCTCCCATGACGGGCGCCGCAGCGACAGCGAACAAGAATAGTCCGAAAGCTTTCCATACGGCCATGGCCATCCCGACGGCGTTTTATGTGCTGGCGTGGATTTTCCCCGTGTATATTAATGTGTTCAAGAGGGAGAGTCTGGATGAGCATCGATCGACGACGCTGAATATCGATCAGGCGCATGCGGTGAATGTGAAGGAGATGGAGTTGGAGAGGAATGCGAGTGTTGATGGAGGGGTGGAGTCGGGGAAAGGGGGCGGCGAGACGATCGAGAGGGCGGTTTGAGTAGAGGTGATCGGATAATATTCATTGTAGTACTCGGGGTTGTCTTGCTCTTCGAGATTTCATCATTCGCCTCGCGCGTCCGGTTCCTTCGCCTTCCCATGGCTTCGCCGTAAATGGTCTGAATGTGGGCAGGGCGCGTTGTCTTGAGCAAAATGCTTCATTACACTGTACACATACAGCGTCAACAAACCCCAAACAAAACAATGCAATATCACTTCCTTTTCCCGGCCTTGACCGTTCCAGTATGCAACACACCATTACCTCCCACATGCGTTCCATTCCCATTCGCCTGTTGCGACTCCGCCACCCTCGGCATGTCTCCTCTGTCGTCGTCATTGAACTCCACACCTCGAACGAAGACCTCACTCAATCCCTCCAGTCCAGCCACAAAAACACAAAGCGTACTTGCAATTACAAACATGCTGATACTCTCTCCGATGTCCAACCAACTGCCCTCGTCCCTCACCTCCCAAAAGAATCGCAAAGTCAAGTAATCGCCTATGCCCATCACCACGGCGAAGAGTGAGCCGCCGCGGAGACGGAGCCGTTTGGTGAGGATCCCGAGATTTGCGGAAACGAGAGCGAAAGGTGCGAGGATTTTGAGAATCAAAAGCGCCCCCTGGGAGAAGGGGTCGAAGATAGGGATCAGGCGGTAGACAGCGTCGAGGGAGAAGGAGGAGATTGAGGCAATGTTGCCGGTGCTGAAGAAAGCCGACTGCAGGAGGAAGATGAAGAAGAGGCAGATGCGGGCATCTGAGAGGGTAAGGGCACGGTGGTCGTCCGTTTTCAGAGCGGCCTCGCGTTGCTTGGCAGCGTCAAGGGCAGGAACTAGTGGTGTCGTGACTTCGAGGGAATTATCCTTGGTCTCTGGTGAGGCGGAAGCCGGTGAGAAGTGTTGATGGATGCGGTTTTCGAGCCGGACCCAAGTGACCAGCGTGATGGCTATAGCAAAATAGAAGAGTCCTTCGTAGGAAATTGTAAGGATGATGAACAGAGGTCCGAAGGCGAGGAAAATGACGACTAAACGGTGTAGGTAATGGTCCTTTGGTCGCAGCGCGTGGAAGAATGGGACGACGAGGGAGGCGACTGAGATTTGTCAGTGACTGTGGCAATGGTCGGATGAAGCAAGATAGGCAGATTGCTGTGAGGACGGGGACGTGGGTTCGATATCAGAGCAGAAGGCGCAAGCAAAGCAGCCGTTTCAGGCACGACACACCACCTGCGGCAAATCCACCCGGGAGCGACCACTGATCTTCCTGGATATTCTCGAAATTGACCATGACGACTTGCGCATCTCGAGAGTCTTGAGCTCCTCCAGATAGGTAGGTTTTTCTTCGTACGCCTTGGCAAAGTCGTGACGGAGGAGTATCATCCAGGCGCCCTTTGCATTCGAGCTTTGCACGAAGATCTTCCAGTACCCAGTCTCGTCCACGTCGCTCTCCCGTGCCATCCGATAACAGTGACGAGGCGTGCGCCACAACAACTCCCACAACAGTCCGAGCAGGAAAGCCAGAGGTCCGTATATAAGAAGGAGTAGGGCCAGAGGCAGTTGTATAGCAAGTGAAAACGAACGGAATGATCTCCAAGGATGTTCGAGCAGAGCCAACATTTCGTCGGCATCTTCGGTGTCCAGTGGAAATATTGCCATGACCAGGACCGAGTGGTTGAGTCGTGTTGAGATTGGGATAGCCCGGTATTGAGCAAATAGGCGTCTTGGTACAGCGAATGAGTGGCACATGCACACGCATAGATGGAGCGCGAAATGTATCTGAACGCGGAGGAATGGAGACGGAAATATGACTTACCCAGAGTTGCCCAGCCTACGACTTGTGTTCCGAGCGGCAAGCCCTGTTTGGCCTGTAGAGAAGCCACACTCGACCTCGTGACGAATATTGCAAGCGCGATCAAGCCGACCTGGTCCTCGTCAGAGTTATGCGAATCAACAAAAACTTCCGATGCTTACTTGGATGCCGAGGATTGCTCGTGAGATGTTGTCAATGTCAGCGGAGCCCAAGCCCTTCGATGGCGCAGTCTGAACGAGTAGGCTCTTCTCAAACGCGATGTAGAGGACGCCCATCGCAAGTATAAGGACACCTCCAATCAAGCTATGGGTTGACTTAGTAATGATCCATAGATGGGAACAAACAACCTACATCAAATTTGCATCCTCGACCTTGAGGGCGGGCAGCAGAGTAAAGACACTCATGGAAGCGCACGATAGTGCCCACGTGCTGCAAAGCACCCAATTCGTCCTGACAAATGTCGTGCCGTATGACAGGGGCCAGGCAGCGGCAAGGACATACACCACAGTGTAGATCTGACGATGGTAGTAGCTTTGCACCTGCGAGTCATCAGTCGTTGCCGTATGACCTCCAGAGCATTCATCCTTACCATGACTTCAAGCAGTGCCACATATAATGCAACGTTCAACGCCAGCTTAGTCGCATCGGCTTTATCAAGCTTGGCAAAAAGTTTGCGATTGCACTCCAAGAGTACCTTTCGACGTGCGAATACCTCCTCCCAGAAGGCGACAGGGAAGATGGCGTAGGCATAGTATGTCAAAGGCGATGACTGGATGTACAGCAAGCTGAAAAGACCCACGAGAACAGAGGCGAAGGTAATGATATGAGTCGAAGGTCTGGAAGCTTCTACTTTCCCATCCAGCACGTATACATCCACTGCAGTGGTGAATGCAAACGCGACCCATCCCGCATAACCAGCTGTGACGAGTGTGCGCAGGAAGAGCCAGGCGTATGTCTGCAGATATCGCAGTCCTTTTAGGCCTAGTTGGATAAGCTCGTCAGACGCTTCGATAGCCTGGTTAAACCTCCCGGTACGTATGAGCTGCTCGATCGATCGTAGCCGACTATCAACTGTGTGCTCTTCATCTCCAAATCCGGCGAATGGCTTATATCGCATTGTCGTAGCCATTTTCTGAGCTTCCTTGACGCGATACATTTCGAGGATTCCTTGAGCATTGGTGAAGAGTGCCTTTGCTTTCTGCTCATCGTCCGCATCCAAGAATGACAACGGCAGCTCGCCGACCGAGTTGACGGGGTACTCAAGACCAGCCAAGTATGCCATGAGTGCTGCGACGTCTGCTTGAGCAACATCGTGGCGTTGAATATGGTCTAAATGCCAATCACCCGAGAATCCGTCTTCGTGACCGGGAGCTGGGCCATGCCGGACTGTGACAGGCTTGGCGACCCCAGAACCCCATGCAATCAGCGGCGTCCTGGTATTGTCTGGATGCCCGTCCCCGTGGCTTCCCCAGTCACTCATGCCGTGATCGGCGGTGAAGACGAAAGCTGTTTCGTCATCGCCGTAAAAGCTGTTGATGAGCTCCGAAACCTCTTTGACTCCTTGATCAACAATCTGGATGTTGTGCAGATACTCTCGCGAGTAAGGCCTGTACGAGTGCCCGGTTGTGTCCAGTCCGAGCAAGTGTAGGAAGAAAACATTCTTGTCTTCGCGCAGCCGAGCATCAAGAGCTGCATCAGTCTCAGCGTCTCTGAACAATTGCTTCACCCGATCGAACACCCAATAGTCAAGCTCTTTTGCGTCCTTGCTGAAATCCTCGAATTCGTGTCCATATGTTGCATCGTCTACACGGCCTGGTGTCGCACCAATGGAGAACATTGGCAAGATGTCCGGACTTCCCCAACTCCATGTATGCCGACTCCTGTTGAAGACACTGTCGAAGTTGACCGGATTGAGCTTCCATCCTGTGGTCACAGCTGCAACATCCTCATACAGCCCAGCTATTAAAGCGACATGACCAGGCCTTGACTCTGTAGGTACCCGTGTATGGGACACTCCGAATGTGCCGTGCTCGAGCACGCGTGATCGAAGGAAAGGCGCCATGGGACGTGGCTCTTGTGCTGAGGAATCATTGCTGGACCTTGATGGATCGGGGAAGTATTGGAAGGCCTTGTCTGCTCGCAGTCCGTCGCCTGGGAGAAAGCATGTTCAGTGTACATCTAGAGTGGCATATGCATTCTTTCATACCAACAAACAAGACCAGGCGTTTCGCGGGAGCATTTGGCGCATCGACGCGGTAGGCTTGCATGCCACTGACGATGGGACTGACGAAGTAGATGTCGAAGATGGAGTAGATGTACACCAGATGGAAGACGACGGCAATGCCGAGAAAGCCCAGGCGCCCTAGGCGCGCCATATCGAAGGGTCGTGTTGCAGTGTTGGTTGTGGGCGTGGGAACGAGAGTGAGAAATGTCAAAGTCAAGCTGCACCCTAACTTAGCACCCTGAGCGGCAGTCGCGTCTGGGAAACGTGGGGATGTCATTGGCGTGGCCTGGCGTCGATATTTCCGGGGCCATCGCGACGTCAGGCTAGCCACATGGAGGTGTGAAACCCGCACTTCACCTCTCTCCATCTTCGCCTTTCTCAGCCATATGTATCCCTTATGGCCTATCATGCCACTATTGAGCCTCCAAGCAGCCCATTGCCACCACCATAGACCAGCTCACGACGATAATTGCGCATTTATTTGCTCTCAAGCATGAATTCTTCTCTTTTGGCAGAGCCCTGCTGTTTGCTGCGAGGTTTGCGAAGAACAAACGTGATCAAAGACTTCAATGTCCTTGGGTGTGCTCGATGCATTCTGGAAATGACTGACTAGAGTCTGCAACGTGGCTCTGTTATATAAGGGCGAAAAATGGTGCTCCACAAGAGAGTGCGTGCAAGGATGACTGCACAGGTCAAATTTCCAGTCCAGGCATGAAGCCCTGGTGCTGAGTCGCACTTTATGCTGGGATTTTCCATCTGGACTTCCACCCTGTCGCCAAAAGTAATTGGTGGATGCGTCAAGTTATCATTCTTTGGACAGAGTTATACAGCGTCCCTGGCTCTGCTTTCTGTTCTGGTTTCGTCCAGTAGGATATGACTGGCCCCAGCCCAGGGTCTGCGGCACCGTATCTCAGAGTCCGGATCCGAAACATTTGTGCTGGCCGGCGCTGTCATTCATTGCACCTCTTACTTCTGACACGCCAATTCTATCAGGAATCTATCTCATACGCCAAGTATATCTTCCCTGGATCGTGTAAGGGGCGTCTCCGGCTTTGTTTGGGATCCGACGTACGGATCACGGAAGGAAGGACAAGGTGGCCCTGGGCTCGAGCTACATGTCTGCATATGGGTTCTGCGATCCATGGTCAGCGAAGATTCCATCCGAGATACATGCATTCCTCAGAGGACAAGTGGACCGGCTGCCGGAACAAAGACTCGAGACCTTGTGCGTTACCCCGGACCTGCTACGAATTGCTGAAGTTTCGAGACGACTGGCTGGCGGTCGTTGCATCTCACACATGGATTTGTGCTGATACTGGAATTATCAAGCCTTGGAGTCGCCGATGGAAGCCTATTCGCCCACATCTCGAGAGCCTCAGCGTTGGTGCCCGCGCGTCTTGACTTGCTTCCTAGGCAAGCTCCAATCTGAGCAGGCTTACGTCGTGCCGATGGCGACTCAGTGGCGATGCTAACGGCATATTTCATGTCGTACCCATTCTCGATGGGGACCTTGGAAGCCTCGACGAGAGCGACATGCTTGAAGCGGATAGAACCAGGAATGGAACGAGGATGTCGGTGCTACCTACTTGTCCGTAAGAAGGTGGCACTTCATCATGTGCTCGCCGCTAGCGGTAGCGTTGCGGGTCGGAATGCTCCCCCCTGCATTCCTTATTGGAGCAAATGGTAATCTCCCGCTGCACCTCCAGAAGCTCCTCTCGCCTCGCAACACATTCAAGCCATTTCCGACCCCAATCGCAACCCGTCTCCCATCATATAGATTATACAGAAGCAAAGTTCAAGGTATACACCCCGGAAACGTCGCGCACTTGTTAACACTGCACCTCTTGATGCTTCGGGGCAGACGCAGCGACACCATGGCATTCGACGCCGTACCCAGTCTCTACACTCGATACAAGATCGCCCAAAAAGAAGTCGCCCGCTGGTTGTTCGATGCCGCTGGACAGAGCTGTGATGTGTACAGTCTGCTGGAGCTACCATCGAGGTCGTATGAAAGCAAGGTATTGACCCTCAGTTCCTACGACTTGAAGCTACTGTCGGAGGAGATCAAGAGAGCAGCGTTTGTCCGAAAATGTGCGCCTTCAGGTGCGTGGGACACGATCGTGCTTCTAGAAAGCGAGATCAAAGATCGTCGCGAGTGCGCTTTGCTGCATCGAGCTGGGTGTCGAGGGCAAGACAAAGACTCGGATAGGGGTCACGAAGCCCGCATCAGGGTAGCGCGTTCCATACTCGAGGACGTCAGGATTGCGCACAAAGAAGATGCCTCGCCAGCAATACAGGCGACCTTGGCAACGACTGCGCCGACTTTTACTTTCGGTCGAGCGAGCACACTGAAGGCTGAGGAAACGACCAGGTCCCTCCAAGAAGATTCACCGGAGGATATCCCTCAGTGCACCAAGAACAACGTAGCAGAACCGCGGGTAAAGAAGACTACGAAGTCGCGAAGGAAGAAGAAATCGACGACGATCCCGATAGAAATCGAAGACGATGACTTCGAGGCAGACTTGCCGTGTGGCTTCTTCCTTCTGGAGTCCAGTCAGGTGCGAAGAGAACAGGAGTCTGTGTGGGCAGACTACCTGAATGGTGGTTCGTCTCTGCCGAATGCTGCGCTCCTGTCCGACATTGCGACTCGACTTCTGCAACGCGAATCACGGTACCTCTCTCATGAATTTGTAAAGCGAAGATTGTGTGACGACGAAGCACATCTTGTGGGACAAAAGGGTTTTGTCGAAGACGGCATGACACAAGATGATTCATGCGATGCTGGAGAGCAGAAGGTTTCCGCCGTGGATGCTTGCGGTCCAGCATGGGGCCTACTCAAGCTTCTGATCAAAATTCGACAGTCGAAATGGTCGACCAAAGCCGGTCAGGATCTCATGCGGTATCAACCACTTGGTGAGGCTCTCTGCAAAGTTCTTCCCGCTGCCCTGTGTCTGGCCGAAGAGAAGGACGCAGGACGTTGCAAGATCCATCTCGATATATTCACAGAGGAACTCCTGAATGCGGCTACGAACAGTGGGCCGATTGAAATGAAGACAGCGATAGCGTTCCAGATGCAGATGGACATCTTCAATGTCCTGGGAAGCAGTCTTCACAAGGTCTTCACGGACATGGACAAGTCGTCATTTCTCACTGCTGGAGCATTGGTGACGGCCAAGTCGTTGTTGGCAAAGCACGCTGATACTCCTGATCTTGCCCCGCGAACGATCAGACACATCTTGCAGGAGGGACCTGGCTTCATCGAGACAGGTAGACAAGGCTCTGCCGAAGCAAGTTGCGATATTTTGGCAAAGAGACTGCCAGTTTTCGCGGGACTGCTCATTTGGCATCAGTCTCAGACAGTCCATCGCGCAGGACTTGCATTGTGCGCCGAGGGCAATGTGGTCATGGCAGCCGCGCACCTTCACGACAGGGCCAAGCAGTCCGAACGTCAGATCAACGGCGATGGAGAGTTGGTACCGTGCATGTCTGTCCTGTGGGAGGACATCGAGAGCTTCATCCATACACAGGGCGATAAGACGCTCTGGTTACGGACCGTTGTCGAAGACAGCACACCCATGCGCGCGGCAGCCAAAAGCTTTGGAAACGCTATGAGTGTCGTCGCGAGACACTGGACATTGCACATTCTTACGAAGCCATATCATACAAGTGGGCCAGCGATCACCCTACGTCCTTCATCTTGATCCACGGGCACCCGACGGAGCTTGGAGGTAATCTGGCCAATGCACTCCGAGCCTTTCGATACTCTCACAAAACAAGACGTCTCTGGGCTGATGCGCTTTGCATCAATCAAAGTGACGTCCAAGAGCGCACTGAGCAGGTCTCTCTGATGACGAGGATATACTCGACTTCCACTCGTACTCTGTGCTGGCTCGGAATGCCTCACACGACCAACGAGGAGTACTCACTTTCGGACGATCGCAGAGAAAGCCTCAAAGAGTTCCTCGAGAGTGGCGGTGAACATACCATGGTATGGGCGAAGAATGCTGATGAAAATGATACATCATGCGGACTCGTGCAGTACACGAGGTCAGATGGATCCACAGCCTCTATACACTCGGATATCCTCGATACCGTGTTTGCCAACCCGTACTTCTCTAGAAGATGGATACTCCAAGAAGTCGGAGTTGCCGAGGAAGTACTGTTCTTCTTCCACGGCTTAGTGGTCAACGCTGTTGCATTCGCGCCATTTGCAGTCGAGTTCGCACACATTGAAAGACCCAAGACGCAGGCTGACCCAGCCGATCAACCCGTGGTGGAAGCCATGAAGATCCTGAGTGAGCGACCGTCAGGGTCCGCCACGAATTTCTTGGAATTGCTAGACAAATGTCAACCTTTCGAGCGCAGGGAACCCCACGACCGTCTGGCGGCATTGATGTGGCTCTGGAAGACCGAGTTCCCCTTGCACATTGACTACGCTAGAGCCGCTGAAGAACAATATACGAGCTTCGCTACGCACATGATTGAATTGACCACCGATAAAGTATTTGCGGCTAGCGTCCGGTTGCTGGAAGCAGCTGCGGGTCGATCAACCTCTGCTGGTCTACCAACCTGGGTTCCCGACTGGCGAGAAGCACCCAGAAAGTTGCATTTGACCGCTTGGAGACATCGACGTGCAGATAGCAGAACGGTGTTCATGACGCTAGTGTGCGTGACGATGGACACTTTAGTCACAGAGTTGAAGGTGTGCGACGAAATACACCTGCGGCTGAGACTTTCTGCATGTCGTCGAGCAAGCTCAGACTTCGTGTTTCCTCCAGATGCTCCGTCAAATGGACTTCAGAATGGCGATATCGTCCTCAATCTCGACCCGCAGCGTCCCGATGGATATGTCGACCAATACCAGCGCTGTTTCATACTGCGCTGGGACAGTCCGAAATGCTCATTGGTCCTGGTGAAGCCGTTATACTTCATCGACCTCAACTACTTCAGAGGCAAGTTCGAAACCGTGAACATGATTGAATTCCTACTCAGTTGAAGTGTTGCATGGTCAAACAAGAACTCCCACCATAATTTAGACTGTCTCCAATTCTAAACCCCGGATCCTTTCAATCAAAGGGTACATCCTCCATACTCGCGTTCACAGCCTCATCACTCCCAGGCAGGTCTCAAGGCAGCTTTCCCTGCGGCTGCGCCCCCCGAATGTTGAACACCAGATCCAGAAAGGCCTCTGCAGCAGAAAGCTGAGATCAAGAAGAGCTATAATCAGGTACCAGTCCTGGAATCATGCAAGTCGCTAGCGTAGAAGACGTGTTCAGTGCGCGCCAAGGGTCACTAAATGACACTGGGTGCTCTAGTACATTGATAGGCCGAGAATAGACGTTCACTGTCATTCTGGTCTTCGATCCTGGCGGTTTGCGCTTCATCGTTGCACGTGTCCACAAAGAGCTGCCCATACATCAGGCGGCCGAGGTCGTCAACATCGATAACATCCCGCTCCCAGTGAACTCTCGAACAGAAAGCATCGTCCTCTGCAGTACATGGCTCAGTCACCTTGTAAATCACTTTTTCGAGTAGGACTCTCGATATTGTGCTCTTGCCTGCGCCAGCGTGGCCATGCAGATAACTAAGGCTCATACTTTCGTGGTCTTTCAAGTGCAAATTCTTTCTGCTCGATGCTGATTTGCCACTATAACAGATTTGATTCCATAGCGCGAAATTGAAGTCTCCGGAGTGTGGTAGCAGATTCGGGCACTGGGAAGAGATGTCGAAGTCCGCGAGCATGTGTCCTTTCTTGGAAAGAGTCAGAATATTCGCCGGCTTTAATTCCCAGTGACTCCAGAATGGCTCCTTGGAAAATCGATATGATGGGCATGCTTGCTTGGCAAGGAGCGTTGTGGCGTCTCTGTCCGTACCCAGGCGATATTGAAAAGATATGCAAGTTCGGCAAGATTGAGGGAATTGGTCGTCATACGCTCGGCCTGAAGCGGCATTGTCCCAATTCTGGCTTGTCCTTCTAGTGGCAATGTGCGCAGGCGTGAGAAAGCATCGAGCATCCAGAGTTGATTATCCCCGAAAGCCGCCAGGTAGTTATTGAATGCTTTTGATCCTTGAAGCTCCAACAGTCGAAGCATCCGCCAATATGGAAGGACACGTTGCTTCCATCCGTTGACCATGTGATCGAATATTGCCATAATAGCCATCGCCCTTACTTGGAGCAGGGAGGTGTTGCTCATTAAGGCAAGCTCCGCCTCAGGGAGCGTATTGCCCAATCGTTCAGTTCGAGGACCTCTGCCGAGGGTTCAAGCGGAAGCTTGACTGTCTTCCATGCCGTTCCGTGCTCTGCAGTTCCGTGCTCTGCAGTTCCGTGCTCTGCAGTGCCGACGAGCTTCACCCACAATTGCGCGATGATATCGAAGGGGTCAATTTCAGCGTCTGATCCTGGCCAGCTCACAAGACCTTGACCTGAATGCTTTGCTTCCGCATTCAAGTGAGCCTGGGTGGCGAGATGTCCCGCAAAGGAGTGCCAGTGGATATCTCTACCACATGGCGCGCACCGTGCTTTTCTGTTGGCGACTTCCAATCCGTGTTGCTCGGTGCGATGTCGATCGCGAATGTCCTTGCGACTGATCTTTTCCTTGCAGCTTTCAAAGCCGCACACGTGCACTCTGGGCCCATGTTCACTCCTGATATGACGATTGAGCGTTTTGGTTTCTTTGAATGTCCGCCGGCAGCCTGGGAATTGGCAGATTTGAGACATGGTGAGCGTGAATGTGAACGAGTGGAAATTCAATTGCGGGCGAGCGCGGTGCAAGAGATGGTGGGGAGTCCATTGTTGACAATTGCGACCAATATATAGCCAATTGCTGAAAGCTATGATGATGCTGATGAGGCCGCCCGAACCACGCTGGTGGTGCCGCAAGATCGTGGCGCTGGCGGTACCTCTAGGATTGTGGCGTTGGCGGTTCCCGCAGCCTACAAGAAGACAGAGTTTACCAATCAAAACCCGTGTTTTCTGAGGGCTGATCTGCCAGAACCTGAAGGCTTGGCATAAACTTGCAACCAATCTGAGCAGTAGTTATTGCAAGGACGCTGATGCGTGCACTCTCGAGCCATAATGGTGCCTGAGCTTGAGCACCCACACCTCAGTCTGCAGCGAACGGAAAAGGGTTGATCGTTTCTGATTGTGGATCAATCGTATTCATCCTGTGTTCGCAGTAATGTATGACCGATCCTGTTAAGCGCACATGGGGTATCTTCCTATCGTTCATGCCAGCAACGCCTGGTCTTTGAGTTTGCCATACCTATTGAGGTTCGTGGTCCACCGATCGCCCGCAACCCTCTGAAACCGAGGTCTTCCTACCCTTCGATCTCTTTACTTTTGTCCTTGAGGAACTCTGAAAGCCACAGTAACGGCTTCTCCGGCTCATGCACTGCAAGATATTTCATTCCCTCCAGTAAGTGCGGCGTAATATGCGAGTTGAGGAATTGTCTCGTGGGCCCGCCGTGTGCTACCGGCTTCTCGGGTCTTGCGGAGGGCTGTGGAGGCATGGAGCTGGGTCGAGCAGCCGCTGCTGCCGGTATCGAGGACACTGCAGCAGGGACAATGGTCGATAAGTGTTCAGGCTGGCCTGCTGCTGCTGCTTGCGGCGGTGGATTGGGATCTGTAGGGTCTGGCTGAGCTGCTGCTATGCTTGTCTCTGCCTGTGATGTAGCATTGTCGAGTGACTGGTGGTAGAAGGAGTCTTTTAGCATTTGTTGCAGGCGCTGAGCGTATGCGGAGGGAGGGAGGAGGGAAGGTACCTCGATCGTCGCATCTTCCTTCATTTCCACGTCTACACTGCCATTGGGCGGTTGTGTTTCCGCCATCTCTTTGATATGATCTCTGATGTTGTGTTCTGTACTGTGGCTCTTGCTGCTCGCTTTGCGACGTTGATGTTCAAACTCAACATTGGAGATCGAGTCAACGGAAAGCGCGTTCGGGAAGACGCGTCCGAGCTTTGGGATGCTTGGCAATGGGTTCGGACGACACGTCCCGGCCCTTCACTTCACATCCAGTATTGCCACGCGCTCGCGACCGTTTGCATGTGACAATGAATTCAGTATTAGGCTTAGCTGGGCTATTCATACACTCGACTCCGTACCAAAGGACGATGTCCATCACGCCGGCCACTGCGTGACTTAGCCGCCACAAGACTTCTACAGATTGGGCATATTGGCCTCCTGTGACTGACCGTGAACCTGACAAGGTAAAGTCTTGAGGCAACAACGCCACGCGAGGATGATTGACCATGTCAATTGTATCTCTTACGTGTCGTCGCATAGCTAGAAGTGACAAATCTATGCAGATTAGACAGTGCGCAATCGCATATGCCGTCTGAAGCCTTTGGCTTACAGGACTTGGACATTTAAACGAACACTCGTGGGAATGCACAACAGCACATGGCCAAAGAGGCTAGTTGATGAAAACTTTATCGCGAGCTTGAACAGATTACAAAAACTCTCAGCATGTTACCGTCGTTCGTGTTGATAAACAGCCATCGAGCGAGGCACCCAAGTCGCGAACAGACTGCTGATGCGCGCAGACCATATGGCTAGGGCCATCGGTCACGTATCTCAGCGCTCGAGATCTCGAATTTGCCAATCTGAAGCGGCCTGGCAATCTAGAACTGCGAGACACCAACGAGAATTCTTCGCATCCGCATGTGAGAAGTCGAATGATCATACTCAACTGCAGTGTCTGCTGGCTCTTGCCACTCTAACGAGACAAGTTGGTGATGACGCATTCACTGCACCAGAAATCTCACTCCCTGCCCTTCACTGCTCGTCAAACGGTATCCTGAGCTCATCCATAGCTTGCCAGGCCTATCAGACCACCTTGAACCTCACCTCAAGCCAATTCACCGCTCACAAGCCGCATGTTGAGCGTGTGAGCTCTAGTATAAGCTTTTAGTAAGTTCATCTCTCTCTTATGACTTTGATTCTTTCGCGTTAAACATCCATCGAACAACATCTGCTTTGTGATCTCCGCATTCAGCCTTCAGCTTCCAATCTTGGTATCCATCGAGGTGCTCTTGGCTCATTGCTGATTACTAACAAGTGGCAACATTTGACGACCTTGTCCGAACGACAATTCGCAGTGATGCCGCCAAAGGGTTCCAAGGTCAGTCATTCGATGATGTACCATCAAAATTGATCTCTTGCTAACACCAATGTAGAAGTCTGCTAAGGACGAGTCGCTCTGCGTCCCAGCAACGCCGCCAAAGAAGGCGAAGAAGGCAGAAGTCAAGGAGACCCCTGAGAAGGAGACCCCTAAGAAGGAAACTCCGGCTAAGCCCAAGGCAACTCCCAAGAAGAAGGACACCACGATCGACTTCAAACCAGTCGCAGCGGAGTCTACTACCAATCCTGTCCCAGTTGGCGTCGCTTCTGAAAATGAGAATGGACAAGCTGTTCAGAAGAAATCAGGAGCCAAGTTCACTCAAATTTTGAGATTGGAAGCTGAGAATGCTTTCTCTGTTCCGAAGACTGTAAGCATCAGTGACTGCTTGTCTATGCTCTTCTCCGACTGCTAACTCGTCTTCAGCTCGTACTCACCGAAGGTCCCCACGCCGGCCTTCAAGCCATCCTGCTTCGACCCGCCAAAGCCTTCCTCTTCCTCGAGCTCAACGAGTCCGTTCGCAACCGTGTTTACCGACACTACTTTGCTCCTCAAGGCCAGCCTCTTTCTCAAATCATGCTCGACGGCAAGCGTCCCGCCAATAAAGAAGTTTTTGCCAAGACCTACGCCGGAGGCTCCAAGAACCGTGTCGGCTTCCTTGCCGTGTCCAAGCAGGTGCACACTGAAGCGTCGGCTGTCTTCTATGGCATCCATACCCTCCAGCTCGATTCTACGGCGACTCTCGTCGACTTTCTGAGCCAAGTCACTACACCCATCCGCCTGCGTCTTACCAACATTTGCATCAAGACCTACGACAAGCGCACCGCACGTAACGCTCTGCACTTCCTGGCCGAAGCCGTCAATCTCAAGACTGTCACATTCCAGACCGGTGTCTACGGCGAATGTGACCCTCTCAAGGCAGCCAAAGCCTTCCACGGCGATGCCTACAAGTTCCTCGAAGCCATCGGTACATTCAAGAAGAACAAGGAAGCCGGGGTCGATATTCTCCGCTTCGGCAAAGGCGCTCTGACTGTCAAGAACGAGAAGAAAGATGCCATTTCCTGGCCCGACGACAAGATTGAGGACTTTCGTCAGAACCTGCGTGCAAAGCTTCGGTAAGTCACCATCACTACCACCTTTTCCTGCTCCACCCACCCCTTCACACCCACCTCCAATCGCGCATACCCATACTGATTCGACCCTCTCGAAGCGGCGAGCTCAAATGACTCATCGAGCCCTTCGACGCTCGCACCTACAGCCTTTTCCGCTTCTACCCTTCACCCACCACCACCTCTCCGATGAAGCGTCATGGCGAAAAAGAGAAAGAAAGCGCGGAATGCTGAGGACTGGGCTGATTTTCTTCGTTTCCATTTTCTCCCAGCACAGACCTCGTGACTCCTGGACCTGTATCTGCGGCTCCAAAATCCAGGGACACAGCTGCGAAGAAGAACTTGCGGCTCAACAATCACAGATGGTGATGCAGGTGCAGATGAGTGGTGGGTTGGGCGTCGCTGTCGCTTAAAGAATTGAAATCTTTCATTTCGAGATTTCTGTTTGTTGAGGCGACACATGCAGCAAGCAAAGCAGCGATTCCAAACACCACCTTCTTCGTCATTCGCCATTCGTCTTTCATCTTCACCATCACGTCTTCCTTATTCTTCTTCGTCAATCGCCCTTCCCTCGAAGAACTCTCTCTCTTTCTCTCTCTCTCTTTCTCTCCTCTCTCTCGGGAGGAGAAAGTCAAAGTATTCACGCGGAGTTTTTCTCCATTCCGATTCCTCTTCACGCGATATCTTCGCAAGGACGCACAAAGTAACACATGCATGAAATCGAGGTATTTCCTTTACTTTTTTACTTTCTACCAACCCACCACATTGATGAAAACCTCCAATTCATAAAACCTCCTTCTTTTCTCACGCCCCCATCCCTTTGCCTTCTCATCATACACCGAAAGCAAACCACAGGTGCTGATACGTTTGGAAATATTTCGTTACTCTCTCTCTTCACATTCTACAATTCCTCACATTGATGATAATCTCCATCCCAAAACCCCCCCCTCTTCTTCACCCCTCCCTTCACTTCTAATACACAAGAGCAATCACAGATGCTAATACATTCAGCATCCCGATAGTGATGATGATGATGATGATGATGATGATGATGACCCATTTCCGCATATTGTAGAAACGCCGCCGCCCGAAAAAAGAAAAAACGCCATCCCACGCTTCCAATAATAACACAAACGACAATATACAAGCATCAACACCAGAAGTTTTCAGAGATTTTTATGACGACTGGAAAGCAGCTCTCTGAAAACTCTCCACTCCAATATCACCCTGCTTCGTCAAGACTTTTGGCGCAGCCTTGACTTCTGCCTTCTCCCTCTCGGTAATCTTCATCGAATTGGCCCGGCTGCCCGGCGCGGCAATGGACGTCGTCATCGTGTTCACTCGCGAATTGGCCTCACTCTTGCTCGTGATTTGTGCCTGTGCCGGTCGTCTGTGAATGGCTTCTAGATAGGGTGATGGGAGATAGCCGACGCGACCGTCTCGCGCTCGGCAGCGCCACCATTCGGACGGCTGGCCCATGGGATCGGTTTTCGAGAGGACTGCAACGAGATCGCCTTTGGTGACGGTGAGGTCTATGCCTTCCTGGAAAGGCTGGTTGGGCTGTGTTTGAGGCGTATAGTCGTAGATGACGCGGCAGAAGTCGAGCTTGCTGGGGTCGATGGGTTCGTTACCAGCGATCTGGAGTTGTTGGTTCTGGGCCTGTTCTTCTTGGGAGGCGGCGAGAGCGCGAATGAGTTTGCCCATGAGCCAAGGGAGACCGAAAACGGCGGCCACGAAGAAGATGAAGGGCTTGCGGCTGGGTTTCGCAGGCGCTTGGCCGTCGGGTCCAGACATCCCAGAGAAGGCGGCGAATTTAGCGGGCGTGAGATCTTTGGGCGAGGCGGGCGGAGGACGGCCTGTGAGTTTTGCAATCGCGGTGCGGATCCAGCGCATAATGGTGAAGATGCCTAGGATTGAGCCGAGAGTCTGTTTCAGAGTTCCGAACTGCTCTGCCACGCTGATCATGGCGAAGAAGGAGGAGTGTGTGGCCATGTATGTACTCTCGAGCATCTGCGCGAAACCTCCGAATGCCCCCACGATGCTCTCGATCATTTGGAACGTGGCTTGAGTGCTGTTGCTGAACGTTTGTGTCAAGCTCTGGTCTTCGCCGTTTGGCCCGTACATGCCTGGCCGGCCATACATGCCTCCTCCCATGCCGCCGTAGCCTCCCATTCCACCGTACATCCCGCCTCCGTACATGCTGCTGCCATACATGCCTCCGCCGCCGAATCTGGAGTATGGTGAGCTGTACGATGACATGCCTCCCATGCCGCCGTAGCCGTATGGGGAGGAGTAGGAGGAAGCCATCCCGGGTCTGTTCATGGTGGAATAATTCGAGGCTGTTCGGGAAGCGACTTGGTTGAGGGCATCGGAGCGTGCAGGAAGCGCAGGTGTCGCGGCAGAGGATGGCATCGCGGCGGTCGCGGTCGTCGTCGTTGCTGCAGGCACAGCGGCTGTATTGATGTCAGTCATTCTTGCGCCTCTCTTGACAATGTGACATCCGTACCCGAACTCGTCGCACCAGCGCCTGCTCGCTCCCACGGCTTCGGTGGCGACGCCATGGTGTCTCAATACACTTCGCTCTGCGCGACGGCACTGCCTCTTGAATCGGAAGACTCTCTTATATCTCGTCGGCAAATGCGTCGGCCTTGCGCAAGACTGCGGGACGTGGTATGTCGTCGGGACCAGGATGCGCCGCGGAGAAGATGGAGATGAGCGCCTGAGGCAACTGCCTCTCGCGGTCTCAACGTGAGCTAGTGCACGGTGCGGTGCGATTCGGTATGGTACGATAGTGAATGTGTCGTTTCGATGGCGATGTCGTGACGAGCGTGTTCTTCTGGGAAGCAAGCAAGGTGAAGTGACGGGGTTGTCGTTACGGGCGCATCGTTTTCGGGGTACATGAGTGAGGTCAACAAAAAGAGCCGAGGATGTGCACTGCTGACTTCCCCGTTCATTCTCTCCCCACAGCCAAGACAGATCAAGATATGACACCAATATTTACGTTGTTCTTACCAAGTCATCAGACATGTGCGCCACAGATACGTCGGTCGAGGCACAATACCGCTCATATGTCGCGAATGAGGCAGGATGAACAAGTTGAAAAAAAAAAATTGAAATAGTCTGTACTATGCCTGCCTACTAATCCCGTGTGCTCATCATCACACGCCCTCGACCAGTCGAGGCCGCCGTGCCTAAGGGTATGACTAGCAGCATACTGACAATCGTAAACGGCCTTTCCAGTCCTCGACCGGCGAGCGCGGTGCTTCTTCTTCATCGTGCTATGTACAAGACGCTGCCGCCAACGCGGACACGCTGTGAACCATCGTCAAGAAGGATAAAAAGAGGATGACGCCCCATTAAAATGCTCATAAAACTCCAACGCTACAAAGACATCCGTATTTGCAACATCCTGGTATCTTGCTTTACCCACTGAGCTTGAAGAGCGAGGTGAGCGAGTCGAGGCTGTCGGCGAGGGTGTCAGCGCAGATGTCGTCGACGAAAGTGTCGCCCATGGTCGAGGAGAAGTCGAAGCTGTCGAGGACCTTGATGTGGATGTTGTCCTTGTAGAGGAGAAGAGCAGCAAAGATGCTGCCGTTGGTTGGGCGTGCGAAGTAGTCGCTGTCACCGCCGGCAACGTTGCCGTGGAGAGTAGACTTGCAGCGGGTGTCGCCGGGAGCAAGAACCTCGAAGATATCGAACTCACCGCAGCCGGTCGTCCAGCAAGAGCAGTCAGCCTGGCCGTACTGAAGGGTGCGAGGAATCTGAGCGTTAAGCAGCCAGATGGCGGGCATGTTGACGGCGTCGTAGATGCTGGCGGAGGTCTGGCCGTCATCAGGCATCTCGAACTCGAAGAAGAATGCCTTGCTTGGGCCGTCGAAACCGTGGTATGCGACAGTGCCGTCACGGACGTAGCCGCAGTCGCCCTTGCACTCGCTGTCGGTCATGATAACGACCTCGGTGGAGGAGGCAAGGGTGGTATCGGCGAGAGTCTGAGGAGACGAGGCACCGGAAGCACCGTCAGTGCTGGCGTAGGAGAGCGAGTTACCAAAAGTGTAGTCGAAGACACCGGAGCCGGAGCCACCCTCATGGTTAAGGAAGACAACACCGTCTGCGGTCTGGTCCTCGGCGTTGTAGAAGGCCTGGCGAGTCCAGCCAGTGCCATCAGAGTCGCTGCCGCTGGAGGAAGAGGACGACGAGGAAGAAGAGTAGGATGCCGGAGCAGCTGCGGAAGAGCTGGCAGAGCTGGATCCATAGCCCGCAGCAGCTGGAGCGCTGGTGGCCTTTGCAGCAGCCTCTGCAGCGGACGTGGCAACACCAGACCAGTCGTTGGCCCAGCTCACGACCTGACCATCGATGGTAGCAACAACAAGGTCTCCGAGAGCGCGCTTCTCCTCCTCGGCATGCGCATGCTTCTTGTGCAGATGAGCGTGCGCATGGCCGTGAGCGTGTCGCCGTTCACTCGCACTCTTGCGGCCGACATTGGATCGCTTGCTGGAAGACGAAGAAGGCGCATAGAAAGCAAACTGCTTCAAGTTCAGGGGACCACGGAAGTGCATCGAGACTTCCTCATCAAGCGGAGCAAGACTGCCAGAGTAGGCCTGGGGCGAGCTGGAGCACGAGCCAGAGGAGCCATCCATGCTGGTGACCTTGTTGTAGGAAGCAGAGCCTCCCACGCCAGTGTAAGAGATGGCCTTGACCTCCTGGCAATACCAATTGCCGTTGTCGTCGGTGCTGCCATGAGCACAGAGATCGGCGGAAACCGTCGCTGCAAGCAGCGCGGCTGCAGTGTAGAAATACTTCATTCTTCTTGTTCCTCGATGTTTGGTTTTGATAGTGGGTGGGAGCGGGCCTGAAGGATCGTGAGGCGTTCTATTTATCGCGCGGGCGGGTGGTGGTGGTGATGATTGCGCCGGGTGCTCGTATTGTATTCAGGAGGTTTGGCGATTGATGTTTATTGTGGGCGTTGCTAGGCGAGGAGCGAGCGCGTGCGTGAGGGCGACGGCCGGGTTCTAGGCGGCGTACAGACTGGCAAAGAGCGACTTGGGTGAGGAGATGTTCGTGAATGCGGGTGCACGAGTGTGAGTGAATGAAAGTGGATGGCGAGATGCAAATGCAGAGTCAGGCGAACGGGAAGGAAGGGAGGGAGAAGAGGCGCCGCAGTGGGTGTAGTAAAGGGGGGCGCGCGCCGGCAGTGTTTCAAGCGTGCAGGGGCGCAAGGTCGCGCGAGGCTCTTGCTTGCAATTTCGACTAGCGCTTGGCTTGTCCAATAGGCGCCCGTCTTTCCCCTGACACCAGTCAACCTTCCCACTCCCACATATCTGCCGTCTGTCCACTCAGCCAGTCGTGAAGGTGTTCGGAGAGAAAAATATCTTCCTGCTGTCCTATGCCACGTTGTTCGGTGGAGTCGCACACACGTACGCCCATGCAAACCTGTTCATTGCGTTGTGCAGATACAGTATGTACATGCTACTCTCACATGAACTGTGTGGAAGTCTGGCCCAGGCTTGACTAGTGGAATGCTAGACATGACACAGAGACAACGCCGTCGACGTCGTCGATGTTCGAACGACGCGGGTGGGTGGGAGATCGTAGTTGAAGTTTGTAGCCGTTGGAAGAAGAGCATCGAGGCTACGGAACCAAGATCTCCTATGTTTGCCAACGTTCCAAAACACTACGGTCTTCTGCACATGACTGGTGTAAAATGCTGCTATTCATCTTTTTCCGTTCGTGCACTTGGCGCCCATTCAATTCGACGACGCCCAGCATGCAATACGACCGCGTACGTATACTTGTAGCCTTGTTCATATTGCGTCGACACATACATCCTCGACTGCCGCGCGGCCGTGAAATTGAGGAAACGCACGACAGGTCCATCACTTGCGAAGTCCGGACGCTTCGTGCCGACGCCGCGTCGGTCGGCTTCTGCTGATCTTCATTTTGCATGAGGTACATGTATGAGGTACAGGTACAAAATTGTCGCGGCATCACGTGAGATCTGTCACAGCCATACACAGCAGTGATATAACAGTGCATGAGCGAGGAAAGAAATTATGGAAACCTGCGATTGTTGAGCCGCCTGCCTGGAAGGATGGCATGGTAAATCACGCTCATCCAGAACACCGTCCAGGATGAGGTGCCAGCAGCGCCTCGACCTGCTCCGTACAAGGATCATCGCAGTCGCTTCGTCAGCCGTCTTTCGAAAATACAGGATCTGGACTCTCAAAATGTATCACCTATAATAGAGAGATACCAATTAGTCAAAATGCTCTCATTGAGATGTCTCATCCGAAAGTTTTGAAAAAGTCTTTGCGATCAGAAGTCCATTTAGATCATCGAGACCGAAGTCTCTGACATAAGAGGTACCAGAAAAAAGTATAGTTGTAAGGAAATCATCATAGAAGGAAGGAGGGTTGGAGGTTGGGAGGGATTTGAGCTTACCGATTCCTTTTTCTTTTCAGAGAGCGAAGGTCTCCAGCACAGAGACCCTTCGCTGGCCCATTTAGTCTGTGGTCATCAGCAGTCGTAAGAAGCCAGTGATGTTACGAGGAGGCCTCAGTAAACGCGAGAAGCCCTCAGTGGTTGCGGAGCATCAAAGCTGCCATCAATAACGCTGTCGCTCGGCACATGTCATGCGCGTGTGCTGCTGCTACAAGCGAGTAATACACGCGCGAACGACGAAAGCGATGCTGCTGATGGGACGACGGAAAATGAAGGAGTTGTGGAGGAGAAAGAATTTCGAGAAAGCACACCTCAGAATTCGGGAGCGGAACGGCAAGGGCTCGGACTTTCCCGCGGCCCACCATCGATCGCGACTTCCTCTCCGTCCAGAATCTTCGTCAACAAACACAAGCATCGGCTTTCTCGAACAAGCTCACCTCATACTTCGCCCTCCGGTGTGCATCCTACTTATTCATCTTACTCAAGTTCGCGAAGACGGTAACCTTCTCCAGATCCAATCCCTTCTCATCTCCCACTTTGACCGCAGCGACCTCCACCTCAATCCTATTGACGCCAGGCGCCAAGCTCCCCTCATACACATGCGTCCTCTTTCCCGAATCAGTGTGAAGCTGCGTATCCCGCTGAGTCAGCCTCGTGCCGTTGATGGTGACGAAAACCCGATATGGGCGTTGTCCCATCGAGAGCTCGCGCGAGACCGTTGGCGCGATCTGTAAGTAGTAATGTGATGAAGGTAGCGTGATGGTTGTGCTTTGATGTGAGAGTGCTGGGTGCGGTGGTATCGCGAGGCTGTACTTGAGGCGTGGATCCGTCGATATTGTGACGACGGGCATGAAAGCTTGAGAAACAGGAGCGGGCCGCAGTTGTGGTGGTGGAAGGGATTGTGGTGCGGTGTAGTGATAGCTGGTAAGCGGTACTCCGTTCGTTTGTGGGTATGGACTGCCACTTGGCGGCCGTGTCAATGGCGGGGGCATCATACCATTCGTCGTAGGCTGGGCGGCAGGGGCTGCTGCCGATGACACACCGGCTTTCTGGGTATCGTACGCTGTGGGAGGACTTCCAGCCAGAGTGCTGCTAGGCGGTCTAGGCGCTTGAACTGGCAGTTGTTGGCCCTGTTTGACTGCGCCGTTCGTGGGGGGTGTAGGTCGTTGTTGTGTTTGGTGGCCATTCACACCAGCCGCGACCATTTGTCGCTGGCGAAGAAGTGCATCATTGTCGACGCTCACGCCAGGAGTCGGAGAGTTCCGATGTTGGTTGAGGTTGAGGGTAATGCCCGACTTGGTCTGCGGTTTGGGTCCCCCGAGCTTGATAGTAGCCTTTGCAGGCTCGTCGACCTTTTCCTTGCATTCTTTGAGGCGCATCTTGAAGTACTCCTCGAACTCGTTCGCCAGCTCGTACATATCACTGCCGTCTTCGTTGTATGCGCGTGCATTGCGCCAGATATTGCTAACTTCCTGCTCGAAGGCGTCCCAGTTCTTGAAGTCCGAGCGACCAGTCGGCGGAGCATGACCATGAATGCCACGCACTCGTTTCTGCACGCCTTTGAGAGAGACGGGGTGTTTGATGACGCGATAGTAGTCTTCGAGTTTCCGGCTTGGCAGATAGGCAAACGGGCTGAAAATCTCAAGTCCCCTATGCGGAGTCAGTATTCGAGATAATAGTGATGCTCAGGCAGACTCACTCGCTGTCAGTATGTCTGATCATGTCTGCAATCAGTAGTTCTTGCGCCTCCTGGAAGCTCTTCCCTGTGAAGTCCACTTCCTCTTGTACTTCTTTCTCGCCACCTGACCTTGCACTCGGCGCGACAGAGGATTTCCTTTCTGATGGTGGTTCCGAGACCTTCGGCGCGGTAGAGTGGCGGGGTTTGACGCTGACTTCCCTGCTCGCTGGTTCCTTCTTGACCTGCTGATGCTCTCGATTGCCATTCGTCAAATGTAGCATCGGCGTTGGGAATGGTGTCGGAAAGGACGTGTAGTTTGGGTCTTGAGTGTATGCCGGATTGTTGACTTTCATGAAATTGTACACCAGTTTCCTGATACGCTCTGCATCTTCATATATGTCGCTCTTGGGCATGTTGTATTCTTTGGCATTCTGAATCATGCGCTTGAGGTCGCTCTCGAGGGTAGTGACAGTAGGGTATGCATTCTTCTTCAGCTTCTCCTCGATGGTACTGATGGCAATGGGCATCTTGATTGTCCGGTAGTAATCTTCATACTCGTCCCGGTCTGGCAGCTCCCGGAACGGGTCTGTGATGGGCCGGCCACTGCAATGTGTGGTCAGTCGCAGTCACCATGGCGAAGGTATGACATTGCACGCACGTCTTGTCGGACGCATTGCCTAGCTGGGTGATCAGCTTGAAGCCGACCTTCTGGACGGGCGACTCGCTGCTGGGCGGAGCGTGAGAGTTCTGCAGTGCGGCGCATCGTGTCAGCCAAATTCGTCGCAGATGTACGGCGGGGCAGAGGCGGCGGTGATGCTGGTGCAGGGTGGCGATGCGGCGGTTGATTGTGGGTGCTTCAGGTGCCGGCGACGGAGGCAACTGATGCTTGCGCTCAATCGCTCTGCCTGACTGCTGGCCATCCGCGTCCGTCGCGCGCGTAGCTTCAACAGCAACCCTTCTTTCTGCCAACATCTTCTGCAATCCTTACTCTTCCGCCAGCTCCATCACTACCGCACCACACCGCACCGCATCCTGCCACCGCCACGGGAGATTTCGACTCATCCTCGAGTGCTTGCGACAGGCGAGAAGGGGGAGGGAAGACATACCAGCAGCTTAATCCTCTTCGAGCCGGATGCGCTTCCGTCGACGGTGGTGGGCGCGTTGGACGCTTTGCGCTTGCGGGCGGAGTCCATGCCGGCGGCGATAACAGAAGGTGATGCAGGGCGACTGCAGTAAGATCCGGCAGCGACAGTAATATCTAGGAGCGTGGGCGGAATGGTGGTGGGATGGACAATACATGTATGTAGCTCCTCTCATGCGACAATTGTCTACGCCAAACAGCGCGTCCCCAGAAGTGCAGCTGCTCGCGACACATGGCCCCCGACTTGCACGTGACCGGTATTTGTGCCTAAGGCTCCACGACTTGGGAGACACCGGTGAGAAGGTGAGTGACAACATACGTACATATTTACCCGCAGGAGTCGTTAATACGTCTTGACATCCTCATCTCTTTGTTCCCCAACCTGCATCTCCCTTGTTTCGCGGAACCTGTGCGCTGGCTATGCAGCTTCGAGTTGTCGGGGCCCCATGAAGCGCCCGCTCACCATTTCCCATTCTCATATACCAAATCCGCATGGTTCTTGCCTCTATCGCAAAATACCGTATCCAACGGAGCGGACGTTCAACTACCGCGTCCGTCGACGGAGACCGCGGAATTTCAACATTTCTCCCGCAGCAAACATGTTGCTGCCAACTAGTATCACACTTGCTGCCCCACTTTTGGCCGCCACTGATGAAGACGAGCATCTCGCGAAGGAGTTTCAAACGCTTTCATTTCGGCCAATGAGCAGGCTATTCACGACCTACGAACTTGTCGAAGCTGTATTGCTACGAATGACCATTTTCGACCTCTCGGTTGCCGCCTCTGTATGTCGTTATTGGAAGGAAGTCATTGAGAGCTCCAAAGCTCTCAAGACAAACGCCGCCAAGGTCCAGCCAACCCCAGCGCATACTCTGGGACTTTGGCCTTCTCAGATCAATCGGCCCGGCATGAAAGTATGGCACTTCATCGTCAAAGTACCGCATGGTCGACTGATCGTGACCTGAATTGGGGAAGAACACGAAGCCATGCTTTTCGTGCCGAAGAGAAGTCGAGATAGACTGCGCCTGATCGATGGCCGTTACGGAAGGGAGGTCGTACTCAGTTACGAGTTCGTTTCCTGCGCCAGACGTTCTTCAATGGTACTGGCCGCGAGAGAGCACGATTGAGAGGATCATCTGTCCAACCAAGGGGGAGTTCTGCCTGCTAAGGCGATATCTTCTTGCGACCTTGCCCGTATTGCAAGACTCGGAATGCTCCGAGTACGGGAGGCTGGGTACACGCTTCCCTTTCTATGACTGGAAGGAGCATGTTTTCGTCGAAAAATTGACGACCAAAAGCTGAAAGCGACTGCCAGAGCCCACATGAAATAAGGACGTCGGCTCCGCTACACTTTGTCAGCAAACTACCCGCACCACTCACCTGGATCCTCGCTTCTGCAAATTAAGCGCACCCTGTCGCCGAGTCGTCCCCCTTCATCGACAGCACCGAAGTCTTCTGCGTTTCATTTGCTCAACGACCCCACGTGCCTGGTTTGTGCTTTGCGGGGTTGTCGATCCTTCAAGATCGTCCGCCAGGAACAAAAGCACCGCGGCAGTGAGCGACCCGTCATTTGCGGACTCATCCAATGGTTGTTGGCGTTGAGCATTTGTCCACCGCACCAATCTTGTCCTCGATTCAACGCGCATTTAGAGATAATTCACGACCCTAAATTTCTTCGCAACTCCTTTACGAGCTCTCAGAATCTTCATGCAGACATCGACCTGCGATTTATGTGTCGAAGCCAGTGTAATGCTGTAGCGCATATTGGACCTTCGTCAACATGTTGATCTCGCCCTTTGCGATGGTCGCGGCGGCCCTTAACGCAAGAGACTATCTTCCTCTCGACGTTCGCGAAAACAACACAGAGAGCTGGCCCTATGGTCCACTGTCCACCAAAGGACGAGACATGGTTAACCAAAAGGGCGAGAATGTTGTGTACGCAGGTGCAAATTGGCCCGGACATCTTGACGCGATGATACCGGAAGGACTTCAATACCAATCTATCTCATCGATCGTCAGCAAAATCAAGGGCATGAGCATGAACGTCATTCGGTTGACATACGCGATTGAGATGATCGACGACATCTACGAGAATGATCCCGACCAGACGTTGAAGAACACATTAGTAAAAGCCCTCGGCGAGGAAAACGGAACCACGATCCTGGGACAAATATTGACGAATAATCAGCAATTCACTGAGAATTCCACGAGGCTAGAGGTGAGTATTACCATTACCACGTTGCTTGCCGCACACTAAGATGCAAATCAGCTCTTTGATGCCGTCGCGGACGAATGCTACAGACAACAAATCTATGTTCACCTAGACAACCACATCTCTCGAGCAGGATGGTGTTGTCTCCCCTACGATGGCAACGGTTGGTTCGGCGACATGGCTTTCCCCACATACAATTGGACTCGGGGCCTCACATACATGGCCAGCCACGCAGGCAAGAACTGGCCTGCTTTCACCTCCATGTCCCTTCGCAATGAACTGCGCAACCCTCAGCCTAATGGACCTGTCGCCGACGATTACAGCTGGGAGTATTGGTACCCGAACATGGTGTGGGCAGCCAACTGCATTAATTACTTCAATCCCAATCCATTGATCTTCTTCTCGGGTTTGGGATACGACTCTGGAGTTTTGCAGCTCACGCAAGCGGAAGATCTGGGTGGCGGGCACGTCTTCAACCTCTCCGACTTCTCGTACAAAGACAAAATCGTCTTCGAGATCCACAATTACGCAAATGGCTACAATGGTACTTGCCCATCTTTCAACGAAGGCCTGTATACTTCGGGCTACAACGCTATGGATACAAGCACCAATACAACCGCAAAGAACATCGCTCCCGTAGTCATGTCTGAGTTTGGATTCCAGCAGGACAATGTCACGTTCGCGTATGGCTACGCGAGGTGTATCAAAGATTATCTGACTGAAATTAAAGGAGGCTGGATGCAGTGGGTTCTGGCGGGGAGTTATTATATCAAGCTGGGAGTGCAGGATTCGCATGAAGGGTGGGGTGAGTATTTGGCGGCAGAGAGAGGACTCTTGAAATGACTAGTTTGTAAGCTGACTTGGTGGGGCTAGGACTTCTGACGTGGCATTGGGACGAGTATACGAGTGACGCTGCGGTTGAGAACTATACCATTCCGTTCGCGAAGGCGGTGGGGACTCCTTAGTTAGATGGATGGGATGATCGTTGGCATTGACGAGTCTGAACTGTCGACTCAAACCGGATATATGAGGCTCAGCTCAGTTCATGGGTCGTACTATCCTTCTGAATTTACAGGGCGGCAGTGATTCCACGCAGTGGGTTTATGCACAGACAATTGATGTTGACATCGCGCTGCCTTGCCGCAAAAGAGAAGGGATGAGAGCGGGAATCGTCTGCCTTGTATACTGTGTGGGACTCATTCCAGTGCTATGGGCTGATCTAGAAGACCTAAAGCATGGTGATGCTCATGCGTGAGGATGTCGTGGCATAGCATGGGCGGTGCTGCGTCTGATCGTGCCCTACCCCACAGCCTATCATAATGCTTATGACTGCATGCTGCTGATGTTACTGACAGTGTGAGAGATGAGGGCATTGGTATTACCATCGTTGATATATGTCTATCCTGGTTGCTGGAACTGCCGTGCCAAACGAGGATCACTGACAGCCCGGAGAGTTCTTCGTGTGCGACTACAGAATCTGGTACCTCATTTCTCGCACCAATCGTATTGCTGATGTACAAGTTGCGAATCCATCGCCTCCTTTGGCCCAGGTCTATCACACAAGTGATGCTTCAAGACTTGCCGTGCTCAGATTCAACATTGTCTGGTACGGCACATGTCGACTGAACCATCCGTCCAATCAAGTAACGCCGGTGTACATGCCGAAGCCAAGAAAAAAAAAAGACTCCCACTGCTAGAAGGGTGACATACATGTATTCCGGACAAATTCCTCGCTACCGAAACTCGTCTCGAATGGGGTCGTAGCGGGTTGCATGACCTCCTCCGTCTCTTCCATGAGCCGGATTTAGATCCGGTGGATCTCTGCTGGACGGTGGATATCGATCATCAATGACGCGTTGTGAAGCATCGGTCGCGGCCTGCAGCGTTGACTGTCCGTCGACGGTGACTGGTGCCTCCAGAATATTCACGTTCTCTTCGCTCTCGCCCGAGCTTCGGGAAGCAGATCCGCCTCGCTTACTGACGGTGACATTCCTGTCGTCCCTATATCGGAACACATGCCACAGCAGCCATCGGATGATCCAGTTCTGCTCCAAGTCACCACTCCGGTCCCGCCCAAGACTGTACATGATCTTCGTATCGGGTCTCGCCAGCTCATAGATGCGCACAATCTCGCGACGAATGGCCGCTTCCTCTATCTGGCCGAATGTGAAGGGCGGCTCAACGCTCATGTCGTTGCGGAACTCCGGCGCCAGAGAGTCTCGGTTCTCTATCAGCCGTGTCCAGCCTTCCACCGCTTCTGCCTGTTTTCAGACCCTGAGCGTTTGAACAAAGCATGCATGCCACCATCCCAGATAGAATTGCTGGCTGGCTGAATGTCGGGCTTACCTTCATCAGCGAGTAGAGAAATCTATGCATTTTGTTGCCGTCGTTGAGGTAGAGACGGTCGAAGAAGCGGCCCTTGGACTCGCTCTGAGCGAGACTCGGTGCCGTGGGCATCATCCCTTCCATGGTTGTCGCCAAGCACAGCAGCACGGATACTGAAGATGACCGGAGACGGGCGAGTCACAGCGCGCGCCTCCTCTCACAAGGCTGGACATGTCGCGGGTTTTGTAGATGTTGGTTGTTCCCAAGCCCACACCAGGCGAACACTACTGCAATCCACGCATGACGGACCACCGGGTCAACACCTACCGACGTCCCACGCCCCACAGCGTACACTGATCACAGTGCCTAGCAGAATTGTGAGGGTATATTGTTTACATCACAGCACTAGGATCTTGGCGAATGATAGAGCAGAAGAGCGAGCCAGTCTCCAGATACCCGGCAAATTTAGCAGAGAGAGTGCTCAACAGCCGGCGCGTGGGCTGCAATGGGATGATGTTGATCCTTGTGGCTTGCATAAGATGCGGCCCGGCTCAGCTTCCACGGCAGACCAATGCATGCGATCGAGCGGATGGAGCAAAGAGCTTCACACCCTAAAACTCAAGCGCCTCGAGTGAATTCAATTTGTTGCGCATAGCCTTCCTGATTGCGTGCGATGAAGCGAATGGAATTTCGGATCTCCTGGATACGAGGTCGCATGAAGAGGACTCTCTGAGCAATGACATACCCTGGCTCGTCATTGTGTATTGCAGGAGCCTGAGTCACGTGGGGGGTGATACATCTGGTCTCTCAGTCTCTGGGATGAACCCGCGAACCTGAGCACAAAGTTCAATAGATACGAAACTCCGTAGCTTGTGACAAGCTGGAGTTGAAGACAACGACTTGGCGCCAACCAAGGGGTCCAAGGCGGCCGCGACCGACCACATCAACCCAATTGACAGAGCTCCCTTAGATGGGAAGTGAGCGATGACGCTGGTGCGTATGCAACAATGAAGCTGTCAAAAGCTGCACAGCCGGCCCGGCCCTCACATGGATGCCAACTGACTCGCGATTGTGTTGGCTGTCTCGGATTGGTGTCTGTCCGCCCCTCGTCAGGTAGTCTAATGCGACTGTCCTCGACTCTTCATGGAAGGCAAATTTTGTGTGGGATGTGGGAGCGTTCTTTGTCTCTCTGGGATCTCCACGAGGATATCCTGTGCTCGACATTGTTTGTCTTCGATGGAAAGGGGAAAGGCTGAGGTCTACATACCAGCATCCAGTGTCATTCATCCGAGAAAAGGTACCACCCGAAGAGGAACCACCCGGAGAGGAACTCAACGTACTGTGGTACTCGATGGAAGTTTTGCCGGAACCAGGCCGCCCCATCAACATTCTCTTGCGGAATCAAGTCCGGCCTGGGGACCGGTGACATGCAAGCCGCCGTATTGGACCTGCATTCTAGGAATTGGTTCCCTCTAGGTTCCGGACGTCACGGAACATCCTTGTCAAGTCTCGTGTAATAGACTGAAGGAAAGGCCCAGTGCTGCCCAGTTGCGATATTCGGTCGAAGTAGTCCGGCCACAAGAGTTTGGCCTGGACATTTGGGCAATACTCGCTGTGGTACCCAGGAGAAGCGACGTTTCTCAACCTCGCATGATATGCCAGTAGTCGCTTGATTGTTCGCTTTACCGACTGGACGAGCGCCTCTTGCGTCGAGACCACTTTCCAGCTTGCTTTTCACCAACATCCGAAAAAACAAAATCCAAAAAAAAGATCATCCATATTTGGCGATCAATGTTCCAGGAGTCCAAGCATGTGTTTCAGCAATCTCATAACATGGAAGAAATGTCTGTTTCCCAAAAAGTCCAACTCCAAGCTCCCTCCCTCACAGGGATAGATGTCAACTGACGAGAGACCCCCAAGGCGGCCACTATTGCACCAGATCCGACTACTGCGAGACAGCAACAAATCGAACGCCACCTGCATTCTGTAGCGCAGCTCATGAACCTCGCTTCGTCGACGTTCCTGAGTCGTCTGGAGTATGTCCCGACCGGGGAAAGCACCCTGCCACACCGGGCGAGGCGGCGGACTCGTCACAACTCTTTGGATCTGGCATCATAACGACCAGTGGTGCTGGGAATGACTGGTATCGAAGGCAGAATCAGGGTCAGACCTGATTTCAGGTTGTGGAGATGTGCGGCGGGAATTTTGTCTAGGTAGTACGTTAGCGGCAAGAGGACGAGATCAGTTCATCATGCTTGGGTTATAGAATGGTATTTGCGAGGCTCTCGCATCAGGCGTAATGTCGATGAGGAATCTTTGCTGTGTCGAACTCATCGCATAAGGGTATCTGACTCAGTCCGTAGGTATCGTCTAACTCGTCATGGGTAAGAGCTACCCAGCCCATATACCATTGCATGTGTGCAGAAAGGTAATTATCGCTTGGGATTTTGTGCGCCATGTAATCCTCGGCTCATCAATCGGACTTGCGCACTCCCAGATTCCAACGTCAGATGAGCGTCTTCTCTTTTCTTCGTCGTCGAGACCTCTCCTTACTGGCCCTGGAGCGCAATGTGAGACACGCCATCATGAATTTCCTTTTGTTTTTGGGTTTCCGACGTACCTTTCACACTTCACTTTCGTCCGCTTGCAATGTAAACAGCCATCGACGCCAGGATCGCAGCGAATCTTCTTCTTTCGGCAGGCGAGGCAAGCATGAGGCAATCGTCTCTTCGGTAGTCTCGGCCAGAGCACGAATTGTCCCTCGTCGAAGGTTTGTGACGCTGTAGATGTGCGGTCGTCCAGCCGTGATTCCTGCAGAGACCGATAGCCGCCGACGCTAGTTTCGAAATCGCATGTGGCCCGACACGAGTCTCCTCCTGGAGTTGCAGTATCGGTGGACGATGGCTGCAAGCACCCACTTCGAGGCTCGATTGAGTGCACGATATGCGAGAGCACCGCCACTTGTTTGGACCTAGTCGACTCGAGCTGTCTGGTGATGAGGACGTTACGCCCGGAGCCAAGAGAGAGGCCTGAGCGATCAGGCGCACTCGAGTATTGTTGCTGAACATCCTGACTTGTCGCTGCCCATGCACTGTCATGTCTCAAACTAGGTGGGCATTGAGACCTGATTGGGAGTTGAGGAGACTGTCCATTTTCCTCGCTGTTCTGCCGAGAACTCCAGTGAGGCACAGGCTCGTCTGCGGCATATAGTCTGCGAATTGGAATTGCATCTCTGTTGTCGATATCTCGTAATATTTGAGATGCGAAAAGTTCACCCAAACTTGGTAGTGTCATGGTAGCTGACTGCGGCCGCGGCGTCTGATGGTCGTCCACTGGCAGGGTAAAATCGGCACTGCCTGTTATATTGGTTGTCGACTGCACAAAAAGCGCAGACATAGCATTCGTCTCAAGGGGTATCTGATGAGTCGAGCCCTACTGTCGGAAGTGATTGGCGACGAGATTTCGCTGCTGAGTCTCGTCCAGGAGTGGAGCATGGTATGCTGGCACAGCTCAACTGAACAGGGGGATACATCTGCATTTTCTGCACAATGCCAACAGTACAGAGTTCCATGTGCATATGCAGCTCTTAGATTACCGTAAACATTGTCCAGTGTATCCATCTGGGCTGCGAGAGGGCGGAGATTCGCCCGCTACTCAACTTGTCAAGAATAGCCGACCAGCGCTATGGCACCTTATATGCCTGGTTACCAGACCAGGAGGTCTTCTCCACTCCGAGTGGCGGGCGTGACTGCAGGGCTGCATATTCCCTGAGTGTCTGGGCGCTATCTAAGACATTGTCCCGACTTACTCACAGGGCCAATGTCCTTTGCTATTGGCGACTTGCATGAGCTCGCCAACACCATGGCAATTGCATTGTGAGCATTAGAGCAGTGTCTTGTTGCCTCGGACTGCACGAACGCTGAGGTGTATTGAATATTGATGCGACTGTCGAGGGTATTCGAGGGTATGTAGCTCAGGTGGCTGTTGACTCTACCTTGCCCAACTTCTCCTCCCGACCAGTCTCGGAATATTGGTCGAAGAGACAGCGGTAGACCCTGCCGATTTCGAAGCTGAATGGCGTTGACCTCTTGCGCGTACCAGACGCACTCAGATATATACGTAGTGAATCTTGGTTCAGGGCTGCTTGTGAGCCACGGTGCATAGAGGTCTCCGGGCGTGAGTCCGGATCTCCAGCCGTGCGAACCTACTCACATTGCTGCGGACAGGAAGATGAGAGCTGGATTTCGGTGCTGCCCATCATTGATCAGCTAGGTATCATTTCACGACAATGTGTCTTTACATTTTCGTGCAATTCCAGCTCCGAAGAGTGGCATATCATGCTACTTGACCTCTTTCGCGGTTCCTTCCGAACTTTTGGTATTGTACCTGCAATGCCGCATATCCTGGCTGACGTGAGGACATAGGGAAAGCTAGGAGCGCTTCCAGCTGAACGTCCCGGCCGTACCGTACCGTGATGCTTGTTCCGAAAGCTGTAACGCAGGCCCGTCGTTGCCCCCTCGGACATCATATCAAGTTGGAATTGTTTGCAGTCCCTGACGAATGACGATTGTAAATTAGTAGAGATCGCGAGAGCTTCCCTGAGTTGTGTGGTGGGACGCAGTATCAGCTACATGCATACAAGCGCTGTGCGGCTCGAGCTATGCGCGATATCAGTAAGACCTTGTCAAGGTAGACAACGATGTTAATGCTGGAGGTTGGAGATGGGAGCCACATATCCTGCTGACTCAGCGACTCCTTGTTTTGCGAAGTCCGCGCGGTTCCAGGAACCTCGAAATTGTGCATATACCTTATTTTAGTGTACCGGATGATCAGCATGTGATAGTCGGAGATCACAGCGCCGCACAACCGCCGTTGCAATGCCATCGTCACGGATCTGTCTTCCGCTGCAGCGCTCTTAGACGACTGCCATGGTGGGTGACGTTCGCGCGGCGGCACTCTGCATAACAAGCAATTCCTAGATCTCTCGTATGCATTTCGAAGGCTTGTACTGACTTACTAGCACATCAGAGCTTCGTCCGATACTGCCGTTCAAACGTCGATCATGAGGAAGAAAATCGGAAAACGGATCGCTCATTGCCCCGATCGAGAATTATGGCGCTCTTGATTCCATCTTCTCTCCGGTCAATATCCTCAACACTTGCCTGCTTCAGACGAGGTGTGGTGGCAGAATGAATTGGGACGTCGCTGAGTTGGTAAGTGGCTCTTCCAGCTGAATGGTCACGGCGAAGGACTTACTGCTACAACTCATCGCTACGCTACGAGTCATTGCTACACAGGTCGCAAGTCCCATACGCAGAACGTGGAGCAGACGACCACCGAAATATTCTGATGCAAGCCGACTGATAATTCGGATGATGTAGCAAAAGGCGAAGTGAATGAATTCTCGCAGCCTGAGGCGAGAAAGCAAACCTGCATGTGCACAGCCACACAAGGCGTGCAGGGCAAGCGTCTCTCGATCTTCAGCCTTGCGCTTCCGTCACGGCACAATCAACATCATTTTGCGAAGGTCTATCAACGCGACTAGCACGATCTTTAGGATCGCTGGGTGACGAGCGACATGCATCTCCTGCGGATCGACCAGGACGACAAACTCAGCCTCACCAAAGACTTCCTTGACGACGAGGTTCCACCATATGCCATCCTGTCGCATACCTGGGGCAGGGACGACGAGGAGCTCACGTTCGCCGACCTGCGAAGCGGCCATGGCATCAACAAACTTGGCTACGGGAAGGCTCAATTCTGTGGTCGGCAAGCACGAAAAGACAGTCTTGGCTACTTCTGGGTTGATTCCTGCTGCATCGACAAATCTAGCGCGGCGGAGCTTTCTGAAGCTTTGAATTCCATGTTCCGCTGGTATCAAAATGCTCGCAAATGCTACGTATTTCTGGCGGATGTGTCCTCTCGCAAGCGTGATGCCGATGGCCAGCTGACAGCCTCTTGGCGAGATTCGTTCGTCGGTAGCAGATGGTTCACTCGAGGTTGGACGTTACAAGAGCTTGTCGCTCCAGCTCATGTCGAATTCTTCTCGCGTGACGGGAGTTCACTTGGCGATAAACGCACTCTTCAACAACTCATCCATCAGCGGACTGCCATACCTCTTGCGGCCCTCGAAAATGCTGACATGTCGCGGTTCGATTACAAAGAGCGAATGCGGTGGGCTGCCCGTAGACAGACAAAACGACCAGACAGACAAAACGACCAGAAGATCGAGCGTATGCGCTGTTGGGTATTCTTGGAATTTTCATGGCGCCCATCTATGGTGAAGGGGAAGCACACGCCCTCCGCCGACTAGAGAACGAGATCGCCAAATTATATCGTCAACAGCTGAATGTCAGCGAGATGCTCGCGGCTCCAGTCCACATGGTACCACTACCAGTCGAAGTGCAGGAACGTCATGCTCACGAGGCGAGCGAAGCTGTAGATGAGCGTGAACGGGCCTTCGCAAAGCAAAGGGAAATGGCGATGAAAGCCCTGCCATTCGAAGAAATAGGATCTCGCCAAGCTACCATCGGAAACGCATACGCGACGACTTGCGTTTGGATCATCCAACATCCAACATACACTGCTTGGTGGAACTGCCATGAGTCAGATGAAAAGTCGCATCTGCTTTGGATCAAAGGCAAGCCTGGAGCGGGCAAATCAACGTTGATGAAGTTCATACTCGCTTATAATCAGCGTGATGGTTGCGACACAGACATTGTTCTCTCTTTCTTCTTTAATGCCCGTGGCGAGGGGATGGAAAAATCAGTACTAGGCATGTATCGCTCACTTCTTCACCAGCTACTCACTAAGATCCCTGAGCTGCGAGTAGTGTTCAACGGCTTCACTGGCAGCATCGATTCTGCATTTATCAAAACACTGTCCGGCTTCTTTATTGAAGCAGTACAGCGGCTACAACAGCGGCGACTGATCTGCTTGATTGATGCACTTGACGAATGCGACGAGGATGAGATACGACAAATGGTGGAGAGCTTCACAACGCTGTCAGAACCAGGCTCTAGCACTCAACAACGAATCAGAGTATGCTTTGCCAGCCGTCATTATCCTACCATCAAGATCCATGATGCTTGTTGGCAGCTCATCCTCGAGAAAGAGGCCGGCCACAGTCAGGATCTGAGAAAATACGTTGAGAAGCATCTCGAGACTGGACAGAAGAGACTCGCAGCGATCACAGATCAGATTCTCACAAAAGCGAACGGAGTATTCATGTGGGCTGTGCTTGTGATTCATCTATTAAACTCAGATTTTCGGTCAGGTCGCATTTTTGCAGTCGAAGGAAGATTGAAAGAGCTACCGCGTGAGCTCAGTGGCTTGTTCCGGGACATCATTCGCCGGGATGGTACACATATGCCGGAAATGCTACTTTGTATACAATGGATTTTATTCGGCAAACGGCCACTTTCGCTGCCGGAATTCTACTTCGCTATGATGGCTGGCCTTGGAGATGTCGATGATGATACGCTCGTCTGTAACCAAGAACAGATGGATGCTGACGATATGTCCCGTTTTCTGCTCAGTTCTTCTAAAGGCCTCGCGGAGCTCACAAAAGCGGAGACACCAACCGTTCAATTCATTCATGAATCTGTCAGAGATTTTCTTCTCAAGAACAACGGGCTACAGGAACTGTGGCCGGATCGCGCACACAATACCTACGCCCACAGTCACGAAGGACTCAAGCAATGCTGTTCGAAGCAGCTCCGCGTCAATGCCAAGTTCTGGAACCATCCTATGGCGCTGACATTCTCAGATCATGGTATGGTTGCCTCACGGAGCTTTCCATTTCTTGCATATTCAGCCGAGTGCCTTATTTGGCATGCGAACGAGGCTGCGCAAGGCGTCTCGCAAGAAGAATTTGTTGCCAATTTCCCGAGAGAGCAGTACATCCAAATCACCAACGACTCTTGCTTGTTTTTGGAAAGTCAACGCACTTCCAAGGCAAGCAAAATGTATATCTTTGCTGAAGCCAATGCGAGCCGCCTGATATCGATCTTGCTATCTCAGGGAGTCGCCTGTCACAAGAGAGAAGAAGGAGAAAGATTTGTCTACCCAATCATTGCAGCGATAGCCGCGAGTGCTACTGAAGCTGTGAGCGCATTGCTCGATAATCGCCCGGTTACATTGCCGCCTTATCCTGGGGACCTCACTTTGGACGGGATTCAGAATCCGCTTCTTTGGGCTTTGGAACAAGAATTTGAGGAAGTTGCTATTGGCGTTCTGATGACATCTGACGAAATCGATGTCAATTTTAAGGACCGAATTGGCAGGAACGCAGTGTTCTTGGCGCTAGATCAGCGTAGTGAGAGTCTAGTGCGCTGTCTCCTCGATAAAGGAGCCGACCTCGAGGCTACTAACATGCGTGGCCGGACACCACTTATGCATGCGTGTGCACGTCGTAATACACTTTCGATGATCACATTGCTTCTTCAATACGGTGCCAAGGTCGATGCAGTGGACAATGAGGGCAGATCGGTCTTGTTCTACCTTCAGAATCCCATACGCAAGATGCCTTTATCAAAGAGCCAGAAAGTACAGGCCATCGTGAGACTACTTCTGGACTACAACGCCAACATTGACGCCAGTGATAATTCAGGCATGACCATATTGATGACTGCGGCCAGAAATCTCGACTGTTGTTTTACTGAGTTTTTGCTAAGTCGTGGCGCGGATCCTGATCGGCTGGATCACAAGGGACGGACAGCAGCCGACCATGCTCGAAAGAATGATCGAGACAACCGCGACGGAGGTTTCCCTCAGAAGATAATTAAGCTGCTAGAAGACCGCAGCCACTCGCAAGGAACCTAGACCTGAAGTATTGAATGAAGAGGTAATCAAGATGGGCGTCGTTCGAGCAAGTCACAAGCACTAGCGTTTTGCAAATCTACGGCAAGTTATAAGAGCGCTGCATCTCTTGCGATACAGGCATCGTTAAGACAGAAACGACGTCGAGCCGTGCTTTCAGGATAGCATAGGCTTGTCGTGACAGGGTAGGATGCAGAGTGGAGCCGATCCGGTAGGAGCTCGAAACTCAGATCGGGTGTACCTTCTGTCGAATAGAAAGACAACGCATCGTCAGCAGCGGTCTACTTCGCTCACCTCACAGTCCTCTCTAACTCATCAAGAAATATGGTCTCCCACATCTCCATCCACGCAGCCGTCCACCTCGATGTTCCCGCAATGGTGAAAATCCACTGGGACTCGATGGAATCCGACGTCCTAACGAGCTTCCTATCTGGGACAGACCGAGTGGCAGCTATCAAGAAGCACACCGAATCGCTCACAAACACTCTCGGAAAGCGCTTCACGGCCCCGACGAATCGCTGCCATGTCCATAAAGCCGTCGACACTCGCATCGACGAGATCGTGGGCTGGAGTCTGGTGAGGTGGGAAGACGGCAAGGTCGTCGTCCCGCCGGAGCCCGAGAATGATGATTTTCGAGCGCATTACGTGAGAGAAGTCATGAAGACGTGGCTTAAAGTCTGTGAGGGGAAGCCGCATGTTGGTGAGCAGTGTACTGGGGTTGAGGGGGAGAGAGGTCTTTGCTGATCTAGAAAATAAAGTTTTAGGTGGTCTGTATGTTGCTCCGGGATATCAAGGCCAGGGAATCGGCAAGATGCTGATTGAGAATATCTACAATCTGTACGATCTTGAGAGAGAAGCCGTTCTCGTGCAGACTCGAGCTAAAACCGAGAGCTTCTATGCGAAGTTGGGATGGAAGACGATCGCAAGCGCCGAGGTGAATCTAGGTAATTGGGCAGGTGAAGGGCAAGGATATGGACCGCACAAATCGCCGCAGATGTTGAGAGATCCGAGTGGAAAGTTGGGAGAAGATTGACAGTTTCTCTTTAGGTTATGCATTGTCCCAATCACTAAACCTTTCCGCCCAACCATTCGGAACAGCGTAGTCTTTTGGGACAGCGTATTGTCCTGGACATCTGTCTGCAGTGCATCCTTCAAGGTTGCATCTTCCGTAGAGGCGGCAATAGCAATCCGCAGCAGTGGGGCAAGCTTTCGCATTCAACATACTGAGCTCTGTGCCTGCTTCGTCTTTCATGAACAAGATGTGCCAAACATATGACAGGATCCTTCCCGCCACTCTATCGTCCCTGGGAGCTGCGTTATTGTCCAAGAGCCATTGACGCAGCGCAATGTACTCTTCCCTCTTATGCGAATGAATCCGTTCCCTCGAAACGACAAACTGCGCACAGCACTGCGACCTCACTGCATCTTTTCTACTCAACATTTGCTCAGCTCCAAACAGTGTATCAAGCACCTGCGGAAGTAGTGAGTCCGAGATTGCTTTTGCATCCCAGGGTTGCAATCGCGCATTCATACTCGTCTCCAGACTTCCTTGCGCAGGTGAGTCCCTAGGCGAACAAGTGCTAGCAGACCAATCGCAACGCAAATTATGGTACCCGAAGTCTGTCAACGCGCTTTGCACATTGAGGTGCTTAAGTAGATAAGCATTATCGTAATGTGGCCCGTCGTTGTGCCACGAAAATCTGCTTCCGTGGACGAAGACCGCGCCAGCAGAAGGAATGTTGTCGTGATTGTCGATCATGAATGTAAGATAGGCCATGGCTTCGTGGCCTCTGTTGGCCGGGACCTGCAGCTCTTTCGATTCGGAAGGTGGCGCGTCAACGTTGTAGATGCAAAGATGATATTTTGAGTCCAGTTTTTGCAGCCATGTTGACTCACCGTCTGCCTCGACCCGGGAGACGATGAGGACTGGCTTCTTTTGGTTTTTCTTGAGACCTGGACATTTCCCTCTGGATTGCGGAAGAGAAGATTGTGAACTGCGATAGCGAATGGTGCTCCAGTCGAATGTGCGGGCAGACGAGGTGTTGCTGCCAAGATTGATGAACAGAATCAAGCACAATAGCGCCAAGAAAGCAAAGGCATTGACGTAGATGATGCGGCGAGACCTCATAGCATGTTGTTGAGATGGAAAAGTGATCGTGACATGACGAGGAGGTGATTGTTGCCGGAACTACTCGGCAAAAGGATGAAAGATCTTCCACGGTCGCGAAGAGGACAAACCTCTCCCACGATCCATTCACCTCGCTCTTGGCTGTGACACGATCATGTCTTGGCAGCATCCCATGCATCTTCCACAGCGATTCTCATACTTGCCAATCCTCTCGCTGAACCGTTCGGTAGTCCTTCTCCTATCAATACTTTGGCATCGCTCCACCATACTCTCATAAGATGAAAGACCGGGCTTCCCTTCCATCGCCTCTCGTGAATTACAATGGTGCTTGGCACAGGATATGAACTCCAGGTCGACGGATCCGCTTGAGTAAAAGTAATGTTGTGGAATATGCGCTGGCCCCATTGTAAGTCCTCGCGGTAGACGAAGGATTTAGGCGTATTTGCGACCAGTGTCGCCCCTCGAATGTCACCCAGGCGATTCATGACGAACAGAGGATCTCCTCGCTTTGCTTGGAGGGCAGGCACACCTTCACCTTCATAATTGAGATGAATGGCGTCGAGTGAGCCCGCGATGCCAGCATCCTGGAGGTTTGTGATGAAAGCATAATCGAGAATCTGCATCTCAAACCTCAGCAACGTCCCCTCTGACAAAATTTCCATATCAATCGTGCACCTTTTCTCTCACAAAGAACATTGGCACTGCAATGAAAGCGCCATTAGAAGACGACTCGCTTCCGACTTGCGGGGAGAGCAACAACGATCCGAAGAACCCGATGATGGCGAAGACAACCCAGCGATACATCCCTGCTTTGCACTTGAGAACGCCGATATGCTGACAGTCGTTCATTCAGAGCCTGGCGCTGCGTGCTTTGAGTATATATACATCTTGACGGCAAGGTCCATTTCGTTCGTGGCTGTGCTGTAGACTAGACAATGGCAAGCCAAAGCTAATGCGTAGTTCTCGTTCGGTCATCCAATCCGGAGAAACGGCTGAGCCAGTCACGGTATTGCCAGACGACAAAACTTATCCGCCGGCGAGATCCTCATGCTATGACATAGTAAGCCAACCCATATTTGCGATCCTCTGCTTCATTTCCTGCTCTTGACTGGCCCAGCTATTGCAAGCCTGGGATCCTGAGCGACGTCTGCACTCTCTTGGCTTCAAGCAATCATGCTCTCCGCCTAGTGCTTCTTTCAGAGTAGTCCTCAACGTCCACGCATCTCCCAAAAGTCTGTAGTGACCGTTCTGTGAGGGTCGGAGGAGGAAAGGATACCAACTGCCAGCAAAGACGCACAACTTGTCGCCTTCTCGTGCAGACGCCGGCACCCAACCTACATCCCGAGCTCCCGAGCTGTTGACAAGGGCACAGAGGTTTCTACTTCTATCGATGAAATTTACTGTATTCATCCTGTCGCTGTGTTCTCCAGCGGAAGTAACAATGATGTCTTGTATTGTAGTCATCATTCGATGGTCGAACGTTTGCTCAGCGATCGCTTCTTCAGCTTTACTGGAATTTGATGCAACGCCTTCTGCAATCGGTGTGGCGTCAGCGATAGCGATTGGCCGCCGCCCAGCGCCGAAGAAGAGGTGAATGATGTCTTGCTCGCTATCTCTGTTGGCAACGACAATCTGCAGCACCTGTTTTGAAAAATCCTTGCATCGCTGATACCATCTGTGAATTTGGGATTGCGTGTGTCCATCAAGGCCCGATCCTGCATCCAGGCTGGGCCATATCGAAGACGGGAGGACTCGCTCAACGGTTGCAAAGCATGTACCTTGCAGCGCAGCGACATCTGGTCCACGCATTTCCACCTTGTACAACGACTCAGCAGTCCAAGTGGGCTCAAATTGGGCAGCATCACACCCAAAGTAGCAATGCCATGAATATTTTGCTCGCGAACAATCCGTCAAATAGTGAAAGTGTGGGACCCATGACGGTCGAGAATCCTTGGCAGCTTCGCTGCTCTCCGTCCCAATCAGCGCCAGCATCGCAAAGATATTCCCATGATCAGCAGGATCTCTATCTTGCTGAGTGAATACGGCCACTGCAAGTCGACGATAAAGCTCGCCCAAGTCCCGCGCATAGCTAGGTTCTACGCCAGGCATTTTGGATAACTCCAACCAGCCATAGAGTGCATATATGCGGTCGTGGGGATTTGAGCACTGTCTCCACGAGCCATCGACGAGACGATTGAGGATGTGGCTCACTCTCCAACCAGCGACTGAGTTGAAAGTCTCGTTTAGGTCGTCAACGAGATTACGAAACCTGCTGGCAGAGAATGGAAAGTTCACTGGCCACTCCAGCACTTGGCGCTCGGCTGCGCTTTTGACCAGAATCATGACGTCCATGCAGTCGTGGAATTTTGCTCGGCGGAATCCACTGAAAATGAAGACTTCCTCAGCGAAAGCATGAGAAGTCACCTCTTGCACGATCCACAGACGCGAGAACCATGAGCGGGCCAGAAGACGAGAAACAGCAAACAAGCCATTTGTGACGTCTGCTGGCTCGAACTTCGTCTCATACCGGTGGAAATACTGCTCCAGATACTGGATGTCTATCTCGGGCTGTCCAGGTTCTGAATCACCCAGATCAAGACTCGAGTAGGCGTTTATTACAGCGACTGCAAGTTCATCTCCATCTTGTTCGGGCCCTAGCCATACTAGCACCCTCGATGCCGACTTATGAACATCCATCATGAGAGCGATCTGCTTGCCTTTTTCTCTATCATCGAGTTGATTTATGCACACAGCATCGGCCCACAGTCTTCGGCTTTCTGTGGTCAGTCGGAAGTATTGTAAAGCCGAGAACAAGGAGGATGTGATCCTGAGAGGTCCATGTCCGTCAATATTGATAATCTGATCAAACACAGCCGGTCCCCAGGTATATGATATAGCCTCATAATACGGCGTTGGAGGAGGCACTTGGCGCTTGTCCCTGGGTCCTGTGCACAATGAGTCCCCAGTCCCCTTCAAGATGCGTAATCGCCTCTGGGTATTCTTTGCCACGGCCTCGGCTCTTCGCCTACGAATTTGGTGCTCCCAGTCCTGTGCGCCATCAGATGGGCCGTCGTCGTCCAAAAATATTCCCTCTCTATCTTCGAAAACTAGATCGCCTTTATCGGTGTCTGAATCATCTTCGTGATCGTCTTTATCATCCGGGCAGTTCCACGGCTTTGCGACCTCTTCCATATCGAGATGTAGTAAAGAGGCTTTCAAGGGTGTGCCAAACTCCCCGGGGGCCAGCTCGAGGATGCGAATTTGATATTCTGCGAGAGTCCGATAGATCATCTGGGCTTCCTCTGTAGACATCATTTCATGCGCTTCAGGGGAAGTGGTCAAAAGACCTGCGACTACATTATCTCTCGCCACTGTGCCGTCTCTGCCTTTTTGCTTGAAATCTCGACGCTTTCTTTTCGCCATGATCAGTGGTCATTAGTGATGCGATTCACCACATTCAAGTATTCAAGAACAACGAGTCAAGCTGAAGAGGGAGGGAAGTAAGGCTCGGGGCGAAGTACGTGGTGCAGCCTTGTGCGTGAGGCATCCATGCAGCTCGAGCAACACATCTTGCCTACCGGATGTGTAGTTTTAACTTATGGAACAGATATGGAGGCACTCGATACGTTATGAAAGACGTCTGATTGCGGCCTTCGTTGGTCTTGAAAGGCTCGCAACGAACTTGGAACGCCCAGAGCGATCTGGTGTGATGGTGTGCAGCAGAGCCAAGCGGCGGTGAGCAGACATTGGCGTCTATGACTGGCTGCCTGTCGACACACTCGGCACAGTATGTTCCAACGATAAACGTGAACCACAGAATAATGAAGATTCGATATATCAAGAAGTGAGATCCCTTTCGCCATTGCCTGGTTTCTCCATCAACGCTGCCGCACGGACTCGCTCCGCTGGTACCTTGCATTAGCGCGGATATCTTGTAGACGTCGCAAAGGTACAACGATCCGCTCTTCTATCAAAGCCATGACTATTCCATCAGCAGCACGAGCTGCATATAGAAAACCGAAAATATTAATCTTGGTGCTTGTGACAAGGGGATACCAGTGAGTCATATAATCTCTCAAGGCCAGCTTGTCTAAAAGGCAGATATATATTTGCCACACCTCATGCCGTCACGAGGCCCGGCATGCAACACTATAACGATGCGATCTAGTTCTATTCAGTGGGAAGTCATAGCTCATGTTATCTACAGTCGCTAGCGATCGCATTTCTCTCTGGAGATAGAGGATGCCTCCATAAAAAGCCAATTCCGCACAGAGTCTTCCTCCATGCGTCAAACTCGGCAACAGCTACTCTCCATCCGATGATTGCTACGGCGAGACTTTAGTGCAATCTCAAGCACAAGATAGTCCCGATACGCAACTTGCAACAGTGAAAGACGAATCAAACCTGGTGCGGGAGAGCAAGCAAAGCCAGCCTACCTAAGGTGGCAGCTTCAACATTCACATGCCCACCACGCTAAAACCTCGGGCCCCGACTTAAGCACCTACTTATAAGTCAATTTCCATCAGCACTTCAATCTGTCACCGCTGTGGCCTAGCGGTGCGCCAGATAAAGAACAAACCAGTTCGGCTGGTTTTTCTTCTCTGCGATTGCTCTCTCTCGAAAAGCGCCCCAAACCTAGTTGCAGGTTTCCAAATCAATGCAGCGACTAATGATCTAGGTGAGAGAGCATGAGTAATGCAGTTCTTTTTTGACCTTTTGCGGGTCGTGCGCGGGTTCGAACATATGCATGTTGCGTGCAAATTTCGGTTTTTGTTTTTGGCCCTCTGGAGAATGAGGTTCTACGTTGGAATCTTCGCTTCGCATGGCCTGTTCGATTGTAACGGCGGACTTCTGAGCTGAGATGTGATGGCGATCTGACTTCGAGTAGTTGAGATATGGACTTCATTGCACGTGCAAGCATGTGACAGCGAGAGGAGCTTGCATTCTCACTCCATGCACGCACACCTATTCTCGCTTCTTGACGATTTTCCTGTCTTCTGCTCTACACAAAACATTCTTGTTGTCATCATATCACACCAGAGACCAGGAACTCAACGACTGACTCCAGTCATGGCAGACAACAGCTCCAAAATCGCCTTCTGCGATGGTCTCCACCGCTTCCTCTCCAGCGCCGACCTTTCCGACTTCACGATCATCTGTAGCGGCAACAAGTGGCCAGTCCATCGTCTCGTGCTGTCTGCTCATTCCAGCGTCCTTGCCACGTCGTGCAACGGCGTGTTCTTGGTATGATGACCCCGCTCAATAGACCTCCAGTCGAGCAGATATCCTGACTCCTTCTTACTAGGAGACAAGCAAGGCCAAAGTCGATCTGACGGAGCACGAGCTGCAGCACATCGACGCTCTGGTCAAATAACTCTACACGTTTGAGTATGCCGTAGAAGCTGGGACCGCACACGTCGAACAGCTGAGCTTCCATGTCAACATGTGCATCATCGCCGACAAGTAAGTGTATTCAGCTGGATTAAAGCTCTCTCAAATTCCAATCACACCTGCTAATATACGGATTTCAGGTACGACATCGCCGGCCTGAAGATTCTTTCCGAGCGTAAATTCGAACCCATCATTGCCAATACGAACAAACCCTCTGAAATCTCTCCTGTCTGTCAGACCGCGTCCAACGCCGCCCAACCCACCACAAAAATCCGCCAGAGCATCGTCAATCTTATCGCCAGCAAGAAGAGCACCTTCCTCACGGACGACGCGGGAAGCAAACTACTCAAGGACGCCATGAGAGCTCAGCCGGACCTGGCCATTGATGTCGCCACTGCGGGCCCTCCTACGCTCTCGAGTATGCCGAAAGAATGCAAATTGAAGAAATACCGGTGTCATACATGCTGCAAGTGTTGGGAGGCCTATCTTGAGAATACCAGCGCCTTCTACTACTCGTGTCCCCCTTGTAACATCGGCGAGACTGGGTCGACTTGGGAATATTACCGATCATATTAGACACCCAGGGCTGTCATACACACGGGCGGATGGGCTCCGTCGAGTTTTGCACGTCCAAGAGGATTGTGAATAGCCTTATGGAGGGCTACGAGGGCACTGCGGATGAGCATATCGCGAAAGAGGCCGTCTTGTGTTCTCTTTCAATCAATCGATAGCACGAAGCGACGACATGGCATTGGTTCTTGTATCGTACAGCAGCGTATCAAGCCACACTAGCAAAAGCCCTCTTCTTCCTCCCCTTCTCAACATCCCTATCCTGCTCCACAGGCTCATTCAAGTACCCACCACTCTCATTCTCTCTCGCCTCTCTCCCCATAATCTCCAAACCCGCCAAATTGAACCCCATAACCTTCCTCTCCTCTTCCTGCCACCTCTCATAAGCTTCATAGACACTAACAAGCAGTGGTCGCAACTGTTTGCTAGCCACGATCTGCGTCATATGCGCCTGCAACATGAAATAGCTGATTCTCCAAGCCAGTTCGGGGTGCATTCGCTTCTGCAGGAATATCGCGAGGAATGTGAAGAGTGTCGGGAGAGTGCTGAACGGTATCACGAGAAGTGCATCGTTGAGGGCTGGCGCGGGGACTTTTTGCAATGTCTTCAGAACGTGTTGTTCTGCGGAGATGTTGCCGAGGGCGAGGAAGATGGGGTTCCGCTGTGGAACGGCCATCTTTCGATTCCTGGCCTTGTCTCGTTCGTACCCGCGCATGAGTTCCAGGTCCGTGAGACTGATCTCTAGAGCTTCCATGATCTTCTCGCCGTGTGTGAGAGTGGAGATGGTCTGTTTGCTGGCAGCCCCGACTTCTGCATTTTGATCTTCCTCTCCTTCGAAGTCGCGATCCATATTCTGCGCGAGCGTGGACTCGTACATCTCTTCCAGCTCGCGCTCGCGCTCTTCTTCGAGGAAGATGAGGTCGTCGCCGACTTGCCACGTTCGGATACTTTTGTCGTGTGACGCCGTGACGATTGTTTCACCGGATCGACTGATAGCCATTGCCCATATCTCGCCATGGTGGCCTTCCAGTCTTTGAATCTGTTCGAATTTGTCCCCATCCCAGGTCTTCACCACTCCGTCCTTGCTGGCGCTGAAAAAGAGGTGTTTCTCATCCTGCTCGATCGGGTGCTGGATAAAGCCGACTTGCATCACGCTATCTTGATGAGCAAAGAAAGCCTTGTGGCAGTCTCCAAAGTCCATGCCCCAAATCCTGACATTCTTGTCTGCAGAACAGGTGGCAATCAATTTCGAGTCGCTGCTGATGCTGATATTCAAAACAGGTAGCTTGTGGCCGTAGAGAATGTGATATGGCTTCAGACTGTCTACGAAGAACAGTTTGACTGTATTATCGAGCGTGCTGAGCGCGAGGTATTTCTGGTCGGGAGAGAAACATAGCGATAGAACGTCATCCGAGACTTTGAGTTGTCGTGTTTGCGTGAGCTTCAGTCTTTGCGTTGTCCTTCGAGTCCCTGGAATCTCCTCATCCACAACGTCGAACTTCCAGAACTTGGCACTCTTGTCAGCAGACCCAGTCACTACTGACCGTCCATCGGGATGTACAGCAAGAGTCCAGGTCGCTCCATCGTGAGCCTGAATCTTCTCGACGAGTGTGCTGGTACTGATATCGTAGAGCTCGAGCTCGCCGGTCTTGGTGCCGACCAGCACCATTCGATCTCCAGGTAAAAAGGCCGAGCACAGGGCTTGGCCACATTCAAGCGTACGAAGACAAGACTGGGTTTTTAGATTCCATACTTTTAGTGCGCCGGTTGAGGCACTAGCGAGCATGCGATCATCCGATGACAATGAAAGTGTCCGAATGTCTGTGCGGTGGCCTGGAAGCTCGACCGCGACTGATCGACTGTAATCTGGAGCTTCCCTACTTCCAGTCCTCTCCTGAGCACGGAACGAAATGACGCTATACAGCTCCAGTTGGTTGTTCGTGGTCCCGACCAGAATCTGTAAGCTCTTGGATGACTTGCTCCCACTGGTAACCCAATTTGCAGAGCGAACTTTGCCGGTTGTGCGTATGATCACGTATTGAACGAAGACGTCGCTGGTCTCTGGGCTTTCAATTTTTTCATCCTTCTCTGACAGCAAGGTCTCGCCCGTGGCTGCAGCCTTTTCTCGTCTTCTCCTTCGCTTTCGTTGCATGTGTCGATGTAGTTCATCAGCTGTGCGTATTCGGAAAAGCTCGACAGACTTATCGGAGCCATGTACGGAAATGTAGTCCTGCTTGGGATGGAAGAAGACTCCAATCGTCCTATCCTTGCCTTGTCGATGTATGATGCCTTGACTTGTAAGTATGTCACGCTTCTTCCCGTCTCCAAGTCCACTGCCTAGCAGAGTCAATGCTTGCATATCCAGACTCCAGACTTTCAGCTCGCCGTCGTTTCCGCCAGTGATGCACCCGGCTCCATCTGGACTCAACCCTAGTGCCCAGCACTCACCACTCGTCTGCGCGACATGTGTCTCGATGCAGTGAGGTGTAGAGAGGTCCCAGATCTTGACAAGCGCATCTTTCGAGGTTGACAGAAGATATCTCTCCTCGACTTCTTCACTAACACCATCGACGTCTTCATCGCCATCCGCTGTCGCAGATACCGGTGTTCGAAGGAATGAAAGACCGGTAATCTGGTCCTTATGGCCTCGCAACCTGAATTCAGCAGTCTCGGAGAGCAGGTTCCAGATAATTATGTCCGTATCTTTACTCCCACTTGCCAGCCTCGATCCATCTCGATCGAACTGTATATGTGTCACTGCACTTCTGTGTCCGTTGAAGTTGACGACAATCTGACCAGACAGCGCATCCCATATTCGTATCGAGCCATCTGCGTATCCCACAGCGAACAAATCGGGTTGCACATCGCATTGCGATAAGCTTGTGACTTCGCTTTTGTTGTCCTTGTCATGCCAGCGCGACAGCAGTTCTCCCTTCTTCACATCCCAACACAAAACCTCCTCGTTCGCGCCAACGAAAGCTCGACCAGATCCAGCATTGCGGCTTGAGGTATCGCGGGACCAAACCGAGTTGGAAGAAGCGGTGCAGACGGTGCCGAAGACTGGGCCAGGCTCTATTCGTCTGTAAGTATGTTAGCGACCATCATCTCCATATTTGCGACAGAAACTGACCTGTAGGAGCGCACCATGTTTGAAGTCGCAAATCTACGTTTCTTCTCCAACAAAAGTTTTGGGCGATCTTGAATGTCCGGCCACTGTGGCGTCGGCTGAATCGCGGCATGACACAGAGGCGGAGGCAGAGGGAGCCGCATCCCACTTCACCACAACTGATGCGAGGAGGCAGCTGCATTCTCCTCGTATAACAGCCGGCTTGAACTTGACATATAACAGAGTTCTTTGCGGTCGCCAAGATGCTCCTCCTTGACTACCAAAACGTCCTGATCGAGTCGTTGCTGAAAGACCGATTTGGACCAGAGTGAGCATACCCGCAACTTGCATATGCAACACCCGACTGACCTCTTCCCTCAGCTCAGCTCCCACCTCAATCGACCAGGTCGTCTCAGACTTCGACAACGTTACGTTCCACATCTCGACGCCCACCTCGAAGACACAAATCCTCATATCCATCGCCGTCAAGTGCTGGGCTGAGCTCGTCAAATACGGCGCCGAGGCTGTCCTCGAACGTGAATATGGCCCATACATCACCTCTCCCGAGTCAGGTTACGACTTCTCTCTCCAAGTAGACCTCGAAAATCTGCCAGCCTCACAAGAAGAGAAAGATGATCTGATCAGGCGGATCAGCTTGCTCAAGCGCAATGCCATGGCTGCGCCCTTCGAGCAGGCATTCGACGAGTATGCGACCTTGGCGGAGCAGGCGAGCCACTTCACAAGTGAGACGGCTCCGCAGGGTGTGAAAGAGGGTGGAGAGGTCAGAGCCATACACTACCGAGACCAAGAGGCGATCTACATCAAGGCTTCGCATGATCGCGTGACCGTCATCTTCAGCACAGTCTTCTCGGACGAGACAGACAGGATCTACGGCAAGGTCTTCCTTCAGGAGTTCGTAGATGCGCGAAGGAGAGCGATTCAAAATGCGCCGCAGGTGCTGTTCAGAAACGACCCCCCATTGGAGTTGCAGGGCATTGCCGGTTTGCAGACCGGGAAGGGAGAGGTTGGATACATCACGTTCGGTAAGTCATGCGGAGGTATTGACTTGGAAGGGAAAGCTGATTATGACAAGTGTTATTCCCTCGCCATCTCACCAAGCAACGACGGTACGAAGTCATCTCCCACATCCAGACATTCCGCGACTACTTCCATTACCACATCAAGGCGAGCAAGGCATATATTCACAGCCGTATGCGGAGACGGACGGCAGATTTCCTGCAAGGTAGGATGGACCATATGCATTCTTCTGATGTGACTTGGGCTAACAACATGCAGTGCTGCGACGTGCGAGACCAGAAGCCGAGGAGAAGGAGAGGAAGACCGCCAGCGGTAGGACTTTCAGGGTACAGGCATAGACAAAAGGTCAAGGCATGGCAAAACTAGATGATGAAGGCAAGACACCACGAAGCTTCAGCACGCACTTCCTCATATTTCGTTCCGCCCCTTAATGTTGTCTAGTCGCGATCTTGCCACTACCACAGCTGGTCTCATCTCTGAAGCATGTCGCACCTCGCTGTATTGGTTATCTTTCTTCTACCCTTGCTGAGAAATATTGCCTCTATCCCGTCATGTCTAGGTTTCATAGGACGGCAAGAGATCAGCGATAATTCTCCACTGGTATCTTGAATGGGCGGCCTAGGTCAGTGGCTTGACGGTGAAGGGAAAAGACTGGAGGGTATGGATTTGCATGTGATCGTTCGGGATCTTGCCGGGTAGCGAGCTCAGTCATCGCTTGCCCGGCTCCGCAGAACGCACCTTCCTCAACCTCACACCCTCTTCGACAGTTACGCCACGCACAAAGCACCTTTCCGCGCCACCACCGCCACCATGCCTTCACCTGAGGAGTGCTACTGCGACGCATGCGAGGAGTTCGATCAGGTCTACCAGGGTGTTCGCAACCTTCTCCGCCAGCATAGCGGCAATCCTGCGACAGGCCGTTCACTAATCGCTGCTCGCGATAACATTGAATTGGCGTGGTGTGATTGGCAGTCCCGTCAGAGGCACGACTTTGAGTACTATTCGGAGGAGCAAGACAAAGAAGAAGAGGAGGAGGATGACGGGAATGACCACGACGACGATGATGATGTAGCGGAGGAGGGCTACTATGCAGAAGAAGAAGAGGACTTTGAGTATGATAGCGACGACGACGAGGACAAGGTCGAGGACGATCAGACTTGTAGAACACACACTTATGTTCGAGGCGCACGTCGTATATGAGTCCACACAGAGCGAGCGACTTGACTAACAGCGCCACAGACCACCGACCCAGATCACCGCGACAACGGCGGACACCACGGAAAGTTCATGGTCTGCGACCACTGCCATGCGCACGGCCTTACGTGCAACGAAGCATCTGTCTGCGATCAGTGTCGTTTGCGCAACCAGCCTTGCGTGCATCGCTGGTGTGACGAGAGTCCTCACAGGAAAGAATCCTGCACGAATCTGGAATGTCGCTACGCCCATCATGACAGTGTCCTCGAGATCGACCGACAATCCGGATATCAACCCAGATGGATTCTTTTTGAGGGCAGGCTTGCTGGATATCATTCCCGCGGTTGGATACCTGATTTGCAGTTTGCCAATCTTGATGACGTGGACTGGAATGACTGGACGAATAAGCTCGATCGTGTCCAGAGAGACGGTGAAGCAGCCTTTGCACAGAGTGTTGCGAATGGTAATGGGGTGTTGAATTACTTGTACTATGCGTGCAATTGTACGGATGAGTAAGATGAAAGGGGGAAGAGAGCCAAGTCATTGGGTCAAAGGTGTCGGTGACTTTCTCAGGCGTTTGATAGGATCCTGGTGGCCACAGCTTACCAATATGCAATCGCGTGTTGCGTAGTTGCTTTTTTGAGGGCTTATACTCTGTCACTGCCTGAAGAACCGAGATATCATGAAAACGCTATGCTTCCTGTCCCACGCTCGACGGCGAGCGGCGCTTTGTGCGAGCCTTGTTGCAGAGTTGTGGGTGAGAGAGCTACAGCTACCAGCCGCAGTATGATTTAGTACGAGAGCATGCCGACAATTAGTGAACGGTGTAAGACCACTGTATGCGTACAGGAACAAACGTGTTGAGACTTACATCTGACAACAATGCTAGGGTAAGGGACGATATTGTATGCTACATCTAATTCAGGAGAAACCATACGAAGAGATCAGTAAGTATGTAGGACTTGGTCATGGATGACAATCTGAATAGCTTTCGAATTTCAATAGATAGTAGCAGTATTGACAGGCGAGATAGCTGGCTAGAGACTCATATTGCATAATCCGAGCAGAAGCTCCAGCAGTGAATGAAGTCTACATCGTAGATAGAAGTGAGAGATAGTCATATAATGGAGACATTCTCCCACGACAGCTTAACAATAGGAAGCTTTCGCCTCAAGTGAATGAACATCAGGCAACAATAGCCGTTCACAGGAATCCCGAACCTCATCTGTGTGAGTAGCATTTCCTATAACTACTCACCTCTTCCTTCATGTTCCATGTATGTTCTGGTAACCATTTCCACCACGTTAACGCTTTCTAGATCTTCTCAACAGCAACCACTAGCATAGCCGTACGCCTTGCCCTGCCCTGCCATAGCCATTCTTCGCTCCCTGGAGTCTTGCCTCGCGGTGGACACTGCGCATACAGTGCCTGGACTAACATAGCAGTGATTCAGTCTCCCATCTCAGCCGCAGCTTCTCCCTCGCGGTTCTCGACTCCGCCGCGATGAATTCTTCCGTCGCCACCAGCATGGGTGCTCTAGACGAAGTGCCATACGCCTGGATGACCACGAGAGTCCCCGGCACTCCGGCCGGACTGACTGACTTCTGTGGTCGTCTACGCGAGCGAGCCAGAAGCCTGGGCATCCTGCGTGGACAGGTATGTATGATTCGAAGTAGCGAGATCGAGATCATTCCTGCAGATTCGCAATGATGCTCTCCGCGAGCGCCCAAGAGACCTGGGCACCCTGCGTGCGCACGTACGAATAAGCTCGACCAGGAAGATTGAGATTATCCAGCATTGCTTTTGCATGTGAAAGTCGAGTCGCTGACGTCGAATCCAGCAGGCCACATCAACCTTTCTCGTCTGCAACCATTGCCGGTAGATCCCTTACCTCTTCGCTCCACGAGACGTCCACATGGCTGACAAACTTCATCAAACAGTGCCCACTCCCTGCCGTGCAACGAGGCCTCCGTCTGCAAGGAGTGCACCTTTCGCGAGCTCCCGTGCGTGCACCGCCGCTGCGACAATAGTCCGTACAGCAAGGCCAACTGCAGCCGACTAGTGTGCCTCTACGTGCACGCAGACTACATGCCGGACATTGATGGCATTCACAATCCGGACGACCCGCTCTGGATCGTCTTGGAAGGAAAGCTCCATCCGCATGGCTCGGCTGGACCGCTCAACCATCTCGAGGAGAAGACGCAGGACCAGGTCAAAGCGGCGTATTCCCTGGTGACCAACAGGCAGCGCAATGCGCAGATAGCCATGACGGCTTTGGTGCAGAGCGGAGGGGCTACATGGGAGTAAGTTTGGTCCGGTCTTGCTTTTTTCTCTCGAGGATTTTTGTTGATGTGTGCCATTCTCCCAGGACTATCGCGATGGGATGCAAGTGTGCCGAGAATGAGGCACAGCAATCTCGTATGCGTCGCCTCCAGCCAGGCCCATCGGGCGTTTGAAGACAGCATAGAGACACATGGCTGAAGTGGAAGCGAGTGACTGCGATTGAGGCTGGGACACACGCAGGTGCGAATGGCGTTTGTGTGACATTGAGGCTACTTTGAGAACAGACGTCGCACAGGCAATCATTGGAGGCTGCGGGAAGTTCCAACGAACGTGTCGCATCCAGACGGCGTAGCTTGCTGGTGAAGAGTCTGGATTCATTATGACGGGATCAACCCAGTATCGTTATGAGAAGGAATGAACAACGATTCGGCATTAGTTTCACTCACGTCTCATTATCTCCTTGAATCAATGCCCTCATCATTACAAGCGGAGCTGATATGCCGTCGTTGTCGTCAGTATATTCGGAAGCAGCGTCACCCCTGCAAAGGCCGGGGTTTCACAGCAAGACAACTGAAGACAAGGGTGCGGCGTGGTTGTGCAAGGAGGACGCATCGTTGGTGATTGAGTTGGCTGGGCGATGCTGCTTCATAAACACCATCCTCCACGCCACATATACAGATCACGTTGCTCTCACGTTTTCCTTCTGCCTAACTTACACGACATGCAAATGGAAAAGAACTGATCACAAGCAACGACAGGTGACGTTGGCGACTTGGTGATATCGCCCTCATCTGCGGCCTGGCCAATGCCATGCGACATCTGGCACACTAGCGAAGACTAACGTGAGTAGCGCGCCCCCAAGTCCGACGCCGACGCCGCTGGTCACCCTCTCAACCAGCACATTCCCCTTCCCTTTACCGCAGGAGAGTCTCACTGTGCCCGACTCTTCACCCTTCACCACCCTCGACTTCACCTCGTCGTCGTCGGCGAGCGCAGCGGTATTCTGCAACATCTAATCCTCACCTCCAGTCATTCGTTACCAATACGGCTTGCATCCACCCTCACGGCATACGGCTCCGCGATATCGACCGAAGCGGCTGCTGATCCGCGCCTTCCTGCCCAATTCGCGTTACTTCCACTTCAGACTCCAAGCCATTGCACCTTCCAGACCCCCCGAACTGCTTCGTGCCCTCATTCACTCTCACTCTGTCACTCCGTGCCCACGACATCACCACTCACCATCACGTTCATTTTTCATCACTCGGGGAAAGAGGAGGTCATTGATAGCGGGTCAGCTGGCATACTGGTACTTTGCGACGACACGAGCTCGCTGTGCACCAAGCAATCGTCACCACCGCTGAAGCGCCCGACGTCCGACCGACGACACACGCGCTGTCGAATGCCATGAGAAGCCTGGTGTCGCAGCTGCTGGCCATCGGGCCAGAGCTGGCAGGATACATTCTGCTCTTCGCCTCGACCGCCCACGCACAATACTCGCAGACCGCTGCGCCGTCGCCAAATCTCGATCTCTCTCAGCTCGGTCGCGTCGCAATCGGCGGATCTTTCGACAGCATCTCGCTCTACACATACGATGGTCAGAATGAGAACCTCTCGAGCAACGGCAGCCAGTCGCTGCTTACGAGATATCCAGATGGTACGTTTCAATCCTTAGGCTTGGTGGATGCAGATGCGGCGATAGCAGCCATGTGCCCTTTTATTTCGCGTGAGGGTGTTCTGAACGGCGTGGTGGTTGGCGGCAATTTCACGAGCTTGGGAGGAGTGGAGACGGCTTCAATCGCGCTTTGGAGTCCGACAGACGGCAGTATCACGGCATTGCCTGGGCTTAGTGGGCCTGTTCGTGCCATTTATTGCGACAAGGACACTGCGACTACCTACGTCGGGGGTAGCTTCATGGGTGCGAATTCGACGAACGCGATCTCGTGGGTCACAGGATGGCAGAATCTACCTTTCGCCGGATTCAATGGTCCGGTCAATTCCATTGAAAAGAACTCGGCTGGCAACATGATCTTCGCAGGTTCTTTCACAGGCTTGGGGAATGCGTCGAGCCCTTCGACACCTGACGCGCAGGTCATCAATCTCGGCAGCGGCAATATCACAGGCGTTGGTAGCACCAGCAACGCGCAGTACGACGACCCACGCAACATCATCTGCAGCACGCCTGATTCCGGCAACAACTGGCTGCTCGAGGACGACATCACGGGATACTGGGAAGGCAGCTATGGTTTCGGCTTCAACCCAACCAAACTTCGTCTGTATAATGCGAATGTCGAAGGACGTGGAACCAAAACGTGGTATTTCGAAAGATTGAATGACGGTGGCATTCTCAATCTCACCTACGTCGATCCTACCACCGGCCAAATCCAGTCTTGCACCCAGTCATGCCCTCTTCCCGAGAACAACAGCACTGCGCAGGACTTCCACTTCGTCAATCCGGTCGGCACCAGCGCATTCCGCATCTACATCACCAGCCACTATGGTGCGGGCGGTGGGCTCAGTGGCATTGAATTGTTCCAGGATGACATGTACAGCTATGCTATCGACGCCTTCAACGAGCCCAAATGCGACGGCGTGAGCAATGGGTCCAGCTCCATTGCGACTCCAAACGCGACATGGACCGTCAGCCCGAATTTGAACATGACATCGTCGGACTACCTTACCGCCTCGCTTACCGATGACCAGCAAGTCTCCTCTGACACCAACGTGGTCTTCATGCCGAACATCGCACAGTCCGGCAACTACTCCGTCACTGTTTATACCCCAGGTTGCATTTTGGACGACAGCTGCTCTAGGCGAGGTCAAGTGAACATCAACGCGTCTCTAGCTGCCGACGCTTCGCCTGTCACGACCACCCTGTACCAGACCAATAATTACGACAAATTCGACTCCATATACTACGGGTACGTGGACGCCGGCAGCGGGGCTTTCAGCCCACGTGTCACCCTATCGCCGGTGGCCGGACAGTCTGTGCCGCTCACTGTTGTCGCGTCTAGAGTGCGCTTCGAATTGATCAGCTCGACGGGTGGTCTGAATGGTTTGTACGAGTACAACCCAAACGAGGCCAGCGTCAGCGATGACTTCTCCACCTCTGCTGTCAATCGTGCAGGTTCAGCCATGGAATCTGGCGCAATTTTCACCTCTGTCGTTCAATACGAGGATACCACCTACGCTGCTGGTAGATTCAGAGGCAACGGCATATCCAATATCATGGCCATCACCAACAACGCGACAGCGCTTCCTGGTGGGGGCCTGAATGGCGAAGTCGTGGGTACCTACCTCAATGGGTCCACTCTGTTTGTCGGCGGTCTTTTCGACAATACTGCCGACAACAGCGCTACCGGCCTCAATGGCGTCGCCGTATACACCATCTCGGACAACAGCTGGTCTGCGCTGGGAGCTGGTGTGGGCGGAGGTAGCGTCATGGAGATTGTCCCTCTACGTCTCAACGTGAGCGAGAATGATGTACAAGACTGCTTGGCGCTGACTGGCAACTTCTCGTCCATCAATGCGTTCTCAAGCAATGCCGCCTTCGACACCGATGGTTTCGCGGTCTGGGTCCCGAGCGTGAGCAACTGGCTCAACAACCTGCCGACCGCCGACGTGGCATTGGACGGCATGCTCACAGCCTACACCACCGTTCCAAACTCCTCTACGCTCTATGCCGGCACGATTGCTTCGCAAGGCCTGGACTACAGCAACGCAGTCGAGCTGGCCGATTCCGGCATTGAGAACCTTGGCGTAAGGCTCCAGTCAAGCTCTGCCTCAAGCTCATCCTCGACAAGGAAACGTGCAATATCCGATGGGTCGGGCCAGAACTACACCGGCGTGTACACTGGAATCTTCTACGGCGATAACGGTCTCAATGTCACTGTCCTCGGTGGGAACTTCGCCGCGACTGCCAGTAATGGATCTGCGGTCGAAAACTTGATCTTCATCAACGACACAGCAACGCAGAGTGTGACCGGTGTCAGTGGACTCGAGTCCAACTCGACCTTTGTCGCTCTGGCCACCTTCAACACGCAATTGTACGCCGGAGGTGACGTCAACGGCACTGTTCGTGGTCAAGAAGCAGCTGGCCTGATCGTCTACGATCTTGTTGCAAGCGACTTTGCATCGCCACATCCTCCTGCTTTGGCTGGCGACAAAGTCGTCGTCAATGCCATTGCCGCCCAGCCAGACAGCTCGATCATCTACGTCGGTGGCGATTTCGATACGGCAGGATCTCTGTCTTGCGGCACCCTCTGCGCACTGGACACGACTACTATGACATGGCAGACCGTCGGTACAGGACTTTCTGGTGTGATCAACACGATGCTATGGACTTCCAAGACTCAGCTCATTGTCGCCGGCAACCTTACTGTCAACGAGAACCATACGTACATGGCTACGTACGACTCGAAGAACGCTGTGTTCGCCGAGTACACCGCCGCATCGACCCTCCCCGGACCCATTGCGGCTTGGTCTGCCGTCACAGATAATTACGATGAGTGGTGGGTTGCCGGTACCGCGACGAACAACGGCTCGGCGTTCCTGTCCAAATACGCAGATGGCACCTGGACGGCAGCTAGTGGTTTGGATGCTACCACGCACATCCGAGCCTTGCAGATCATGCCACTCACTTCCAACCATGCCAGTAGCTCTCTCATGGCCGATGATCAGTCACTGATGATCCTTGGGTTGGTCGGCCTTGGCGCTGAAGGCAACGCCAGTGCAGTAGTCTTCAACGGCACGACTTACGAGCCTTACATTCTCACGAGCATGGATGACGGCAGTCGAGGCACTCTGGCATCGATCTTCGTCAGCAACCCTCAAGCATTCACGAACACCAACGGCCATCACTTGGCACTCGGATTTGTGGTCCTCATCGGGCTGGCCATCGCCCTAGCGCTTCTGGCGCTGATTGTCCTCGGAGGCATCCTCGCTGAGCGTCACAGGAGACGGAGGGAAGGCTACGTGCCAATTGGTGGACCGAGAGTCGACAAGAGCACGAACATCGCGCGACTACCACCGGAGAAGTTATTCCATAATTTGGAGGGAAAGAGCCCTGCACCACAGATCTAGCCGGAAATGATGCCAGACATCGTTTCTACGCGCTGATCTGCAGGACCGGGTCTAGCCTTACGCCGTCACGACTCTCTTTCTGTCTTGTTGGAAGCGGTCTGCCTACTCATCATTCACGGAATCCGGACAAGGCATCTTTTTCACAAGGTGGTTCGACGAGATGAGTGAGAGACTATTACACTTGGACTTTTCGCTGGACGCATGATACCCACAACCGTTATTTGCCTTTTTTTCATTTTGGAAAAGCGCTACGATGAGTGATTCATTCCTTGAACTTTTCTGTTGTACTTTCCTCTGGACCTTGCATTGGTCACTGTGTGCGAAGAGCGACAGTGCGGGGATACTCTTGTTGTTGCTGCGAACAAAAGACACATGGCTGTATGAAAGTGGCTCAGAAGGAATCGCCGTCGGCTCTGAGGCGCATAAGATATTGGTGAAGTAAAAAGGATAAATGGGCAGCGATAATGTATGTATTGAGGATGATCCGGAGATGGAGTGGTGGCAGAGGAGCTGAGGTAAATAGGCGAGGAGCATCAAAATCCATTTTTTTCTGCAATGCTTCTTTCTGCACATGACCACTCCCACCAAATCAAGCAAAAGGACAATGACTGGAGACAGTAGTGGAGTACAGCGGACGAGGGTAGCAAGATGGCGTATTGCGTGCAGGGCTTATTGGCATTGCTGCGTCTCGTCTCCGCTTTTAAGCTTTTGGTGAAGAAAAATTTCCAGCCTGCATGTGGCCCACTGGACGTGACTGGGGAGCTCTGGCTGAGCTTGTGGAGGTATAGATATATTTTCATATGATGCGACTTTTCCTCCCTCTCACCACCACACCACCAGCCTCTGCGTGAGGTCACCAAAAGTCGTTCATTCATTCATCCACCCGGCGCTCCAATCTTGTCTTGCGGTTTGTCATACCCGCGTGTCTTCTGGCGCCGGTGCTAAAAAAAGTGCACAAGCTCTTATCTGTCGAAGGCACGGGCCAAGCAACATCACCACCGCCGCGGTCGGTGAGAGGAGGAAGACTCACCGTAATTTTTTTTTGGGTGTCATTCCTGCCTGGCAGATACATCCAACACCACAAACACAAAAGTACGAGGCCACCCCTCTCACAGACACAGCAGCAGTAGCATTCCTGCTGTGCTGTGCTGTGCTGTGCTGAAGAGGCCGTCACATATGGCTTCCAGCAGTGGGCGTCTCGCCCGCCAGCTGCTGCAACGGCAATTGCAACACACGACAACGACGACGACTGCTCCGCGTCTTACAGTGGCAGCAGGAACGGCTCGTCGCTCCTTCGTATCGCACTCCTCCCAATGCCTTCGTCAGCAGCAGCAGCAGCAGCCGAGTAAGAAGCAGCAAAAGCAGCAAACCCGCCAATTCACCCGCTCCGCCGCACGCGGCGCCAGCCAGGCTGAAGTAGCACCCAATGCCAAGGCATACCTCGAGAGCGGCGCCATTGCGGGCGGCCAGAACCTCGTCGACGTCAGCAAGGTCCTCGTCATTGGTTCTGGAGGTCTCGCAATCGGTCAAGCCGGTGAATTCGACTACTCTGGTTCCCAAGCCCTCAAGGCACTCAAGGAGGCTGGCATCAAGTCCGTCCTGATCAACCCCAACATCGCTACCATTCAGACCGCCCATGTCCTCGCCGATGAGGTCTACTACCTCCCCGTCACCCCCGAATATGTCACCTATGTTATCGAGAAAGAGCGACCTGATGGCGTTTTCCTGTCCTTCGGTGGTCAGACCGCCCTCAACTTGGGTGTGAAGATGGATGAGATGGGTATTTGGGAGCGATACGGAGTCAAAGTCCTCGGCACCAGCGTCCAGACCTTGAAGACCAGTGAGGACAGAGATCTGTTCGCTCAGGCTCTGAAAGAGATTGATATTCCCATTGCTGAATCGGTTGCTGTCTCCACTGTTGACGAGGCTCTGGCTGCTGCCGAGCAGGTGGGATACCCAATTATCGTGCGAGCTGCCTACGCATTGGGAGGTCTTGGATCGGGCTTTGCCGACAATGCTGAGGAGCTCCGGAACTTGGCTGCACGATCCCTCACCCTCTCTCCTCAGATCTTGGTCGAGAAGTCGCTCAAGGGCTGGAAGGAGGCTGAATACGAGGTCGTTCGTGACGCTTCTGACAACTGTATCACTGTCTGCAACATGGAAAACTTTGACCCTCTAGGTGTCCACACCGGAGACAGTATTGTCGTCTCGCCCTCGCAAACCTTCAGCGATGAGGAGTACCACATGCTTCGCTCGGCCTCTATCAAGATCGTCCGTCACTTGGGCGTGGTTGGAGAGTGTAACGTCCAGTACGCTCTGCAGCCCGACGGTCTCGACTACCGTGTCATCGAAGTCAACGCTCGTCTGTCCCGTTCGTCTGCTCTCGCTTCCAAAGCTACCGGGTACCCTCTGGCCTATACTGCTGCGAAGATCGGTCTTGGACACACTCTGCCTGAGCTTCCCAACGCTGTCACCCGCACAACTACTGCCAACTTTGAACCTTCGCTGGATTACATCGTAACCAAGATCCCTCGTTGGGACTTGGCCAAGTTCCAGAACGTCAACCGCAACATTGGATCGGCCATGAAATCTGTCGGAGAAGTTATGGCTATCGGCCGTACCTTCGAAGAAAGCTTCCAAAAGGCCATTCGTCAGGTCGACCCCAAATACCACGGTCTGCAAGGTGATCACTTTGACGATCTGGATGAAGTCCTCAAGAACCCAACTGATCGCCGATGGCTTGCCGTTGGTCAGGCCATGCTCCACGAAGGCTACAGCGTCGACAAGGTCAATGAACTCAGCAAGATTGACAAGTGGTTCCTCTACAAGATCCAGAACATCGTCGATTGCACCCACGAACTCGAAGATATAGGCTCCCTCTTTGGCGTCAAGAAGGAACTCATGCTCCATGCCAAGAAGCTCGGTTTCTCTGACAAGCAAATTGCCAAGGCTGTCAACTGCACTGAAGACGAGGTCCGTGCCAGACGTAAGAACTTTGGTATCAAGCCTTGGGTCAAGAAGATAGATACCCTTGCCGCTGAGTTCCCCGCTGACACAAACTACCTCTACACGACTTACAACGCTTCGAGCCACGATGTAAAATTTGACGACCATGGAATTGTTGTGCTTGGATCTGGTGTATATCGTATTGGAAGCTCGGTCGAGTTCGATTGGTGTGCGGTCAATGCTACGTTGTCGCTGAAGGAGCTCGGAAAGAAGACTGCCATGATCAACTACAATCCAGAGACCTACAGCACAGATTTCGACGTTCCTGACCGGCTCTACTTCGAGGAGCTGAGCTACGAACGTGTCATGGACATCTACGAACTCGAATCTGCAACTGGTGTCGTTGTGTCTGTCGGTGGGCAACTACCGCAGAACATGGCGCTCAAGCTTCAGGAAGACGGCAAGGCCAAGGTTCTTGGAACCGATCCTAAGGATATTGACAAGGCTGAGGACAGACACAAGTTCTCAGAGATTCTGGACTCGATCGGTGTTGACCAACCGGCCTGGAAGGAGCTCACCAGCTACAAGGAGGCTCAAGCTTTTGCCAACGAGGTCCAGTATCCAGTGCTTGTTCGTCCATCTTACGTTCTCTCTGGTGCTGCTATGACCGTCATCCGGTCAGAGGAAGAGCTCGAGGAGAAACTCGTGGCCGCGAGCAATGTCAGCGGTGACCACCCAGTTGTCATTACCAAGTTCATCGAAGGCGCTCTTGAAATCGACTGTGATGCTGTTGCGCACAACGGCAAGCTCCTCGTCCATGCTGTCTCAGAGCACGTTGAAAACGCTGGTGTTCACTCTGGCGATGCCTCTTTGGTCCTTCCGCCAGTCGCCCTCCCTCAGCGCACCCTCGACCGCGTCAAGGAGATCGCCCAGAAGGTCGCCGAAGCCTGGAAGATAACTGGTCCCTTCAACATGCAGATCATCAGCGCAGACAACCCAGAAGGCGGCGAGCCACTGCTCAAAGTCATCGAGTGCAATCTTCGTGCCTCTCGATCATTCCCTTTCGTCAGCAAAGTTCTTGGTACCAACTTCATCGACGTTGCCACGAAGGCTCTTATGGGTAAGGACGTCCCAGAGCCTGTTGACCTCATGACCGAGAAGCGCGACTACCTTGCCGTCAAAGTCCCTCAATTCTCTTGGACTCGTCTTGCTGGCGCTGATCCCTACCTCGGTGTCGAGATGGCATCTACTGGTGAAATGGCTTGCTTCGGCAAGGATCTCGTTGAGGCTTACTGGACTGCCATGCAAAGCACCATGAACTTCCGTCTTCCACTTCCTGGTGAAGGTCTGATCATTGGCGGCGACACAGAGACTGCCGATCTCGGACGCATCGTCGACTACCTCAATCCGCTCGGATACAAGTTCTATGCCGCCAACAATGACATTAAGCAACACCTCGAATCGACGTCCAAGGATAGCAGCGTCAGCGTCGAGGTCATTGAGTTCCCGAAGGAAGACAAGCGTGCTCTCAGAGAGGTCTTTGAGAAGTACGATATTCGTGGCTGTTTCAATCTGGCGAAGCGACGGGCGAGCAGTCTTGTGGACGAAGACTACGTGATGAGGAGGAATGCGGTCGATTTCGGTGTTCCACTGTTTATGGAGCCCAGGGTAAGTCTCTTCTCATCATTCAGAACCACTCGAAGGTACATCAATGCTGACTTATATCTTCCCAGACCGCCGTGCTCTTCGCTCAGTGTATGAGCGAGAAGCTGCCCAAGTCCGAGGGAATACCACCAGAGGTGCGCAGGTGGAGCGACTTCATTGGCGGTAAGCCATTGTAGATTCAGTCCTCTTCTGTGTGTGCCAATGTGTGGCAAGCCGCCTTTTCTGGGCGACCACTGTTCAGCGGGGTCGTGATTCGTTCTTCTGGAGAGATGGATGGATCCCCTTTGCTGCCCTCGTGACTTACTGTTTGCGTTCCTGGTTTATATTTGCTTTGGACGACTAGAGGGGAGATAGTGAGATGTTAGTGTTTAAGCAGATGAGAAAATGAATGATCCGTTCGTTCCCGAATGTGATGTTGTTGTCCTAGATGATTCGAATCGCTCCAATCAAGGAAGTCGATTCAACATGTGATCGGACTCGAAGCCGAGGTGTGCCTGAGGCTACAAGCATTGACAAGGGGATTTTCCTATTTGTCTTGTCATCACTCTGAGTTTCTCCTTTTTTCAACCTCGCGTGCATCGAAGCTGTATCATCATCCCATTCCTACGAATCATATATACTGCTAATCACATCAATGCACGAAAGATATTACGACGTGTTCACCCGCGCGTTGCTCTTCCATTGAACCCTTCCTCGGCGCCGATTCGTCACAAATAATCCTCGTGCATCACCTTCAAATCGCTACATCCATTCCACAGCCTGGCTTTTTGTGCTCCACGTAGGCACAGAGCAAACTTCTGAATGGCTGCCACCGGCGCGTTGTCAGATGATGGCCTTCGACACTTCAAGACATACAAATACTCTTCGGTTGACTTGTCGCCTATTTCGCATTATATCCTGAGGCATTATGTACACCTCAAACTCCGCTCTACCATGAGATTCTTGTACTGACCGATTGACAGTGGAACTTTTGTGTTGAGTTTCTGCCGTTATGGCTCGCTCCCAATATGGTCACCCTCATCGGCTTTCTCTTCGTCATTGGTAATGTCGGCTTGCAGCAACTCATGGATCCGGATCTTACTGGTCCTTCATATGCGTGGGTGTGCTATAGCTATGCTTTTGGCGTCTGGGCATATTCGACCATGGACAACATCGACGGCAAGCAGGCTCGTCGGACAGGTACATCCTCTGGCCTCGGAGAACTCTTTGATCACGGGATCGACAGTCTCAACTGTACATTGGCAAGTCTGCTGGAGACCAGTGCGTTGGGCTTGGGAGCGACAAAGCTCGGCGCTTTGACAGCGCTCATTCCGTGCCTGCCCATGTTCTTCAGCACATGGGAGACATATCACACGCACACGCTGTACCTGGGATACTTCAATGGGCCGACCGAGGGGTTGCTCATCGCTTCGCTACTCATGATCACTTCCGGAGCTCTAGGACCACAAATCTGGCATGCACCACTATCGAACTTCATCGGGCTCGAAAACATTGTTGGATCCCTCACTTTCGTGGATACACTCGCCGGAGTCTTGCTAGGCGCCTTCTTCGTGTTTCACCTCCCAGGCTGCGTCATGAACGTCATTGAGGCACGCAAAAGCAAGAACCTGCCCATCGCTCCCGTGTTTCTCGAATGGACTCCCATGCTGCTCTTCACCGGCTGTCTAGTCGCCTGGCTGGGCTCACCTTACTCGACGCTCCTGAGAGACAACCACCTTGCCCTCCTTTGCCTCACATTATCATTCGTGTTCGGACGCATGACAACCAAGATGATCCTCGCCCACCTGACTCGCCAACCCTTCCCATACTGGACTATGCTCCTCGCCCCTCTCGTCGGAGCTGCTGTCATAGTCAACCTACCATACATAGGCATCGCGGCTCCGTCAGCGGAGATCCAGCTGTACTATCTGTGGGCATACTTTGTGTTCTCCATGGTGGCTTATTTAAGATGGGCCTGGGTGGTGTGTAGTGCGATTTGTGAGTATTTGGGCATCAACTGTTTGACTATCCCGGAGGAGAAGTGGAGAGCGTTGCAGAGGCAGCAGAATGGGAAGATTCTTTGAACGATGAAGCTTCAGGCAAGTCGCTCAACGCTACCTGTGGATGGGATGACGTATATATGGTATGTAGATTCTTGAATGGAGAACATTCGAAATTTTAGGCCTTCTTGGCACGGCTCAATACTGGATCACATCTGACGGGGATTTGGGCGGAAGCACATCGTCTCTTCCTCCTTTCACTGATCACGAAGGCTTGTTCTGCAAGATGTACATCTCTGTTCTCATCGTCAAGAGTGGTGTGGGCTTCATGTGTCATTAAAGCTGGATCACCGAAGTGATGCTGACAAAAGCCTCGGCTTCCAGCTCTGGCAAGGCAACTACATGTGGCTGAAAAACTTGACAGCTGTAGCCTGCCGACGGACGCTCAGCTGAAGGCGGCACAACCAACGAGTGAACCGCACGAGCAATACATAAGACCGCTTTGGTCGTCCCTCAAAAGTTGATCCCTCGCCAGAAACAACGCTCATTTCTCGCTCGGACCAACGCACAAAAGCCACTGGCCTGAACGAAGTGTATACCCTTCCAATATGGCAGATATACCCTCGTTGGACGTTTTCCCGTTCTTCTCACTGTCTCGCGAACTGCGGGACCTGATCTATGAACAATGCCTGGAAGCTGATGAACTTGACATCTATGTCGAAGGATGCCTCAGCACAGAGGTGGGGACCGCAGATGAGTGTGAAACCACGATACGTGAACCCTTAGCTTCAATTAAGAACGCTTCACCAACGAGAAGGGATGATTGGCGAGCTAATCGCAACGTCGGCTCACTCGTGAGCAAGCAGTTCAGGAGTGAATATGAAGACCAGCTGTGGAAGCACGCCATCCTGATTTTCACCGGCAGCGTCCTCGATTGGGGCCGTCCTGTCATCAGCGGCAGTCTCAAAAACGTTCAACGGTTAGAGATACGCAATTCAACGGAGTGTCACCCATGCTGCCAGCACAACTGGCAGCTGACCTGGCAAGAAGACGCTAAATGCACCGGCACGCAAAGTATCGCTGCCATTCGGAAATGGACCATTCAAATCCTTACACAGCTCCCGGCACTTCGAGATTTGGCGGTCAAGATCGGGCTGAGGTGGCCGCGGTACAGAGAGTACACTTGGCCAGATATGGAATATGGCCGCGAGGCGTACGAGGAACTGGTCCGGCATACTGAAATCCCGCAGCTCACGGGTTTGAAGGTCTATTATTCGAGAGAGCCTTATTGCTCTTATGAGCCGGATCGTGAGTTTACGGAGGAGCGCCTTTATGCTTCCTGGACGAGAGCTGGAGGTTGGAGAGCTGGGAAGTTTTTGTGGCGGAATCCGACTCTGAAGAGTGTGCATGAGCACCAAGAGAACTTACAAGAGAACTTGTATTGGCAGACTCATGCCCAAGTAGACTATGAAGAGGATGAGCTATGAGTAGGCCGCAGTATCATATCGCTCACAGCACTCTCGCGAAGGCATTATCCTCCATCCTTCCGAGACTTGCATCGGCATTTGAATGACTGTGAAGTCGCACTCGACAGGTTGAGAGCTCAAGCTGCTGGACTTCGGAGGAGGAGTCGCCTGGCGGCACTATTCTCTTCACACGCGAGAACCTTGCAAGATTTGGCAGACGCAAAGGAAAAGTTCAAAAATCACATTCGAATCCTTGAGCAGTCGGCTAAACAGGCTCAGGACATGCTCGCCGCTAAGCCTTACAGAAATGGTCATCAGAATCTGAGCACACTGTCAACTCTATCAGCTCTGTTGGCGCATACTGCTCAACGTCAATGTGCTATTCCTCGTGACAAGGTCTATGGCGTTCTCGGCCTGATGACCAGCAACGCTGCGTATCCGATCCATCCAGACTACTCCGCACGGAAAACCGATGAGGAGGTTCTCATCGGTATCGCCAAGGTCATCATAAAGGTGGAGGGCCGGCTCGACATCCTAGCTGTGCCATCGACCATCAACCTCCAGGGACGCTCGTGGAATGCACGCTACGAATTGCCTTCGTGGGTGCTCAACTGGTTCGGGTACCCAGACATGACCGACGTCAAGAAATATCATTTCAAGCTCTGGGAAATGCACCAGCCCGCGCGCCGCGGCAGACTCTGAGGTAGAGCCTGCGGAGACACTCGAGCAGAAGTCACCTTCCGAGACGATCGCCATCACAACCACGATCGCATCTTACGCGCCCGAGGCATTCACGTCACGACACTGGCGCAAGTCATCTGCTCGGCGGACGTCCCCGGCTGGGACGTATTTGCAAACCATCGCCACGGCTCGAGGACCAGAGTGGACGTGGAGATCACAGAGGAGGCGAGCAGTGGCCGCGAAGTATGGATTCTGTTTGGTGCCGATAAATCTCTCGTGCTCAGCAGATTGAGACGGCATAGTCGACGAAGGTATATTCTGGGTCCAGCGAGGTTGATCAATCAGTCCGATGGGAGAATGTCGACTATACATGAGGGATTATTCGTTGAGCATTATATGCGTGGCGAGGTGGAAGACGGGTACGTCTATCTGTGTTTGACCCAGCCGACGTCGTGCTGGCAATCTCAAGGAGCATCAGAAGGTTTCGGGGATATCGGTGGCACAGAACGTTTCTTCCTGTGTAAAACGAGTATTTCGGCACAGGACGGTCACCGTGTGTAGAGATACTGATTCGGCAAAGATCGTGTGGAGGTGAGCGGACAAATCTGCAGGTACAATCCTTCATGCCTCCTTGAGCTGTCAGCTTCTAGCTATGCCACCCCATGTCAACGTCTACATTTCTGTTCACGCGATTCAGACACTGCTATGGCATCCATAACACTCTTCGACCAATCCCAACCCTCCCTTACCGAAGAAGAAGAAGAAGAAGACCAAGACCACGACCAAGCAGCCCACGACGAAGCATGGACACCTCTCCAACTCGCCTCGACCCGCGGAGACCTAGCCACCATCACTCACCTCCTCTCCCAACAACCCATCGCAGCAGACCCAAACGAAGCACCCAAAGGCTTCTACGGCAAAACCGCCCTTCAAGCCGCCTGCGCCTCAGGCCACCTCAACATTGTCGAAGCTCTCCTCCACTCCGGCGCTCAAATCGACGCTCCCGGAGGCAACAACGGCGGCCGCGCAGCCCTAGCCGTAGCCGCTCTCGCCGGCCATCTCAACATCGTGGAGAAACTACTCGCAGCCGGAGCAGATGTGAACCTCCCGCCTCATCGATACATGGGCCGCACGCCGCTGCAAGCCGCAGCCGAGGGTGGGGATCTCGCGATGGTGCAGCTGTTACTGGAGCGAGGAGCGCACGTCGCCAGTAGGCCGTATGCGCACTATTTTGGACGCACGGCACTGCAAGCCGCGGCGGAGAAGGGCCATGTGGAGATTGTGAAGTTTCTTATCAGTGCAGGGGCGGAAGTCAATGCCGCAGCGTGTAGATATAAAGGCGTGACGGCGCTGCAAGGTGCAGCGTGGACCGGCGATGCAGAATCGGTACGATTACTATTGGAGGCTGGAGCAGATGCCAACGCTCCTGGAGGATATTTCAACGGCTACACTGCGTTGGCAGCGGCGGCGGAGAGGGGCCACGTGGATATCGTTGAAATGCTGCTGGACGCTGGAGCAGATGTACGCATGACATCAGGGGACAAGCGACGAACAGCGGTGGCAATTGCAATTGCAAAAGGGCAGATGGATGTTGTCGAGAGTATACGGCGACATCCAGTTTCATGAATACTATATCTCTCTGCACCATCTTTCCCAGTGCCCCAACTCGACCCCGCTGGTTCCGATCTCTTCGAGCCCAACATCGACTCGTCCCGTAGCACCCTGCTTCATCACTAAACCGCACTCCATGAGCTCCTCCCAGGCGCCTCTTGCGACATCTTTTCCCCAGACTCGACTGCCTTGAGCCAAAGCGCCAGAAGCAGAGGCTTGGAGTTTTGCTTTTGATGCGAGGAGCTTGTATTCTTGGTAGACGAGGGCGAAAGAGATAATCTCGGTGTTGTAGATATTCGTGAGTCGGGCGGCGGAGATGAGAAGTGCTAATTGGAGCGAGCTGAGAGTAGAGAGGAGGCTGAGCTTCGAGTCGGGAGCTTGTAGCGAGGTGTGTGCGATGCTGGTAGCGATATGGTTGATGAGCTCCTTGACAGTGACCTCTGTCGTCGTGGGCATGGTAGCGATTGCTAGGGTGACCGATGCAAGGAATTCTGGAACCGATTTCGTCGTGTAAAAGACTCGTCGCAGGAAGGCTGAGACTGCCTCCGAGGCAAGGACTTCGTCGACGAGGCAGTTCCACTTGAACAGCGTCGCAGGCACTTCGACCTTTAGTCCAGTAGACCCCTCCTGTACCTTTACTGTCTTGCCCAGGTTCTTCAGCTCCCACTCCTCCAGGTCCCCTTCTTCCAAGTCTTGGGTCACCAGTTCAAGTCCTTTGCGACATATCTGCTCAAAAGCCTGCAAACTCTTCGACAAGCTGAGATGCACATATCGATGACTGAATCGACTCTTGACCCTCTTTTCCAGACTCTCAGCCACATCGATCCTCGTCGTCAATCCCAGGACAGCAATGGGTGCCTTTCGACTTTGTGCAATGTCAAACAGATTGTACAGTAGCGTCTGCCTCGGATGCCCTGCGAACAGCTCGAATTCATCGAGGACAAAAATGATGCTCTTAGTAATTTGGTCGGCCTGTTGGTTGAGTCCAATCTCGGTGGGGTGGGATAGTAAGGCGAGTAATTTCGACATCGTATCAGCGTAATTTTTGGAAGTGCCTTCGTCGTCCTCCAGTTCCATTTCTCTACCAAGCTGTCGCCAGATTTCGCGAAGGGCAATCTTGTCATCAGTGTGAATGAAGCCATTGAGTCTGATGGCGTGGAAGTCGTCTGTGTGTTTGGCCGTCTGCTCTCGTAGGACCTGGTTGATGAGAGCGGTTTTGCCAGAACTTCTGGCGCCGATCAAAAGCATACTGTTGCTCTCGCCTGCCGTAATTGTCTGGCTGATGACAGAGGATACCTTGGTATACTCGTCGGTCAGATTGGTCAAGGAGATTGGACGCTTCCCAGTCGTCTTTTCCAGTACGACTTTCTGAATGGCAAGCAATTGATTCGATTCGAAGGCTGCTACACCCTTCCCCAAGCTGACATTGGCCACTTGCGAGGACACCTTCTTCGGGAGTGCCACCAGAGGTGCATTCTCGACAGGCTTGACCAAAGGTCCTTCCGCCTGCGCAGGTCGCTTGTCTTCGGAGTCGTCAATTTCCATACATGTATCCTTGGCTTCATCTTCCTGTCGCTGCGGCGGCTGTATCGGGATTTCGTTGCGCTCCTTCGCTTTCCGTCTGTCCAGTGGCTTCGCCCTCGCCTTCAGTGCACTCGAAGTCTCCTTCAGCTCCACTTGTGGCCGCGCGCTCGTTCTCCTCTTCGATATGTTGCGTGCCGACAAGCGCGGAGTCTCAACCGATGAGGCCAGCTCATCTTCACTCTCCTGCTCAGCACCTCTTCGAGCACGCTCCTCAAGCTCCCGTATCTCGTCCTCGAATGTCTTCTTAGGCTTCGCATAGACATAGCCTCTCATAGAACCTGTGCCTGGCACCTGTGCCTCTTCTATTTCTGCCTCCTCATCATCAGGTCCATCTTTATGCTGCCCCGTCGCTTCGTGCTCATCAACATTCTTCTTATTCCCATCCGTCCCGGCTGTCTTCACTCTGTCTCTCCTAAACTGCTTGAAGAACCCCGACGCCGCGCCACTGGCCTTACCAGAAGTCGAGCTCTCCTGACTCTTCTGGTTCACCAGCGGATCCAGTGTTTTCGTCTTCTTCTGCGACGCGGCAGTATCGCCTGCGCCCTCCCCATGCGTCTTCTTTCCCCCACTCTGCCTCTTCCCACCATCCAATCTCCCATATGGATACTGTCCAGTACTCGCGCCCTCGAAATCGAAGTACACATCCATATTCTGCTCCGCCTTCTGATCTCTCAATCTGTACGAGCGACTCGTCGCTCGAGCTTTTTGCCATAATTCGATCCCCGATAGTGGTTGACTTGCCTTTACCGGAGACGATCTCGAGGTATTGAGGGGCATGCTAGATGCTGCGCGCTTCGCCAGCGCTGGCGAACTCTGGTGAAGGTCATGCTGGAGTCGTGCATCGGCATCGTCGAGCTTTCGGCGCTTGGGGACACGAGGCGTGGACATGTTTTCCAAAGGGTCTTTATGCGGCGACGAACATATTGCGAAATGTGCATTGGCTCGCACTTCGTAGAATAAACCTCTCTTTGTCTTCTCGTTCTGGGTTATGTCGGGACGGAGCTTGTTGGGAAAAAGTGGCTCTCGTGGAGGGTGGAGGGCGCGTCCATCCCTGACGCGCTTGAATCCGAATCCGAGACCATTCACATAGCGCCCTGGATCGCCTTACCCGGCGGCGGCTGGCAGAGACCGGATAGAGGACAACCAGTATTCACGCGCGGTATCTGTAAACAATGAGAGTCATGTGCGATAAGAGGAATTCAGTGCTAAAACTCCTGTCTCTTCGGGAGAACACATCCTTCACACATTCTATTGCGAACATCCGCAACTAATCTCTCCTGCCTAAAAACACCAAAAATCCGTGAAACAAATCACTACTGATAGTGCAAAATGCCAAGGTATCGATTCTGCTCGGAGACCAGCACTAAACCGTCCCTTATAATGGCAATCACAAGCGAAAACTGATCCGTCTCCCACCAACCTGCGTTCTGTTATGCCGATTGAATATCGACAGAGTTGTGACGTTAGAGTACAAATACAGGGAGTTTACACAACACTTCTGTCTGATCTGCGGCTCTCTTCTGTGGCCGCGACTTCTTGTACTAGGTACATTGAGAGGAATATCGTTTGGGTCAGGAGCTTAGCAGTCTCCTGTAGTTCTGATAGGACGGAATCGAAGCTCAAGAGCGTCCGATGCGGAAGATTCGGGGCCGAAGTATAAGCCGGCGGGGTACAGTGCGCGATGGGAACAATGTGTCGAGAAAGGCAACGAGGTCGAAGTGGCCAGAATCTGGGGACACAATCTCGTCGATCATCTCCCAAACGCCTCATCGAAATACCCATCACTCTGCTCGACGCTCCCGCTCATATCTGACGCAGCCCTCGACAAGGACAGATAAGCCGAGTCGCCCACATGATCGTGGTTGATATGTCGCGTCAAGTTATCCGCCCGTGTGTAGCTCTTCTCGCAAAGCGTGTACGGGCAGATATGTCGTTCCTGGTCGGCATCGTGTGTCTTCTGATGGCGTCTGAGATCCTTTGGATTGATAAAAGCCCACGGGCATGTAGGAGACTCGTCGCAACGATATGGCCTGTCGGCAATATGCGAATGGGCACGCGTGATGTGACGTTTCAGATCCTCAAGCTTGGAGAAAGTGTGTCGACATTCGATGCATTTGTGCGGGAGTGCGGGATCCTTCATTGCGATGCCTTTGCGTCGACTACTACGCCGACTGTTTGATGATGAGGCTATGGAGTGAGTGCTCGGCGATAATGGCTCGTCATGACTGATGCTGTTGCTCCTGAGATAGCTCGAGGGCAGAGGCGCGCGATGGCCGCCGAATTGGGTGGCTTGGACCAGGTCGGCGACATTGCATGGTTGGCCAGTCAACATCTGCTGTACGTCTGGTGCGCCTTCTTGTATCTGAGGTAGACTGTAGCTGTGCCGATAAGTAGTCTGGGAAATGTTGCGATCGGTATGCCGAGTAGATCGGGATCTCACGCCAGGATGCTGTTGTCGGTATAACGTGCGACCAAGTCGAGTGGCAGCTGAGGCGTGAGTGCCTTGCGGCATGTATGCTGGATGAAGACCTTGCGAAGAGTTGACATTATTCTGATTGTAGTCGGCATAGTTGGCGTGCTGGGCGACCTGAGCATAGGTGCGTTTCTGTCCGATTTGGGGCAGGTCCATACCGAAGAGCTCGGGATCGTACTCATCATTCTGTGGCAGTGGATAGTTGAATGTTTGCGATGTTGCCGAAGCATCTGTCATCGTTGTGTCCATGTGCATAGTGGTGTACAATACGGGTGCGTCGCCAGCGACTTCTGCCCAAGTGCGATGTTGAGTACTCGTTTGCGGGTGCTGCATATGGGGTTGATGATATGGCGTATGAGATACTGGCTGGGGTGGAAAGACATTATAGTCCGGGCGATAGCAATATGCGCATTGGTCGACTGAGAGGTACGGCGTTTGGCAGTCGGGTATGTGTTGCGAGAGATGCTGCGTGGTGTGAGCTACATTTACGAGACGACGATGATTGTAGACGACATACCTGTTGCGAGACGAAGTCGCTCTCATCTTCGTACCCACGAACACCTAAGCCAATATTGTTGAACTCCATGATAGCGGCGAGGTAATTTCGAGAGCGCGGGAGGGTAGATCAAGATCTTTATATGCAAACCCAAAGGGCGTATGTACGTCGCCCTTCCCTGTCTCAAGCAGCAGAGCCGCAATGCTGGCGTCCTGACGGTTCCCGTGCGAGTGGGTGGCTTCTGTGAGCGGCGGCCGGAAACAGCAATGACCAGCAAAAAGAAGGCAGAAAGACTGATGATTTGTTCGCCTGAACAGACTGGCGAGGCAGACAAAAACTATAAGACACAGCAGGACGTATTCAAGAACCTACACGCTTGTCGTTTCAACAACGCGATGCTTACTACTCGGACAAAAGTGTTGTGCATGGCGACAAGTCCAGGGCAATGATCTTGGTGTGAGGCCGCGTATTGTCGCCGAAGCTAAGCGCGACCGAGAGCAAGTGGATCGCACTGCTTGACTGCAGTTGGCAGTCCATCGTATGAGCAGATCGACCGGACGTCCGGATGGGCAGGGAAAGGTGGTGGTGGTGGTCGTGGTGGTGGTGTTGGCAATGTTAGTGTGAGCATACACGATGCAGCGCCCTAAGGGCGACCGGTGAGAAGCAGATGCGAACGGGAAGAGGCGAAGCTACGGACAGAAAGTGTATAGGGTGGACCGGCATTTCTGGACCATGCCGCCTGGAGCTACCAAGGTTCCGCTGCTGCAGATGTGAGGTGACGTTGTACGTAGGCTGTTCCTGGCGGCAGCTGGCATTGCTACGGCATAGCGTGGTGATGGTGCTGCTGATGCTGCATCATCTCAGGAAGCGCAGCAATGGCGCTTCGATGCACAACAAAAGGAGCTGAGGGTGGTAGTGGTGGTGGTGGGTGGAGATGAGTGTGTGCAGTGGGTACAACGCGAGCTGCAGGGGAGAATGTCCAGGGGCGCGGCGAGTGAGATGCGCTGGCGCTGGTTCCGGCTGATGAGCATGAGATAGGGACATATGACAACGGACATACAGCTGATGGCCGAACGTGTGCGTGGGGTGTGTGTATGCTGCAGGAAGAGAGAGCTAGGGGAGGGTGAGGTCGGGTTGGAGGTGCTATGACTCGAATGGACCGATGACATGATCCCTGCTCCCTACTCCCTGCTCCCTGCTCCCTGCTCCCTGCTCGAGTACAGAACGCTGCGGGGCTGAGGAGCATGTGCGCCATATCACCTGTAGTAGCAAGCTAGAAAGCTCAGTGCATGATGACTTCCACTTCCATTGCAGTAGTGCCTCCCAATCCCGCATCCTCACTCATCACTCGCCCTTTGCACAGCCTCCATCTCATTTCATTATGCATTCAGCACACACATTCGCGGCACATCCCAGTACCTGCAGACCTGAGGAACAAGCAAGTGGTGAGATGGCGCCGAGCTTTCAACCACCTCGACGACGCCGGCGGCTTCTCCCCGAAACCGTAGCGCCATCACAAGACATGGATCCTCAATCCTAAGGCATTCACTTCAGCTTTACGGCATGCGCTAGAAGGCTGATAGAATACTAATGGAAGGCTGAGGATCGAGGATCTGGGACATACATGTGCTTTCGTCATGAAACCCCGGCACCTCATCATGAAGCCGGCCCACGGCCCGTCGAATTTCCTGCTTCGACTCTTGATCATACATGCGAGGATATTTGCGCATGCATGTGAGCTAGGACCATCGATCAGGGTGATCAGTATCTGAAGGCCCCGTGACGAAGTACCAACAGGCTTGCCCTCAACCGCGACTTGCTCCCGATACCCAGGGCGTATCACAAAACTGAGTGGGACGACCAGGAGGCATGCCAAAGCCAAAGCGCGCCCTAGACACAAGCTAACAGCCCTATCTCGCTAAGCCGTACACTCACGGCCCTCGTAGTCCTGCTCAAGCAGCTCTGAATCGCGCAGGGCGAGAGGCGATGTTAGTCCTCGGCAGGCTTGATTCCTCCTCAGCAGTACGGCACAAGACTCTACCTTGGCATGGTCCGACAACCTGTATGAACACTCCTTTGAACAAGTATCCGACCCTCTCCAGGTACGCCACCTAGGTAGCACATAGTATCAGACGCTAGCTTGAACGCTAAAGTTACTCCAAGACGCTGGTCATCCACTTTCCGATACGATAGCCTACATCAGAGACACGACATGCCAATATGCGTACGACCGTCGAGTAGTGTCATTCACGCAGGGCGAGTCCCCATGCCAGCTCGTCACAAGACCTCCCCTCCAAGACGGCACGGACATTCGCCTTTGCATTGGACCCACCCACTCGAGAAGAGTGCACTGGCGTGTCTGCTTGCCTTGCCTTGCCTTGCCTTACCTTACCTTGAGCCTCCTCGAGTCTCAAGAGCATGAACCTTGTGCCTGAGGATTGCTTGACATGTATGTACCCCGATCATGGCAGTCCGAGCAGCCGAGGCTCTTTTCACTGGAACACATGTGGAAGAGACTCGAAAGTAAATCGAGGCGAAAGTCTCGAATTGCGTATGATGCGTCTATGCAAACAGATCCGGGTATCTAATCATCAGAATACAACATACTTCTGCCTCAATCGAAGATGAGGCACAGGAACTCCTCCCGCGTTCGTGAACTCCTAAAAACTTCCGTCAAGTAACTCTCATGGTATCAAAAAGTTGTCACAACAAGTTCATCGGTAGTGTCCGCCCCCAAGCGCCAAATTCATGTTCGCCCTCGCTATGCTGAAGTCCAAAGTCGTTTTCCTCGTACAGGCCGCGTTTTGCTGTTCCTTTTCGCCGAAAAGAATAAGAAAAAAATCGTATCCTTATTGCGACGGGGTCCTCCCTCGCAACGGCGTATCCTCCCTTTGCATCTCTGCGGATCGATGCTGGCTTCCCATGTGGCGATCCAGATGATCTTGTCTCCCGAACCCTTTTGTGTGATACTTACAATTATCAATGGGGCAGTAGAATCGTGGCCGGTTTGGATCATGCTTTGGTAAATGTCTCGCCAGGTCCTTTCTGTATTGGAAGCGCTTCTCGCAGTGCGGACAGACGTGCTGCCTGCTCATATATGGTGCGTGAGAGCGCAAATGATGGGTAAGATCTCCTTGCGTTGTGAATGAAGAGCTGCACCAATGGCAGTTGAGATTGCCTGCTGGCCACTGATCCTGACGAGAACGGCCTCCCGAGGAACCAGGGGTGGACGCGGAAGTAGGAGAACGATTGGCCGATGTGGGTTCTGGAGGGAAGAGGCGATTGTTGTCCATGAGACGGTCCGTGGTGAGGCGAGGGACTGCGCGATCGCCGGCTGTGGGAGCTCGGCCAATCCATCCGAGCATATCAACACCATGGTTTGGATTGAGTTCCTGGTGGAAGTTGTAATTGTTCGTTACGTCAGAGGACAATATCTCTGGGACGCTCGTGGGTGGTGGAACCTGTTGCGAGCCATACTGAGGAATGTGCAGGTTCGGGTTCGCGGGCAGCATCGGCGGTTGAGGCATCATGTCGTATCCCTCCATTTGGAATGGGTCTACAAATTGGTCCTGCGTCATGCGCGGTCCTAGCGGCCACGTAGGTTGAAGTGAAAGCTGCGGCGCAAAGCGCTGGTCCATGAATTTCGAGTTGATCGCAGGTCTAAGGGCACCGAACTCAGTGGGAGGTAAAGGCACCGACATTGGCTGAGGAGTGCTGGTCAATGGTACACTATTGGCTCTCTGCATGCTCGCCATTGCTCCAGAACCCAGGCTTCTATGAGCCTGACTGTATCCGCCGTATTGTCCTTGGCCGGGTATCACGGACCGCGCGGCAGTGTCAAGGCTCCCTCTTGTTCGCAAGGGGTCCTGGATGTTCTGAATGCCCAAGCCTAGATTGTCAGGCAGCTCCATGCCCCACGGCGAGACGCAGCCAAAGTGGTCATCGATCGGCCGCGGCATTGGTTGCTGTCGAGGATACGAGCGAGGCGGAGAGCGATCTGGCCTGTTATTGCTAGGCATCGGCGACGTCGTCTGAGATGTAACATCAGCCTCAAGTCTCTTAACTAAGTTGGAGCAATGCGAAAGACTGACCAAGTGCGCGAATTGAGCATGCGCTATGCCATTGGAGAACTGCTCTCCCATTTCTGTGAGGAGGCTCCAGTCCATGTTCTCGAAACCCTCAGTTCCATCCCCTGGGTGGGCGCTTGCGCACGCGATGAGCGTGACCAGAATCAGAAGAATAGCGATCGATCGTGTTCTGTTGCAACACATCGGGTAGTGATGGCGATGATGTCCTTAGCTGTGGTGACGGTGAGGTATAATGGTGTTATGCGATGACGACAATAGGAAATGATCGAAAATGAGAGACGGCATACCTACCTGGCGCCCGCGCCCTTATATTGCGCCGGACGGTCGTGTGCTGTGTTCGCGTCACGGGCGTTGATGGATGGGCGAGCGACTATGGGTGGAGTAAGGCGCAGTGCTTGCGGGCGCGGGCGCAGCAACCTCAGGAGCCAAAGCATCCATGAGCTCATCCTCCTGGTGGGCCTCTTCAGCCTGGTCCAGCTAGATTGAGAAGGCATATGCTTCTTGAGACGCCATACATGTCATATCTCCAATGGCCGTGGTATGGCGGGTCATATTGTATTTGCGCATGTTGCTGTTTGTAGTTGATGTCGCTGGGTGCATGTAGGTTGATGGGAGAGCGCCGAACACAACAGCGGTTGAAGCAGCGGTCTGTGCTGGAGCTTGCTAGCCAATCATATCACACGGCTCTCGTCCACGGTTCCCCTTCGACCGCCTGCACTCCCTCTACCACGACCATCACGCCAACTTAGATCATTCACATCCACATTCACCGACACCGACTTCGACTTCACTTCGCCAATTTCTATAGACATCACAGAGCCCCTGGTTCCTAGTGAGCATTGCTGCGCTTGCTGGCCTCATCGACCCTCGACGCAGAAAGAGCTGCTCCATAAGCGATCGCCAAGCTATATGCAGCTACAATCTATTGGACTGTGTACCTGAATAGCGATGCTATTGCTCGCCCCAACGACGGCCGTCTTCATGCGCGATTGTCCGGCGTGCGAGATTGCAATCAATCGCCCGGCGACGCGAAGCAGCATCATTACGAGACTGAGTCGGCGCTCGCTTGTTGTTCATCGACGCCTCGCTGCAAGGCTTCCAGCAGCTACTTCCTTCGCTTGCGCTGCGCCTCAGGCTTCTCACGCTTTTCGGCCCCAACCCATGATAACAATCCCCGTCTGCTGCTATTCACCTGCCACACCTGCCACATCTGCCACAATGCACAGCTTCCTTCACCGTAATTATGGCTGGTGATAGCCTACTTTGGGCTGTCGGAAGCGTGCTATCTGCGGCGTCGTGTAGAGTAGTCTGTCATCCTACTGTGGCTTTCGTTCTGTGTGGCATGTGATGAGCCGAGAGACACAGATGTGGCTTGCTCACGTGCAGAGCAAAGCAAGACCCGGGCTGGAGAGACAAGAGCATTGTTGCGGGCGGCTTGAAGATGGGCAAGCTCGAGCATTCAATGCTGCATCGCTGCCATTCAGCTGCTCATGTCGTGCACCATTCCCAACCATCTATTACATCGAGCTCACTATCATTGAGAAAAGGCCGGCTTAACTTAAGAATTCTTTCGCTAGATGACGAAGTGAAGTCGCATTAACAGATCGTCGGCATTGAGTGGTGATCTTGCGAAGATCAGCCAGCACCAATGATATGTATATACATGTACGGCGGTCATTCTTGAAGCTGTTAGCGTGATGACGAATACTGGGCAAAGGGACTTGACGTCTTGCTCACGTGAGCTCTGTGCACGCTAGCTTCCTTCGACAGGCTCGTATTCTGCGCCAATCAGCCGTTGTGTATTACCCAGCAAGCACAAGTCCCAGCTATACCAACACCACCAGATGGCTGTCCTTTGTTGCAGACGAGCTACATCAAGCGGTGCTGACGCCAGGGCTAAAGAGTCACGACGATGGCAGCCACTGGCATCCACTCTGCACAGCACTTCTTTGCATGAGCATCACGACTTTCCTCGACGTCATGCATTGTCCGTCTACCATTCCGAGCCTCGCAACGAAAGTACACAATGCCCGCAAGAGTGTGGGAGCACGAATACATCTCATCAAGACATATGATATCGACGCCTAGACTCGCGGAGACATGGCACTCATGTCTTTTCCAGCCATACGGCTTCAATGCTCAGAATCGTCAGATCATATGCTCTTAGTCATATAATCGGCTTATCTGATGATGGCTTCGCTGTTCGAAATCGTACCGGGGCACTCTGACGTTTGGAGTGAGTGTCTAGGTGATCTAGCACAGTTTCAGATGGCATCTCAGGAGCGCATAGTAGGCTCATAGCGACACGCGAAAGTTGGAGTGTTATCACGCAACACCGATGATACCACCATTTGAGGATTCTGGAGTGTAGAGTCGATGCACGGAGCTTTGGATGCAGTGAAGCAACGCACGTTGGTAGGCAGGAACGTTAAATGTGCAGTGAATCAATACATCCTCTATATATCTTGTGTCATTCTCTGGAATATAATCTTGAGTATCGTCAAGATCGCCATCCCATATCGCCCCATATCCACACGTGAAATTGCCTGCTTTTGATCTTCCAAGATGTTTTCGTACACACTGTTTGACTTTTGATCCGTCGCCGGAGATGATTGACCATGTCCATAACCATCTACACGAAGCCCGCCCGTTCCTTGCTTTTGTCCTGTATAGCCAACAAGCAGTCATGCTCATCATATACAAACGCTCGACCAACTCCGAAGAGAGACCATGCAGTCACACTCTCCCTGCAGAACCTGACGACGATGGGCCGGCGACAGCAGCAGTACCCGACGCCTCCTGAGCTTGATCCTGCCTGTACTCGGGGACCCACGCTTCCTTGTGTACCTTCAGCGAGTGCCTCTTCATCTGATCTTCGCGCGGGAAGCCCTTGATCCTATACTTGCAGCCGATCTTGTTGCACAGCAAGTGCCGCTCCTTGGAATGCTTTTTGAAGTGTCTTGTCAGATCCTTCCGAAAATTGAAGCTTTTCTCGCAGAGGGAGCAGTGGTGAGTCTTGTTCGTCGGGTCGTGGTAGCGCTCGTGGTGTCTGAGATCGGCCTCCTTGGTGAAGGATTTGTCGCAGCCTTCGGAGGGGCAAGCGTGGGATTTCGTACTGCCGGTCGTTGACTTCACGTCAGCGCCGGGATGGCCAGGTTGGATGTATGGTAGTTGCAGATTCTGGTTGGTCGCTTGATTGTTGGTGACGTTGGGATTGTCCTGTCGCCAGTCCTGGATGATGGCACTCTTCTCCTCGCAGCTGGGATTGTTGCTGGAGATTGGACCAGTGGGTTGGCGTAAAGGCGTGTCGGTGGGCTGATGATCTTGGATTTGTGCCGACCTGGATGATGTCGGGCTGGGGTACTGGAATCCGTCTGGGCTCAGAGTGTTTCTGTCGTCTTGTGTTGGAGGCTGTGTATGGGATGGTGTAAACGTTGAGTCAAGCCGAAAGGGTGCTGTTGTGGCGCCATTATGTCCTTGGAAAGTCGCCGGACCATTGTCATGTTTCGGTCGGAGTGGTAAAGGTGAACCGTCGTAGTATGTTGAATGGTCGTTATGACCCCAGCCTTCCGAAGCTGGAGTGAAGTGCGTGGTGTGCTTTCCAAAGTCTGGTGACGGGGTCGCGGGTACGAAATCGTTGGCCTGGGGACGTAATCCACTCCGAAATGCTGAGTCGTGAGAGGATGTAGACGGTGTGGGCAGCATATTGAAGTTGGCGGCAGGCCGGGACGGGGTGACATATACGTGGAAATCGGGCTGTGGAGCTGGTAGTTTAGGAGGACTGCTCCCTTGCTGGTAGGTTTCGTGAAAGTCGTGAGGGCCGTCCATCGCATGCTCGTCAAGATATGGAACATCCTAACAGCTCGTCAGTTCCTAGAGAAGCTTCACGCTCCGACATGCCAGCTGCATACCATATTGTCAAAAACGAAACTGCTATCGACAGGCTGCTGAAGGTATTGTTCCTGCTCAGTAGAGGGTACCGTCCACCACCCCATGCTTGGCAAGTACAAGTGCTCGAGCGCCAAGTTGTTTGCTGAAGTGTTAGGATCCGTACTGCTGCGTAGCTGTGGATCAATGTTGCGGTCGTTGTCGTCGTCGTCGTCGCCGCCGCCGCCATTATAAGAGCTACGTACTCGCTTGGATGGGCGTGGATGGGTACCGGCCATGTTTCTGATATTGTTGGTAGAGTCGGAGGGAACGGTTGACAAATGAAGGCGGTGACTCGACCGTGGTAGGTGCAGAGGTAGGTGCCAGATCTGTAAAGCAGAAAAGCCAATGTATATGTATGTACGATCCCGTCAGCTGGTCGACGGCAACGGATGTTTGCAGCAGCGGGTCAGACAAAAAGGCAGGGCATGTTCTCCAGGCAGATGATGGAAGAAGTGTAGGAGGAGTTGTGTGATGAGTTGGCAGTCGTCATCCTTTTGTGTAATGGGCGGCCTCTCTACAATTTGGACCGCACTGAGGGAGCAAGATGTAGCGTGAGAAAGCCGCCAGCTGCTTGGTCGCCATTGGATCGTGGCCCAGCATCAAAAATGCCGAGTCTCCACCGTGATTCGGTCTCATCAAGACAATAATATAGCATTTCTATGTGCTCTCTTTTGGAATTGAGGTAGTACGGGTGATGAAGTAGAGACGAGAGTCGAGATCGGGGGACGTCAAGAGATAGCCTGATCGTCCCCGCTTATCTAGAGGGTATTGCTCGAGCGTTTCTGTTTACTTACTGACGTAACACCGAGGCGGACAACCCAGGGCTCAGATCGTCTGCTGTGCGCTCCATCAGCATCGCTGCTGTTTCTTACTGCTTTTCAAGCAGTGACGGAACGACGATTCTGTGTCATCAAAGAACAGACTGCGGAACGTACCAAGGACCGCCGCACGCCGGGATGACTATACGCCACGGTATGGGTACGAGGGCGGTGGTTGTGCGCACGAGCGGGTAGCATGCCTCCTGAGGGTGCCGTCACGAGGGGATCGTGACAGGTGCAAAGCCCCGCTTCTACCGCCCTTCCGGATCCACATCAAGCAACCAAAGCTCCTGTATTCCTGAATCGGGCTACGCCGCAGCTCACGATTGCCAAGTCGAGGAGGTACATTGTTCGGACAATTCTGCATTAGATCCCGCGAGTCACAGCAGCCAGCGCATCACCTCAAAAGACCAGGGTGCTTTGACCGGTGGAAAGCTCAGACCAGGAATTGAGGAGAATGTGGTCCTGATGCATTCCTGCGGTGCGGTGCATTGCGTCGTGTAATACACTCAAGCGCGCTCGAGTGTGGCTCTGCTGCTGTCGCACCGGCAGCAGAGTGTTTTAGCTTTGCCCGCTGTCGTAGCCGCACCTTTGACAGCTGTATACATGTGGCCAAGACAGCGTACGGCGGAGAGCTTGGTTCTGCTGGCCGGAGGAGAGTGACCGGGCGATCGGCATGCCGAGAATTCTGCCTTCGAAGCTTGATCGAGCCAACAAACTTCGCTAGAAAACAATGCTCGTGATGGCTTTGCCTGAATTTTAGGGAGGCCGAGGATCGGCTCAAGTACAGTATGAAGGGCATCAATCCGGGATCTGCCGAACTGATCTCAGGGTTTGCGGTACACCATCGCGAATTTGACTGACAACAGCGGGCTTGGTATCGCTGACCAGGGTGGGCTTCGCTTGCCACCGGCATTGTGAGCCGTATGCCTGTAACAGAGGCATTTGTTTCATGTTCTTGTCGATTCGATGTTCTTGAACATATGCATGTCAGACTGACGCGGCCTTGCAGTCGTGTATCGACTTTCGGCAGCAGTGACGTTTTCGTTGCGAATCGATCTCGTCCATTGGCTTCCTATACATTCTTCGTTGGGCGCATTTTGAGGCTGCGTTGAATCGAGAGCCGAATCATCTCTTCTCGTCCAGATTCCGCCCAGTCTCATGCTCTTGATCATTGTAGTCGCATGGGTACCGTTCAAGACTGAGCGTCGTCCCACAGACCTCGTTATCGCACCAAAGCCACACCACTCCACCGACCAAATCGGCACGACCACCTTATCATATCCCACCACCAGATCTTCGCTGTGTTTCCCAAGTACATGCTCTCGGTAAGCCGTTGAAAGTACGCAGCGGCCGCTGACACTGACGCTTGAGTCACCGGGGTGAACTGGGGCGGCTGTCAAGGTACGGACCTACCGCCGGTAGGCAAGGCTGATTGACACCCATCGTTCGTCTCATGGTCGATCCATCATATCCTTGTCCCATTCCTACCTCCAATGCCAAGATCATCCGGACATGTTCCTTGACTCCTGGTAGTGCAGTCCTCCTCGGTTCGACCCGTGTTGCTCCTCACGAAACATCTGCACTCGAATCTCAAGCGAGAGGCCGCAAAAATAGTGAGGGAAGAACTACCAGGTGAAGTAGAAGAGAAGCAGTCGCACTTGGGCAGGACCGCATGTCGTATGGCACACGTGTCGCCAGTCATGGGCTACTGTGCATAGCCACACTCCTGCAGGAACGACGTCGTAGCAGGTCAGCAAGCCTGTCAGTCGGCTTGCTACCGAACAGCGCTGTGAACGGGTGGGTGCGAGAAATGTAGCTATATCTTACAAATGTGAATGAAAAGGTCACGAGAAAACCGAGAGCAGGAGGTGAGGTTTATTTATTTAGCGTTCGAAGGATAGTAGTTAGGCGTCTGATTGCCGGGTCGTCACGCAAGGGGCGCGGGCTCTACCCATGGCTAATTTTCAGTAGCTCGGCCAATAGAGTTGACCTGTTCGCAATAGTACCAAGAACCCAGAACGAACCCGACGACACCTTGTTGAGCTGCAATTGTATCGCACCGCATCGTACAAAACAAAGAGAGGGAAAGTAAGCTTTTCGTGCTGTGGCCAAGGCATCAAGTGGCTTCGCTAGCTAGGCGGTGTGCGAGTTGAGGGAGTCGTCAATCCTGGGTGTCTCTTTTTCACGTGCCGGTTTCTATGATCCTTACGAGGAAATCCCTGTATCGCATAAGGGCAATCCTGGTCCGGACAGAAGAATTTTTCGACAATGAACTGACTGCCATGGATCGGTAGGTGGCGTATAAGCTCTCGAGGGTAGTTAAAGCGCTGCGAACAGTGATCGCATCCATATTTGCGCAGCTGCATCGGGATGTGGCAGCGACGATGGTGTCTCAGATCGCTGGCTGTAGCGCAGGCGACTCCACACCCCGGGTGTGTGCATTGATGAGTGCGCCGCGAAGCCAGATCTGGTTCGCTGCAGGGACGTCGTTCGTCGCGCTGTGAGATACAGCGGCGCAGAGATGCAGGCCGAGTAGCCGACGACACGCTCCGAAGAGGAAGGGTATGCTGGGAGAGCTGAGATGCAATTCGAATGGCGTATGGTGTAGCGTGCTGGTCAACGTTGTCCGGCAAACATATCTGGGGCATGTCTCTATGAACAAAACCAGTATATGCAGTCGCTTCCTGGGGAGAGTGGAGGTAGGGAGAATGGCCGATAGAAATGTCCCCAGTATGGCTTAGATGCCCGGTTGCATGACTGGCAAGCTCGTGCCCATGCGATGCCAGTGCGTCTTGAGCTTGTTCGAACTGAGAACCAGTGCCCATGATTACCTCCTGCTCATCAGGAGGACCAGAGATCGATGGATGTGTTGTATGATCTGCCAGTGGCGATGCATTTGTCGGCGATTCTTGGTCGTGGCCACCGACAGTGCGCTCCAGTACGTCAAGGCCAAGGCCGAAGGAGGGTGACAGGAAGTCCATGGCGCCAGTCAGGAGGATAGTAGCTTCGTTCCACGTGGGCCAATCGTCGAAGGAGTTGTCATTGCCGTAGTCATCATTGGCAGAAGCTAGGGCGACGAAAACAAGGAGGACAACCACAGCAAGAAGTGTGATACACATCCTGTGCGGTCCTCGTTAAATGGCACCGCCGTGCTGGGGTGAGTGTTGACGAGGTTGTTCGGCGTGTTCCGCTGAAGCATTAAGGATCGATAGCTCTGCGTAGAGAAATAGGCGCGGCTTGTGAGAAGCGTCGGGATGTGGTGCCAGACAGTATGCTGTGGCGAGGAGGCGGAGAAATTGTTAGATCACTTACATTCTGAGCAGGAGAATGAAATCTATCTTATACACGTACTGACGACGTGAAGGGGCGACCCCAGCTTGGCAGCGACGGCGGTAGTAAGATATCTGGGTGACTTGCATCTTACCGCTCCGCTGGAGCCTCATGTTGGATGATGACAGTTTGCGGCGGTCTTCTTGCCATGCTTGCTGGTCGCAAAGGTCGGCTCAGTCCTGGCCGGTGGCAGGGTCACTCCGCTCCCGAGCGACAGGAGCGCAAAGTCCGCCACGAGCAGAAACCTACCAAGCGCCGACCGAGGCTGAGACGGAAGCAATCCATGTCAGGGCTCTATGTGAGAAGAGAGATGAGTTTTAGCAATCATGTAGTGACAAGAACATCAAGAAGTCAGCTGGGGCTTGATTCCTCTTGGCGTTCGTGGAGCGACGGCACCAGATTGGGAAGGACGCGTGTCCGTAGCGGCCTACAGTGGCCTCTTTTTGTGTTGCAGCATGTTGGTGATCGTATGTTGTTCTTCTGCCAGCCTCTGCCAGAACTGTCTCGGTTTCGGTGGAAAGGGAAGGCTGATTTTTAAAGCGTGCAGCGCCCTCAAACTTGTCCAGATCGGATACGAGAAAGGGGGGAGTGCGACTGTTCGCTAGACTCGCCATAGGAGAGGCGGAGTGCAGGAGCTGTAATGTACCTTTAATTGAATAATACCCCAGGCTCGGCCGCAATGACGGAGATTTTGTGAATGGCGCACGGGACACCAGCTAGAATCACGCAGCTGAGCATCACTATGTTCATGGCCTCGGCTGGTTCCGCCGCCGAGCTTGACGTACGGTGCATGAGTTCGAGGCGAAGAAGACTTCACAGCGCATGGGTGTTGAGCAGCTTGTACGAGTGCCGGTCTGGGCCCCGTGCGATTGCGGCTGCTGATTTGGGCTGAAGTGCCACGTGGGTGCAGGGTTGTTAGCACACTTCGGGAGGTGATTATCATCGGGTCGGATCGTCCAGGAGCCAATGATTCTGCGAGCGGTTTCATCATAACGACAGAATAAGGGCGTATACATGAATGTATGCACAAGCTGCTCGTCGTAGCCATCCAGAGGCCTCACATCACAGCTAGCGGCGCGTGGGATACCATTACGTGGCCTGCTTGGCGCTGCTGGTCGGACAATTCAGTCGTATGCGGCGGGTACACATATACATGCAGGCGACTTTTGTTGCTGACATCGACAGCTGAGAGGGATATACTGGAGTGACTCACCGCCACGGCTTTCGCACCAGCCACCGCCCAATTGAGAAGCTCCTTACTACTGTAGTACCTGTGGCGTAGTCTCCGTTCTCTCGAACTCGAAACTTGCGTCACCACGAGTTACCTCTTAATAAGTCTATACATAACATCTGCTGACCAGATACCACACTCACATCTCGACTCTTGGCGCCGTCCCGTGCACACCCGGCATGTCGATTGACACGCTGCGACGATAAATATGTTGTCTCGAAGATGTGACGCTGTCGTGGACGCCCACAGCGCCCTTGTACGACATGAGCAAGGCCCCACATGGGCGGCCGATCATACGTGTGATGAAAGTAACATTCGCCCAGTCCATCGCCCAGTCCACCTGTGTGTTGCCGCGACATCTCTGCCTGCTGATGACTTGGCGTGATCAGAGCCTCAATGCTGCATACCAACATCTGACCTCCACATTATCGCAGACAAGGCGTTCGACAGATCCTCATTACACACCAAGACGTCTCAAGCACGCTGCCGACGGAGATGGAATAGATTGCGAGGTAAGCTGATGGGAGCCTCTCTACTTTGAACGCCCACTTCTCTGCTGTGTTGACTCTCACTTATGCGAATTCTTCATGCATATACTGTAGAGCCATTTTGTTGCATTCTTTCTCACTTACTCGAACTGTTGCCCCCTTCATCCACAAGATCTATCCCTCTTCTCCCTTCACTCCGAAAGAAGAACATTCCTCGGACGTCGTATGTTGATGAATGTGTACTGCTTCACACATTAGCTCCATCTCGTCAATCTTCGACCAGACCACTCACCTTGGCAAGTCTCGGCATCGTATCCCCCTGTCCCGTTCTCGAAGTCACATAAACCAGAATCGGCTCTGTCCACACCGGTCTCATTCCAGCTTCCTCCAACTTCTCCCACCATTTCAAAAAACCAGGGAAGTCGACTTCTCTTCCAGCCGGCTCAATTGCCAAGAGAATCTGCACTTGGAACTGTCCGATCGGGAGTGGATCATTCTTGTGCTCTTCCGGTAGACTCGTTATTGTCTCGAACTCCGTGCCATCGATGTCCATTTTCAGCACGTCCTAGTATGAGTGTCCATTCAACCTCATCAGATCTTGGATGGTGTATGTGGGAGGGTCGGTGGTCATGTTATCTGTCTTCCCAGCTACTGCAGACTGCTGGAAATGCGCTCTGGCTTTCTGTTCTGGTGAAAGAGACTTGAATTGACCCTCGAATGCGGCAAGAGTCGCATCGATGCCGTGGACTTGGCAGTCTGTCCGTTGCAGAATTTGCTCCTCGAAGCTGGATTCGTGCAAGCCGCCGATGGAGTAGACGACGCATGGACGCTGGAAGGATATCTTTTCGCAGCGAGACATGCCGCAGGTCCAGAAGCCGCCTTTACCGAGATGACCGACTCGTTCCATTTCGTGCGGGCAGTTGAATGTTGCGGGCTAACACTCTGTCAGCATGGCATGGTCTGGTCGAAGTCTCGGTGAGGTAGATCTACAAAGAAGTTCCAGACTGTGAACGGATCCTTTGAAGATGACTCCGTATCCACTGCAGGCCACCTGTGTAGCAATATCCATTAGTCCTGCGTTTCAGCCAGTACATCGCTCATTACTTCCATATACTTCAAAGGATCCCGGTACGCTATGTACATCTGATGCCTCGCATCAACGCTCTGCTGCCACAGCTGGTCGCATCCCTGCAGCCTCTTGTGCATGTTGTTGTCCGGCAAGGAGGCCTTCAGCGCTCTGAGCTCGGTCGTGACGTCCTCTCTGTGGGAACCGATCATCTGGACGGCGATAATGACCAGCATTATGGCGCCGCTGCTGAAGAAGCATTTGAAAAGGGACGTAGTTATCGCCATGGCGCCGCCAATGAGCAACATGTTTGCAGCATTGTGTTGGTGGGAGAAAGACTTAGTCTGGAGACGTGGATTTTGAAGGATTGAAGCCTGGTAGGATATCCCTTGCCACGAAGCACCATCCCTTGCATCACTTCATAATCCTCTTCACGTCAGCACAACTTCTTCCCAAGGTATCTCTCCGTACGCCATCGACGCAATCCGGAGGACGAATCCCACTCCTTCTCGTTCATACATCGGAATTCCTTTCTTCTTCCCACCAGTCATGATTTCAGCTATCCCTTCGCCTTGCCTCCCGAAGATCACATTGAAGAAGTCATGGTTCATGTCGTATGGTAAAGTCTCGATGTACTCTCCAATGAGCTCGTCTCGCTCGGCATATGCAGTGGCAGTGTATATGGCAGCTATGAGTCCTGTTTGGTGATATGTGTTCAGATCACCATGGAAGGTGACTGAGACAATGGCAAGCTTCGCGGATGCTCCTTATGGTGTTCGCGCTGGCTGGCAGTCGAAGAGAAGCCTCACGAGGTCGCACACTCAGCCTGCTGGGTCGAGGAAGCTGAATGTGGACGGTCTCATCAAATCCTAGAGACAGAGCGTATCTAGTTCAAGATGAAAACAGCAGGTGACGTCCTCAGCCGCGTATGGCGGAGATCTTGACAGCGACGAGACTGTCTACTTCGATCAAACGAGTTGGGCCTTTTCCCTGTGAGACGTGATCAAAGAGAGAGAGGTGAGAGAGTACAGAAAAGCCAGAGCATCTCATGTGCGATATACTTTTCCAGTACATAGCAGCAAAACGATAAATTTAATCTTCCACGCAAAAAGAAGGTGGGAAGAGTGAGATCCTCTACAAGCAATAAAAGCAACGCAACAAGATGCATCGCATCGCATCAAGTCCGACCCTGCTGACTTACCAGATCGCCAGTCACGTTCCAATGCATATGTATATGCGAGGACTGCGACCATGGAGCACGAAGTGGCCAACTTCATCTGTCCATTTGGCCGATCATTCAGTGTTGACCACGTTAATGTCACCGTCTGGCACCCCACTCTCGAGGTACGCGGGAACACAGGCGGTTTGTGCGTCGCCACCGGTAGGGATCTCCATGCCTGCGCAATCAGCACCCACAAAGGTGCCTTGTACGCATTGAGATATAGGAGAGAAGGTCATATAGCCTGACTGTCCTTGCGAGTAAGTGCACGAGCCCGACACATCCTCGGAGATTGACTGTTCCCAAGTGGCGTTATAGGAGAAGGAAACACTCTCAGACCTAAATTTTTATCAGATGGGAAGTGCAGGATAGCGATCGACAGAAACATACACGATGTCGAAGAGCCCAGCTTCTGTAGTCTCGCTGACACCGAACGTCTGCGAGAAGCTGATCTCGACCGTGCCTTCCTACATCTCCATACACGACTCTTGCGACGCCTGGAATGTGTTGGAAACCTTGTATGGATTACCGGCTTGTTTATACGTCATCTAAGCTGTGTTAACTGCTATGATCATACACAACGGGACTTGATGCCACATACCACATTGTCCGCCTGTGTGACCGCTGTGAAGCTGCAGTCGCTGCGCTTGGCTATCGGAGCTGAAGACAGTGGGGAGCGGTTCTTCAAATGTGCAATGTCGGGTTTAGTTGCTGTCGCTTTGCTAGTAGCCTTCGTGCTGACCTCGAGCGCTTCTACGGCCTCACGAATCGTCCGCTTGTCTGGAACGGTTCCGCACTGTGTCTGACAGTCCTCGCCCTAATAAATTGTCAGTGTGGACGATTAAGTGGGTCTGTTGACGTACACAGCAGTCCCATGCGTAGAATGGGGACGGAATCTGCTCTTGCGTGCATGCACCAGAGTTGTGCTGGAGTATGACACATTCACCACATGGTGGGCTTTTTGCATCACTGCTCCTCTGTCCGATGACAAGGGCACAACCATCGGCTTGCTCCGTCTAAAGGTTGATATACGCGGTGTACAAGTTGGAGTTGTTTCCCGACGTCTGACACCCAGAATCTGACAGGAAGGTCTCGCTGCCCGTGGCACTGTCCGACGTGATAGTGTCATAGTAACCTGCATGGTCGCAGCTGACATCTAGAAAGAGGAGGGCTGTGCTAGCACATGCGAGCTTCGTGATGGCCGCGGTGGTGAGGAGGATGGAGGCTTGAGTGATAGGAGTCATTGTCGTTGCGGGTTACTCAAGGGTGTGATCGGTGAAAGGTCGAAAGTGAGGTTGATAGCTTGATGATAGTTTTGGATGTCAGTGAAGAGCCAAGCCCCTATGAAAATTGCTGAAATTTTCCTGCTTCCTGAACGCTCGGCCTCTCGGCTACGCTTTTGGGCCCTTGGCACATTTTCGATGTGGCTGTTGCACGGGGTTGAGGAGATCGTTTGCGCGATTTCTAGCCAATTCTTGACAGCGTGAAATCAGTAGCTGCCCAGTGGAGCCGCTCGATACCTCATTTGGCTTCAGTCAACGCCAAGTACTCTAGAAGTCGCAGGCGCGCACTGACAGGACGAGGATCATTCCTCCCTGACCTTCAGCACAGTGCTGCAGGCGGTATCGATGTCACATCGCTTAGTGCTCGTTGAATTCAGCGCAGAGAAAGAGACCCGTCCAACAAGATCTGTGCCGTAGATACCGTCAGGTTTAGCAAGCAGATGGTTGGCCTCAAGATTGATGGTGTAGTTGACCAATGATAGCCGATCAAGCCAATCAAACTAGTTGGGGCACGAAGGCCATGAAGTCCAGAGATATTCATTGGAAGAGTGAGTGGACGCTACGGTTCCGGTTCGGACAACATGAAGTTTCAGGCCTATGCTCTGGCAACTTCACTGGATACCGTCGAAGCTCAATTGGTCGACGGTGTGACTTGTCTAAGCAGATCAACTTGTCGAGCATTAGCGACAGTCCTGACTAAGGCAGACCGGCTCTCTACTAGCCGCTCAAATCATCGTGATCTTGGGACCATCAAATCTCTCGATATGAGAGAGGTGGTCAGGCTGAGCACGAGGGCGCGGTAAGGACCAAAATGTCAGGAACAGTTGTGGATCGAGCGGCTGTCCATAGCTTGAGAGCCACGCCGAGATATCGTGGTCGTCGCTATCGTTCCTTTGTAGAGATGGTCTGCTTTTCCATCGAGAATTTCGCTACTTGTCCTCATTGTCGCTGGCAGGCCGACACGTGCAAGACTCCTCTCTCTTCTCTTCGGAGTACGGGCACAATTTCTCCAGACTGCGTGTGATGCGCCACTAGTTCTGCTTGGCTTGACATGTGCACTCACGTCGATATCCGGCCAACAGAACTCTAGCTTGATCTTCGAGGTCGCGAAGGAATAGTGCATTTCACATGTGGCACAGCATACAGCCGCCTCAGCGAAGAGGAGAAGCGATAAGGACATTCCGAGGGAATCTTTGCGCTGTCCACCTTCGGGTTTAACATCAAGCTTGTACGCGAGTAACGTTCTGCATAAGGCACGATTCGTGCTCTCAGTTAGCAAAAGCTTTCGCATAATGCGTATATCTTGAATATCTTTCGGCAAAGGAAGGCGGCGAAGCAACATACTAGTCAAGAAGGTGCAAGGCGGCTCCAGTTCGTTGTGCCGCACCACCTAGTGGACAGTGACATATGCAAAGACAGACTATGTCCAATTTCTTAAGAGTGTTGTTTAGACAGACTTTTTCAGCCGCGCGGCGTGGACTTGTTATGCACCAATTTGAAAGCTCGATCTTAAAGCTTAGCGTTAGATTGGAAAATGCGGGAGGCTGGATAAGGAGCTTTAGACGCTTATAAGCGCGCTTTGCATGTGTTTACTGTGGCACCGTCAAGAAGCGCCTACAGCATTCCATAGATACACAGCCGCCTCCCCATTGACTTCAACAGATCCTTCAACGGCATGTAATGCACACAACGCTACCACCCAGGCTAGCGTTAGTCTATACATTCTTTCACTAATTCAATCTGAGTCCAGTGCTTCTAGCTGTGCTTTAAGGCCTCTGACTAGCTGGAATCGAGCTTGGGGCTGTTGGCATATGCTTTCATAGCGTCAACGCGCTCACGACACTACATCGACGGAGGGATTCACGGAACCTTTCGGTAGCGGCGTCGGAGTAAGCTTCTTCGCCTTATAGGCAGCGAGCTGAAGCTCACCTTGGCGTCGTCTTCGCAACCAGTGGTTGTCGTGCGTTCCATGCTTTCTGTAAGTCCGCTAAGACGAGCGAAGTACAACACATTCTATTAAGAGGGCGGTCTAGCCAAACGAGGCGCTCCTCTTGTCTACAGGCCAACAATCTGTGAAAGATCTTGCCGATCACGTACTAAGAAGAACGTAGGAAATAGTACCTAAGGTGTTTAAAAAAGTATATAACAAGAGTATACTATCCCGAAGCATTTTGTATAAACAAAACAAATGAATGTCTTTCCTCTACCTGAAAATCCCTACTTCTTCATGTAAGACATTCCCCCGCTATCTAGGCTCCGGCTGTTTCGGCCACGTCCTGAATCGCTACACGAGCCCAGACAAGAGTTCCTCTAGCACGCTCCCACGGTCCACATGTACGACGCCGCCTCAGCGGTCCCGCCCGCCCCAGTCGATTCCACAGTGAGCGCGTACATCACGCCGTCAATGCTAACGTCCTCGAATTGTTGGGTGCTGTTAGCGACACTCGTATCACAATATCCCGTAGCTCATGCAGTCAGACAAGAGGGCCCGCCGGCTGTGTGGTCTCCATCGTGCTGGGTGAATTCAACATATTGGGCTTGGTTGGCTTGAAAGCATCCTGTAACATGCGAAAGGTGTGAGGTTAGTAGCTATCTTGAACGCGAATGCCTCTTCCCACTTGAGCTTACCATCGTTCGAGATGTCGAAGCTGGGATTGTCCGCGTCGTTGTCAGGAGTGTAGAAAGTCGCATACATATCAAATGCAAGGGCCTTAGAAGCCACGAGGACCGGTGCAAGAAAGACTGGCTTGTACATCTTAGTCGAGGCTTTTGTCGAGGCGTGAAAGTCGTTGAAAGTCGATATAGTCTCGTCTCTTGCTAGTGGACGTAGTCGATAAAATGAGAGTAAGAGAGAGGTTCGACTAGAGGCTTTTATACGCTGCTATTTACCACTACAAGAAGCAAATAGGACTCGAAGTATCTGAACCACTATCGATACACCTATCGCACAATGCTCTGCGACCAGTCGTCCTCCGCTGTTCGTCTATACTAACAGGAAAGATACGACAACGAGCAAGACTACATGCTTGGCTTCCCGAAGTCGAGCATTCCAATGGCTAGCATCTCGAAGGTTGGCGTCGTGAAGGCTGGCGTGCTTCCAATCTCAGTTGGCTTTCCTGCATATCCGACGGCAGCACTGCGTCGGTGTACTCCAAGAACAGGATAACACTTACCGATCAACGAAGGACAGTAGTCCTACGCCATGCTAGATAATCATACTATACGCTGATCTAATGACTGCAGTGCAGGAATTGAAGAGCAATGACAGGCGCAGAAAGCAGTGGCATTAATCAAGGCCATTGCAATTGTAGCTATCTATGAGTACACCTGCATGCTCCTAGTGTGAGAGCTCTTCGCATCCCATCAACCCTCGGTATCGTCCCCCATCCACGCCCTACTAGTTCAGAATCGCAACGCATCAAAATAGCTATCATGAAGGTAGTAGCAGCATCGATTCCGTTTGCTGCGGCTTTTGTGGTCACCACACGGGCCGCTGATCTCGTGTTCGCTACTGGGGTATACCTGTTCTTAATTGTTTTGCCTACATGTAAGCTGATGCAGTAGAAGACCGAATGCACTGGCGAAGCCCTTTACGGTGGCCGGAACTACACCGCAAGCAAATGTGTCGATCTTAGCAACCACGAAGCCGCTCTGTCCGTGCTTGTTGCCCGTGTGGGTCCTGCACAGGAGGTTACCTTCTACTCTGATGCAGCCTGTCAAGATGCCGTCCATTCGACGTCTCAGGACACATGCTATACGGACCCATATGGTGCCATTGCCAGCTTCATCGTCTCAACCGACAATTCCCTCAAGAAAGAGCTTGTCGTCGCCTCAGATATCAAGCTATCGAACCACACAGACCTGGCTGACCGAAATCCTCACGAAGTAATCGACTTCTCCCGGTCCCTAGGGCTCATCGCCGTCGGACTCGGGATTGCGGTCGTCGCTGCAAGCGTTCCTCTCGCAACTGCCTTTGTGACGGTTGGCTCATGCATCGAAACGGGCGGCGAGGCACTGCCAGTTTCGTATTGTGTTGTCGGAGCATACGCCACGGTCATGACAATTGCGCTGCCGGTCATCTATGCGAGGTATGGTACCGAGATCATGCGCAGTGCCACTCTTCCAGGAAACCCTCAAGGTCGTAAGACACGGCGAGAACTCCTGAACTCATCTAACCACGAGTATATGTTGCAACTGATGAACATCACATCTTTGCATGGGGGCTATGTTGGATCTATGGAGCGAAAGAATCAATATGGTGAGATGACTAGAAGCCCGCTGTTCGAGGTAGGCGTCGGCAACTCGACTTGGCATATGGCGGCGTTTATAGACCCTGAGTGGGGACAGTTCACTCATCACATCCATCAGCCATCTCAGACCAAGATTGCGAAGCGATCAGAGACCTTGAACACTAGCAGCCCGCCTTCGAGCACAGGTTAGCAGGACATCATATGGACTAGCAGTGATTAAGGCATTGACTATGGTACACTCCGACCGAGCGACTTTGGTGCAAACGAGCCATCTGCTGACGATGCGTCAGGGGTCTGCAGCTATGGCGGTACCTACGATGTATGGGACACCACCGCCGATGCGACGAACTATGATCAGAGTCACGATCAGATCAGCTGCAGCCAGTCACTCACCGCCCTTGAACAGGCGCAAGACGCTTCCGTTGATGTCCAGAATACGGCGGGAATTTTTATCGGTGAGCTCAATGACACGTCTTGAAGCCCGAAATTGACGTCCTTTGGGCAGGCACTGTCGAGATTATCTTCGCGAGTGGTAGTCAAAGCTACAACGCTCCGAACTGTATCACACAAGCGATCACGGCAGTTGAGAGTTGTGCAGTTTCCTGAGGTCGTCACAAGCAGGGCACAACTGACGACGGGGAGCAAACAAGCACGAAGAAGAGAAGCAAATTTATTGATTGTTGCCTATAGAACGATTCATCGCCGAACGCTAACACTCATTTAAACAGGATAGAAGAGCTGAAGGACCGATTGTGTCCTTCATTGCCGGGCATAGACACTCATGACAAATGCAGAGAACATTGTGTAGATTTTGCCTCTCCTGAGACAGACCAAGGAAAAAGAAGTCACGTCAATGTCCTTCTCTCGACCAGATCTACTGCGAGATTTTGTACATTCGACTTATATACATAGTAGTCAAGCTGTTCACGCAGAAGGTGCAAAGATCCGTATCAACCATCTTTCCGGAAAAGATCCCTTGTCAACCGCGAATAGATATACTACCTTCACCATTCCCTTCGCGACACTGACTAAATGCTTGCAAGCTTCCCAACTGTTCTCATTTGGGATGTTCATGCGCGTCAGCTGATGTTCATCCTTCTTGTCATCGACATCTACCAAAAGATAGATCTCGGTCGCGAATCCTTTCCCTCCATTCTCCTTCCTGCATGCCTCAGTATTGATATTGAAGGCGGTCTGAATGCTTGCGCAAGCAAAGTCGTGCAATTCGGCCAGGTTCATGGTCTCGATTGATATCAGTCCCTCGCAGTGAATCCGATCGGGATCTGTTCTAGCCCAGGCGATCTTGGGTCCCTTGTCGTCGAAGGAATGGAGTAGAAATCCGTGACGAATGCTAAGATTGACAGCCGGCGCCATCTTTCGTGATTGTCGAGGTCGCGTGATTCGAGTACTCTCTGAGATATGCGTCTGCAGAAGCTGCTTGTTGGTTTGTGGCGACTCGAGTCGGAATGTTGGAAGTGCTGATGAAGGTAGAGAACTACGTGGAACTTGCTGTCACGAACGCAGACTTCCATAACTGTGTGGCCTTTTCGGGGCTCTTCAATGCAGGATGACGATCGTCCTGGTGCGAGCGAGTCCACTCGTGTCCGTCAATTCAGCACACAGCAACCAATTTAGTCGAAGGACAGGATCATAAGCTTCTGACCTCTGTAAGGCACAGCAGGCGCTACTTGACCCCACTGTGTTGACTGGGCACCCATGTCCTCCAAGATCGACCTCCATAGGACACTAGAATGGGCATGCGACGGAGGGAGGTTCAAATCGCGCTGGACGAAATTAGGTTGTCTCTACTCTGCAAGTGACGTTTCGGCTAAGCTTTGCCAAGGTAGAGATTTACGTCCTTCATCAAGGTCGTGGTGGTTGCGAACTTCCACACACACGTAATCTCTTCCATCCGCTTTGATCAATTATGCTCTGCAAAGCGACTGCGCAGAGTACACCTCGACGAGAGCAGGACGAGAAAAACTGCCTTTGGAGATGCTGAGCAACGAGGAGTCTGCAGGTTTGGATTGACGTCTGCAGCGTTGCAGAAATGCCTCAAGAGCGACACTGCCTAAAGTCTGGTACTAACTACAGCCGCTGTACGGCACAGCACAAAACTTCCACCACTTGAGCAAGCAAGGGGAACAGGATCATCGATTTGTTCCGCAATCTTGGTAGCGAGTCACAGAAGCCTGGGTTGGATCCCATCACGAAGCGGCGCGGTTCGCACGCATGTCTGAGGCACCGACTTGGTTTTGTACAGGCTATTGCTCTATCTTGGACGATTAGTGAGGTTGACGAATGACCGTATTGAGCTGTCCCAACCGCGGTGTGAGCCGTCGATATCACTTGGCACACTGTAGAAGATCTCAAGAGTGAGATTATCAGGAAGGACTATCCTCTAATATCACTGCTCCAAAGCCTGGCAAGTCGAAATGGAAGCTATCGAGGTTCCAATCACTCCTAGAGAGTACATTCGCTTGCGGCTACCTACGCGCCGTCGCCGGATTGCTGTCCGATCCCGTCGCTTAGATCAAAAGAGGATGAGAAGACTTCAAGGTGGATTGAGGATAGTCGCCAATTGCGCCTGATCGTTCCGCGGACCGTGCATCCCTACAACGTACCGGCAGACTTACGTGCTTAGACAAAGTCTGACCGAACTATTCTGGTGTCTGTCAAACTTGCGTCGAAAGTTTGCTGCGCCGCGTTGGGGAGGTTTTCGATATAGCTTCTGCCGTTCATTCTGTAATTGCCAAGCCACTGATGTTCGACAGCATGACTGCCCCAATACGCTATCAGCCGCTCAACTTCACGGACATGATCATAAGAGACCTGGACTCTGATCCGAACGACAAGGTCATCGATCAGTGCCTAGCACCCCAGGCCGGAATTTATGCATACGAACCAAATAGTGCGAGACGATCACTCCCAAAGTACGATGCCTGAAGAATACTGACGATGAGATCATAGCATACAACAGTATCGGTGTAACATCTCAGCGGATATTACCCCAGATATCATCCTGGCAGCCTGTCCACGTTTGTAATCATCACACCGCACCACAATACTCGTCCCCACGAATGGACACCTGTCCTGAACTCGCTCTGTTCGAACAATCATCAGCACAGCAGTCGCATGGCAGTCCGACATATACATACATGATTGCAACACTTCCCTGAGTGGATCATTGCTCCCAATAGACCTACCCTTGCAGATTGACCCCGAGCTACCATACTTCCCACATTGACAGGCATCACCCGGGATATCATCCATTCAACCGACTTCAGATCTACACAACTTTCCGCGGCAAGTCTCGCCTGCTTGACCAAGCAACACTGTACTTGAGTGCATTTCGAATCAGGAACACCACAGCCCCAAGCGCGATACCGTCGACCGTCGACCGCAATGTCTGAAGCATGGATGCCGAGGGCGACGTTTCAGTCCGCTCGAGAACTAATGTCGGCACTGTCGGGAGAAAAGCGCTGCAAAGCGATCTACATGCGCATTCTGCGAGGCGACTTTCACCCGCGCAAGTAATCGCAAGAACCATCTCGCGTTGGGGAAATGCAAAGTTGTGCAAAAACTTGGGGAACAAGTGATGCATGACGATTTTCTCGAGGATCAGCGTCATGAGAGCAGCGGTTGAGGGCATCAAGAGCACTCCTACATAACAGAAAGGCAGATTTTCGCTGGGAAAGAATACATCAAAGAAATGAATCGTAGCTTCTCCTAATTCCGATCTTAATATCGACACATGTATAGGCAGTCCATGGTAGGTAATGTCTGACTGACGGCAGGTGTCGACGTGACTGGAGGTCAAGGTCTCGAGAGTGTCGCATGGCCGACCAAAATCTTGCATGTATGTTCCTTTCGAGATACCACAGGCTGCCACCTGCGGAGCCGCTCGAATCGCAGGACGTTGTGGACTACACCATCGCGCATCCACCGTTTGTGTCATTCAAGCTCCCTTTCGCAGCCTCAGCGATTGAAATCGAGCCTTGTACAAGAGGGTTTTCCATGATCGTACTTCTCTTGAGGATGCCGAACGATACCAGGTACTGGAACGCTCTGCACAGAACGAAGGGGATGCGCTCCGTCGAGCATACACTGGTCTCACGTACGAAGGTAACATTACCCTGACGTTTCAAGAATGCGACATCGTCGGCAGAGCGGCTGAAGCTCGTGCGCTGTGAAAATTCCAGCGCAAGGTCTTGCTCTATGCTGATGAAGCAGCACCTTGTTCATTGAAGATGGTGGGACCCTTTTCTTGGGCCACAGAGGTGGGTCAGGCCCTGTATGAATCGACACCGAAGGGAGCTCCGAGCGTGAAGTTGACCATCTTCCCGATCGTGCTGATGCTGTTCGCGAGGTGGTGTAGCAAGATCCTGAGCCACAAACGCAAGCCCAGATTCAGCAACCCTGGACATCTTGCCGCTGCCATCCGAAATGCAGAGTTTCCTCAACCAAGCCGGCAGTGCTGTGAGTGGAATCGAGCCTCCTTCGATCCATCGCGATTGAACTGCTGCCTTCGAGCCGTGAAAGGCCATTGCTTAATCGGTCGGTCGAGAGCGACGCATTCATGGTAGGTCGCAGTGCATCGCGCCCATCGAGTCCGTCCTATCAGGTCTGCCGGAATTTGTGAAGAGTCCCAGCGGAGCAGAGGTCTTCCTTCAAGCTGGTTCTGTACCCGCATAAACAAAATTTCTGCAGCCGGCGACTTGCCATTGAAATTGAAGAATAGCATGACCGGAAGGACTGCGGCTGTCAAGCTGTTCCTGGAGTTTAGTACCGCATCGGATGCATAGGCCTCATTGTTGGAGATGCCGCACACACCTAGAAGTGCTTAGCAGCATAGCTGTAGCAGTGAGATCGAGTTCTCGGCGAACCAGCTGAGGAGTAGGGTCTGTGAGATTGGCCTGGAATGGAGCAAAGTTCTTGGCATCAGAGCGGGAAGTTTCTCAGATTGTGGTCCGATGTAGCCTATTGGAAGCTCGTCAAACATGACCACAACAAATGCGATGCCGCGGAAGAAAATCCTGCTAAGCGGGTGAGGAAGGCCTCGGCGCAAGGTGAGCCAGGATCTCCACGTCCGCCGATGGGGACAGGACGCTCAGCCGGCCCGAATCGCAATATACGGCAGCAAGTATTCGCGAACGTCCGATGCCACGACCTCAGCGAATATGTGGACGTGATGGTGGAGATGTTTTGACATTGGGAAGAATTGACCTCGAGGCCGATTCAACGCAAGGTTGACCAATGAGTATGTCCCCCAGCCTTGGGTCCAGCGCCATCTACCCACTCTCCAACACCCTCTTCGCATTGTCAATGATCTTCTTAAGCTCCCCAGTGCTCTTCTCGACAATCTTCTCCATCTGCATCCCAGCTTTCTTCAGGTCGTCCGGCCTCGCACTCTTGCTCAACTGCAATGCTCTCAGCTTCTTCTGTTGCTTCCCTCGTGCATCTCTTGTAGCCATTCCTGCCTTTTCTCCTGCTTTGCTTGCTTCCGCGATCACGGCCTTGCGAGAATCTGCCGTAGGTGGAGGGATGTTGAGGACTAGCATGAGAGGATTGATGCCTGTGGGATCTGGTTGTGGTGTGAGGGATATCGACGATCCTTGGATTGATGAGGAGACTGGTTTCACATACTGCACGCAAGTGTCAGCTGAGCCTACTTAGTCAATATGCATGACTCTTACATCTTTTTCTCCCACCAAAATCTGTACCGTTCGTCCCTTCGGTATCACTTGAGCCACGTCACTCAGCTTCGCAGTCTGGTTAGAGCTCTTGTCTAGCTGTACACGCAGATTCTCCACGACTTCTGGATTGAAGCGACCCCCTGCGCGGAGCTTGGAAAGACCATTCTTCAGCTTTTCGATGGCATTCGCAAGGTCGGATTCGAGGACTGAGAAGTCGAATGGATCATCGTTGCTGGTGTTGTCATCGCTAGACTCGGAAGACGATGGCTTCTCTTCTCGGGCTACCTTGTGGGCTTTGGCGCCTTTTCGGCAATGCGATGGCGAAGACGAGAAGGGCCGATGAAGGGATGGTTTGGGTGTGGATGTCCAGGCTATAGTTGACAATCTATTGGAGCTCTGGCGGCTCCTGTTTTTCTGTCAGCCGATGGTGGGGTCGTGTTCATGGAGACAAACTGACAAGAATCTTGCGCGTGAGGAAAGTAGTCGTCTAGAGAGACAAACAGCGCTTTCAGCTGCCACAGCGACGCTCATCTTGCGTTATGGAACAGGCGGAGCATTCACTGCGTGGAATGTTCCCAGATGTACTGTAGGTAGGGTTACCCGGTAGATTCTCGGCGGGTCGCGTGAGGGAGGCGCGACCTCCACCTTCGACCTCCACCTTCACCTGCCAGTCACATCTTCTTTCAGACGCACTTTTGTCGCAACTTCTCTCGAACATCGCTCGCACATCGACATCCCCGCTCGAAGCTCCCTCGCACCTGTTCAGTCACCGCCAACACACTGTAGCCGTCTGCAGGCACCCGGAGGCTCCACCATCCTCGATTGTCACCGCAAACGGACGTGCCAGTCCACTGGCAAAAATGGCACCAATGGACGCGAAACAACTGACCGAGATTGGAAAGCAAATCGGCAAGACTATGGAGTCCGGCGATCCATCCTCCACCATCCTCACCATCCTCGCACCCCTCGAGAACTTCAAAGCCACCGAGGATCTCTTGCGCCAGTCCAAGATCGGCGTGGCAGTTACCAAATTACGGCAGAACAAGGATCCGCAGGTCAGCGAGCTTGCATCGAGGTTGGTGAATCGCTGGAAGTCGGAGGTCTCCCTCAACAAGAAGAAGCGACCGGAGGGAAGTCCTGCACCGAGCAACAAGGCTGTCAACGGTGCGCAAGCAAACGGACGAGGTAGTGCGACCGCGAGCCCGGCGCCCCAGCCACCGAAGATGGAGGTCAAGAAAGAGCAGCGCAAGAGCACAGTCGATCCAGAGAAGCGAAATACGAACACAGATGGCATCAACAACAAGGTCACGGGTAACCCACAGCGAGATGGCTGCGTGAAGCTCATGTACGACGGCATTGCCTTCATGTCAGAAGAGTCGCCCGATGCCATCTTCGAGGTTGCGCAAAAGGTGGAGGCTGTCGCTTTCTCACACTTCAAGAACGAGACGAATGCGGAGTACAAGGCCAAGATGCGAAGTCTGTTCCAGAACCTCAAGATGAAGGGAAATGCCCTGCTGCGCAAGGATGTCTTCACCGGCAAGACTGCTCCTTTGCGTTTCGTGACGATGACTTCGGAGGAGCTCAAGTCGGAGGAGCAACGACAGCAGGATGCACAGATCGACAAGGAAAACATGAACAAGGCTATGACCGCACAACCCAGCAAAGCCATTTCCGAGACGTGAGTACTTTTGTTGGTGTTGAGAAGATGGCGAGACTGACTTTGATGGTCACAGCATGCAATGCGGCAAGTGCAAGCAGCACAAGGTTTCCTACAGCCAGGCTCAGACTCGCTCCGCCGATGAGCCCCTCACTACTTTCTGCGAGTGTGTCAATTGCGGCCACAGATGGAAGTGTAAGTCTGGAATCATCGTGCCCCCCGCTCCGAAACCGCGCTGACTTCATATACAGTCTCTTGAGCTGCTCTTGCATTCTTCATTTCGACTAGCGAGGCGTAACGAGAGGGTGGCGTAATATCATGGTTGGGAACCGGCGGAGGCACTCTTCTCGGACGTGCCAACGAAGCTACGAAACAAATCCACTTTTCAGGAAACGATAATTTGTCCCGTGAACCTGAGCAGTATCGCTTACATGATTTCATTCCAATTTTAAATACATTTCATGGGCGCCTCATGAAATCAAACGGTCGCCACCTTGAATCCTACTCCGCAGCTCCTTGCCACCCAATCTCAATCTTGCATTAACACTCTTAATGACTGCGATCACGACGCCAAAGGTACACAACGAGTCGCTGACGAACACGTGTCTACTTCACGATAACTTTGTCGCATCATTTTCGTTCGATGGTATTCTGTAAGGCCTAAGGCTGCAGCGGCATACGCGGCTTCCCTCTCCATTCGCCATCACGACTTTACTTCACTTCTTGTTCTTGCATTACTGAGTATCAAGTTGCGAGTCCTGCGTATTGGTTGCATGTTTGCTCTTATTGAGCTTGATGGGTGACTGACGAAGAAAGCGTCGACCACTTATTGAAGAAATCAATTTTCTCGCTGACAGCCATCATCGGCGCCATGTCCTGGCATCCAGGCGGTCCTCTTGGCAACTCACATGCTGGAGCAGGCTTCTCTGGCCGCAACAGGCAGACCTCTAATGGAGGTCCCTCAGGTGTCCAGAGGTCTTCAGCCTCCCAGCTCAGAGAAGCAGAGCCAATGTTCAGCACATACGAGCATTTACAAGGTCTTTCGCGCGGCGACGCAGCGCTTACTATGCTCCGCAAAGTCGCCTCCACAGTCAAGCCAATCATGCGAAAGCGAGGTTGGCGAGTTCAGGTCCTTGCTGAATTTCTACCACCAGAGCAGAATCTCCTGGGACTCAATATCAACAAGGGCTACAAGATCTGCGTGCGTCTGAGGTATCATAACAATCCGGACCTTTTCTTGCCACTGGAAGAGGTCATCGACACGATGCTACACGAACTGAGTCATATCATCTGGGGTGAGCACGACTCTAACTTCCATAAGCTATGGGATGAGCTCCGTGACGAACACGAAGCGCTGGTACGAAAGGGATACACTGGCGAAGGCTTCCTGGGGTCTGGTAATCGACTTGGTGGCAGTAGCGGCCAACGACAAATTCCTCTCCACGAAATGCGTCAACGAGCTCGTGCCAGTGCAGAAAAGCGAAAAGCGCAAGGCACTCTCGGCTCAGGCTCTGGTCAGAGACTGGGAGGCACACCAATTCATCTGCAGAGTGGCGATATTAGAAGCGTAATCGCAGATCAAGTCACACGACGCAATACCATCAACAAGGGTTGTGGATCTGGACGCAAGGATGCGGAGAAGTTGTCGCTGCAGAATACTTTCAAGACCAAGGCGGAGGAGGACGATGCGAACAACAGGGCCATCGCACAAGCTCTCGAAGAATTGATGGAAGAGGAGGAGCTGGGAAAGCTCAATGGCACTTTCAAGGGCTCTTCTGGTGAAGGTCTGGCATGGAGTCCAGAGATGGGATTGTACGATGCTGGCAGTGTGCCATCAGTGCCAAGTGAAGAGGAGCAGTTGAAATGGGCCATGCAAGACAGTGTTCAGACAGATCCTCTGCTGCCACCTACGACGTCAGCGAACCTGCACAAACCCATATCGGCGCCTGCGATACCATTGACATCGAAACCACCATTTGATAAGGCGCACAACGAGTACCCGCCACAAGCTCAACGGATCAAGCACGAAATGCTGCAGAATAACGTCGACGTCATTGACCTCACAACCATGCCGGAGCCTGAGAATAACGTATCTAGCGATCAGTGGGCATGCGAGATCTGCACGCTGGTCAATCCGCTGCAGCATCTTCAATGCGGCGCCTGTGGCGTTGAGAGGCCGGAATCGACGTTCGGGTCCAAGAAGGCCTCGTCTTCGAAACCGCAGGTCAAGAGAAAAGTGTCCTCGAGACAGCATCAGGACATGCCTTCGAAGAGAGACGTTCAGAACGAGACCTTGGGCTGGACTTGTGGCAATTGTCGAGCTTTCATGGAGCACAAGTGGTGGACTTGTTCGGCATGTGGTCAGATAAAGGTGTCGTCGTAAGGGACGAGGGGGAGAAGTGTAGCTACCGCTACCGTGCACCTCACAAGTATGAAGTAGGCGACTATCGCTACCTAATTTTACGTATATAGCGTTGTCGTCTTAGTAGGAATCTTTATACCTTAGGCTCGACTCTTATAGACGTCGTTCCTCCTTAAGAGAGGATCTAAGTTTAGAGTAGAGTAGTATATATAAACTTTTAGGTATATAACACCTATCTATACCTAAATCTTTCTATTATAAAATATAGTTCTAGTATAATAGTAATAGTATATATTAAATCTATATAATAGCTCTAGAGTATTAATTATATAATAGAAGAGTAGGGAGCTATATATATTTTTAGATCCTATCTATAATCTCGTAACTAACTTATAGTAAGTTATTTAAATAGCCTAATTAATATATATACTAAAGTATATACTAAATAATAGGTTTATTTAAATAAGAAACCTTAAGTTACTTAATATTCTTCTAGTTAGATTAGGCTAGAATTAAAGGGTATTATTTATTATATAAATCTATCTATATACCCTATTATTAGTTTATTAAATAAACGTTATAGTTATATAGAATATGTTATTATCTTAAGAAGGTCCTAGGTTAGGGTATTATAGGCTAAGCCTAGTAGAGCTAGCTATTTAGCTAATCTCGTAAGAGAAAGACTCTAGACTAGTAAATATATAAGAATAGCTATATAGGATAAGGAATATATAACTAAGTAGACTAAGTAGACTAAATAGCGATATTTTATTATATATATAGATATATAGGAGAATAACCCTTATAGTATATTCTTAACTTAAGTTATAATCTAATTTTTAGAAACTATAACTAAGAACTACCTTACCTCTATAACCTTTAGTTAATCTATATTTAGTATTTATAGTTCCTTATTCTAGTATTACTCGATACTTTTACTAGTATAACCTACGTAATACTTTCCCTCTTAGGCTCTACCTCTAAGATTAGGTTATAATACTTTAAGAACCTTAACGAAGATATCTATTATTAGAAGACTAACTAGGACTTCTACCTCTAGTAATCTAAGAGAAAGGGTAACTACCTCTTAACTACTACTAGACTATATAGACTATAACGCTAAGTCTAGCGACGACGACGATAATAATAATAGTAGATAGAATAATTAATTTAAGTCTTAGAAGCTAGCTATACCTAATACTTTTAGAGGAAAATAATCTAACCTCGAAACCTAGCTTAACTAAATCGATATATATATTATATTTAATAAAATTCTAGCTAATAAGTAGACCTTATTTATAGCTTCTTACCTTAGAGGAGATACTAAATATTAGTTTAAACTATATATATAGATTTACCTTAAGTTAATAGAAGAAACTAACCTACTTAATATATTTAGGATCTACTTAACTTTTAAGTCTAAGTTAATAAAGCTCTTTAGGATATCGGATAAAATTAGTTAAGTAATAAGGGTTATTATAAGGGCTAGTTATATAGTAAGGGTATACTATTACGATATAGTAGGGGTATAGTAGTATAAGAAGGTAGGGTCTCCTTTATATATTAGAATAATCCTAAAGATCTCTCTATACGTTCTATATCCTATTTACTCTCTACCTATCTATAGGGTCCTAGATTAGTACCTTAGGCTATATACTATAGCGTAACTATACCTATACTATACCCTTATTACTACGTTACTATAGAGTCTTATATAGGTACCTTAGGCTATATACTATAGTATAACTATACCTATACCGTACTCTTACTACTATATTACTATAGGGTCTTCTACTATATCTTATAGACGCCTCTCCTCTAGGCTAGTATCTATAACGGCCTCGCTAAGTAGCGTTACTAGCTACCCTTAATACTAAGCTTATAGAGTTTCGATTCTCCTAGAAGTATCTAGGGAACCCTATAGTATCCCCCTATATACTTATATAGGCAATATAGCGAGATAGCGTTTATTACTATATAGCGCTCTTCCTAATATATTTATTATTGTCTCTATAGTACTATAGCCTCGTAATATCTATAGCTATAGTAGTTATAGTATAGTATAGGTACTAGTAGTAATACGTAGCTAAGTATATATATAATAGAGTTTAACTTTTACTTCGACTCTTAATTACGCGCCTTAGGCTTTATTTACCTATAGAATTTACGCTTTATCGTTATAGTTTATAATATAATTCCTTCGCTATATTACCTCTATACTTTATAAGTTTTTCTTCCTATATTACTACTTACGCTCTATACCTTTATACTATACTATAATAATAGCGCTCCCTTATAATAACTAATTCTTCTCTACTTCTCTTTATAGTCTCTACGATATACTCTTCCTCTTAGTATTATATCTTTACGTACTATCTTATACTCTATACCTATACTATTACCTTACTATATCTATAATATATTTTCCTTATTATAAGTTCGTTTAGTATATACTAATAGAGTAGTAGCTAACTAGTTATAGATACTAGGCGCCTATACTAGTAGTATCTTCCTACTTAGCGTAGAGGCGTTAGACCTAGATAAGAATAAGAACTATTACTAGCCTATAATATATTAGATAGAGTTCGAGTTCCTAATAGTATACTACTATCGATATACTAAGAGTATTATAGTTAGCTACCTATATAACTGCCCTAATTATAAGGCTTACGCGTTCTACTATACCTAGAAGTATAAGAACTATATATATATACGTAGGTATACGTACTATAGAGTATTCTATTACTAACCTATTCTAGGTCGACGCGATATATGTTAGATATATTAACTATATTATTAGTCTATAGGAAGAGTATAAGGCTAAGTTCGTCTTATTATACTACTATCTTAGACGTACTCTCGAGTATAAGGATATTTATAATAATCCTACTACCCTTAAGGCTACGCGCTACCTAGCGTATACCTAACGAACCCTTAACTACCTTCTAGTTAAGTAGAAGATCGTTACGTTATATATAGGATAGTCTATTAGTCTTCCTACTACTCGTCTATATAGCGTTTAGGACTTTATAGCCTTAGACTCTACCTATATATATTCCTATAAGGAATCTAGGGTAGATTCCTTAGTAACGGGTATAGGGGTATATAGACTACTAGGCTTAGTAGGGTTAGATTCTTTAGTAATCTAGGAGGTAGTTTCTATATGTATTCCCGCATGGCACTTGAGTCAGATGCTTTGGCTTTGTGTGGGGTAGCGCACAGACCTCAGACACAGATGCATTGGGGCAAGGTGACACAGGTGCTATGGTATCCTTACACTTCTCCATCATTCTGAAGAGATAGATCATCTCCAAATTCTTCCTTTTATCATTGCCTATCTTTGCAGCTCTGTTTGAGGCCTTACAGCTAGTATATAAGAGGTGCAAGTCTGTATGTACAGGCACAGCACAGCCTGAGGCAGACACCTCCAGAAATCCTCCCACTAGCAAGACAACATGGCAACACACCAGAACAACATAGGGCTAGGGCCCTTTAGACATATAGAAAGCCGTCGCATGTTGCTCTGCCAGGTCTGCCAGTATGGTGTAGTGCCTAGCCAGGTGGAAACACATCTAGCAGCACACCACTCAGTCCTCTCATTCTCTCAGAGGAAGACACTTAGGGAAAGGGTGTTACAACTCCAACATCTAGCTATAGCAGTTACAGAGGTAGTCTTCCCAGCGCCTCATGAGCCTCCAATTGCAGGCATTCCTGTGCAGAAAGGTTGCTTGGAATGCAATAGTTGTGGTCATCTGCTAGGGTCTCTAAAGAGCATGCAAAATCATTGCAGGGACAGTCATCAGTGGCAGAGCAGCAAGACAAAGGGAGGCAGCCTTGCAAAGAGACAAGAGCTAGACAGGAATCAGATGTGGACTACTGGATACTCCTGCCAGCAGCTATTCAGAGCTCCAGGATGGAAGAGGCTAACCAAGGTGCAGCCTAATACAGCACTGCAGCAGGCCCCAAGCCTAGCTGCTGCTGGGAGCAGTATGCTGCAGAGGATGAAGGAAGCTAGGCAACAGAAGAAGGAAGAAAGGACAGTCACCGCACTCAACATCAGAAGCCAGGCCAACCCAT